>CM072872.1:1932500-2322500 GCA_036937835.1 Pampus argenteus | reverse complement strand
TTGTTTGATTCAAACTGCAGCCAGTGGAGCCATGAAATGCCTCGTATGTGACAGACCTCCCAGCTCAGTGATCTGTAGTACTGATATGATGAAGAGGGGGAGACAGACGCACACGCTCACCTGAGGCTGTTTCAGTGACATCCGCTCAGCTCTTCCTTTCTAATTCTTCTGCGGTCGTTGTTCACTAGTTTTCCTGACAGAAATGTGGGAAAGACTGTTGGTTGGTTGGTCTTAATTACAACAAACATCCTGTTGATCTATGAGCAAAACAATCTGTTTGAAATCAAACCAACCACTTTGGCACATTAGCTTAATTGACTTATCATCTGACTCAAGTCCTCAAGGCTTTCTGCAAGAGTTGGCGATTTGTGCTCAGTGTTTGTGTGTCTATCCGTGGCTTCGGGGAGGTTTAATAGCAGCTGATGAAGATTCAGGTGACACCAGAGTGGCCTGTGTGTACCCACATGCTGTCATTGTGTGGTACTTCACTGTCTCATAAATCACCAGGTCATTGAACTATGAAGTGGCTTTCATGGCCCCCGTTTTGCATCTGGGACTGCTGCTGCTGCAGAAATGTGAAACGATGGGCATGTGTTGGGTCTGAGCTCCCAGCTGCTGATGTGGAGATAAAACACAGCGCCTGTGTGCGTCACCGTCTTCACATGGTACTTTGAATACTATCAGCTCTCTTTCAAGCTTGCCCAAACACAGAGGGGCAGTTTGAGGAACCCCAGGGAGGGATCAGTCCAAAATATGCAGACCAGATCTAGATACACATCGCTGGTCTGAGCCTCGGAGAATAAAAGGACAGCAGATGAGGGGAAAGGAACAAACTCTCCCTCATCTCTCCATCTCTCTCCCATGTCGCTCGCCTTCGGTCTCCTTTTTTTGTAACCCTGTGACATTTCTGCTCCTCCAGCAGCTCATCTTGATGCCTGATACTTTGTTAAAGTGAATCACTATAATATTAAATTAGTTTTTTATTAGTTTTGGATCATTATTTTCTTTATTAAAGAAAAGGATTTTGTGTTTTTTAGGTTAATCAGTTCCTTGTTTAATCTATATAGCGTCAAAGATAGTGACTTGATTCGATTTAGGGTGCTGCATGTCTGCATTTAACATCAGCTTTTTACTTTCTGGGGCAAAAATGACCCTAAAAAAAAAAACCCAGATTAAAAGTTTCCCAGATCCCTCTGATGCCTCGAATTGTTCAGTTTATGACAATATAAAACAGAGAAAAGCATCAACTAATCACATCTGAGAAGCTGACACTAACCATTGATTAGTATTAGATATATATTGTTGGAAAAGTTAAAATATAATAGTTTCCACATACTGGAGAAACTTTCCTCTTTGACTGTCAAACTGAACATACATCAATCTGTAATATCTGTAAATATATATATATGTTAATGTATGTAAAAGAAAGTATAATCTGCTAAATATACTTAAAGAATCAAAAGTAAAAGTACTTCTATTATAAAGGCTGATATGTTATTAGACGTAAGCAGCATTTTAATGTTAAAGTGGAGACAATCTATAAAAAATAAAAAAATAAAACTATAGCTGTCATATAAGGATGATATTTACCTCCCTATAGCAGCGCAGTGGAAGTATCAGTGTGATTATTTACATACAACGTTTCTGCTATGAGGACAGTTGACCTTTGACCCTGTAGTGTCGTATTCTCGTTAGTGTCACCTTCCCGATATGAACTTTTTTCAGAGAAATTTCAGACATTTGTCCAAATACCTCAACACTGTGCAGACGTATGAGATCAAAGCCATTCTTTTTTGGCATGTCTTCCTCCTCCTGTTTTTATTATAGGCAGCCTTTGATATATTACACAGTTACCTCCATGATTGGCCAGCTTGATGTTTCCAACTGAAAGAGCTGGCTGTTTCTCACATATGACCAAATCGTCTGGGAACCTCAAGCACCGAGACAGACAAGGAAATTGGACTTAGTCTCCGTGCTTCCAACTTGTCTCTGAAATGTGCCTGTTGGGGTCTCCAGAGGATCCACTCGTTCTCTCTCAGATATGATCCAGTTGCCATAACTGACCCCACCACGGTTCCTGCTGCAGTGGGGCGGGGGATTGAAATAAGGGGTTCATGTGTGCCACATCTGAGGGCTTTGATTCCTCATGACGAGTCTCTTAAGAGAAAAGGTCAGAGAGAGGGGAGTTTCCCCACTGTTTCTTGCTTTTGTTGTGGTCTCTTGCTGCAGCTTTGGTGATTAAGTAAAGGTGCTTTGATGTACCATTAGACGAGCATAGAAGTGACAGGCCGATGGGGGGGGGCGGGTGGTATCTCTCTCAGACAGGTGAGTGATGATCTTAGACAGGTGAATGATGATGAAAGACAACAACTATTGTGTTGTCAACAGTCTCAGACCTACTGTAAAAACACCTTTTAGTGGCTGGATGGGTAACAAAGGGGATTTGCTTCAAGAGAGCACTTAAAACCTCCTGAGTCGAGGTCCCAAATGGCCGTGCTTTATGTCACTTAGTGTCTTGTATATCAAGTCTTTATGCCTGTATGGACAAGTTACATTACTAATGTTGTTTGAGGAACTTTTGAAGAATGTAAGTGGAAAACAAAAATATCTGGAGGGCTCGCTGCGATTGAAAGCTGAGAAAGATCAGCCTACAGTGACTGAAACTGTCCCTATTGGTATCTGATATATATATATCAACAGAGCAAACACAAGCCATCTATCACATTACCTGTAAGCCCGCATATCCCGAGTTGTGTGGCATTTTAAGGTCAGAAACTGAGAACAAAAGAGCTTTTATAACCCTGAAGCAGTTGCTTTTGGAACGCAAAGACATATTATTCACCCTCCGGGATGAAGTCATGATGTAGCTATTGAAACTGAGTAAACAGGTCTAACACCAACACATGTAGAGCATATACAGTATATATGTAAGGTGACCCAGACTGGGCCACTGTCTGGAACTGGATGTTATTCATCAAGTGACCGTCTCGACTGTCTGAACCCTGGTTACCTCGTCTCTGCAGACGCAGACAGGTTGTCCAGGAAGCCTGCAGGAGAGACACGGGAAGCTGCATGTCGTCATTAAGAAGACGTTGACTTGGCAGGCTTCACTTTAAATCACTCACCTGTCGTGTGTGGATAATCACTAGAGGTAAGACAGTAAGTATAGTCATTTTAATTTATCCATAGATTATCTAATAATTGTTTTATTAACAGGCTGAACTTACTCACATATCTACAGAAGGAAATTTGGGCACTTAGCTGCCTTGCTCATGGGCACTTCAACAGTACTTATGACTTTAATTATGTACTTGGAGCACCAATCTTATCTATTTAATGGGATAAAATGGGATGGGATTGTTGCAATATAAAAAGCATGTATGTATGATTCACAGCCACCGTCTGAAGCCTTCTGGCTACCAACATATTACAACTACAAGTCACAATAATCTGACTGGATCCCATTGTAGCGCCACCAGAGTCTAGACAGAGTGATCTCTGCAATGCACTAAAAACTCTCTGCTCATAAATGACAACAGGAAATCTTATACCATTAGATTTCTCCTACATACACACACACACACACACACACACACACAGCCGAAACCCATCTAATCTACCTAAAGCATAACCCTCCATGATATCAGACAGACGATTTATAATCTTTCTAAATATAAAGCACAAGAGATGAATGACTGGAAGCCATCTCACTAAGCTGTATTAAACATGTGTGTATGCACACGCCTTGCATTCATTTACACACTCTGTTTTGTTTTCTAACTTTCTCAGTAAAGAAGATTGTTTGAGCTTAATAGTTCAATTCGTGTTCCAGACAAACGCGTGGATTATAAAAAGCACAGGGACACGCTGTAACTCGAGCACAGACAGATGAAAATGTTCTCTGCCAGGCTGAAGTTAAAACTGTCCCCATGAACACGAGTTCACATGTCCTCGTATGTCTTCACCGCTGCTGTCCTTAAATGGAGGGCATCGGCATCCTCACAGAGGGAAATATAGGACAAGTGAAAACAATGGCACTGAAAATGTCCTCAGAGAGAAGTTCAAATATCTGATGAGAGACTTTCTCTTCATTTCACTGCTCCGGTTCTGGCTTAAAAAAGAGAAAACAGACTGATGGTCAAGAAGAAAATATCTACCAACAGCTACTGGACACGTCTGAGTTATGTATATTCATGGTCCACAGAGGATGATTACTAACTTCAGGTCAAAATGTCCACTTCATTAACACTTGTGAAAATGTGATTTTCTGGCTTTTCTTCTTCAACAACCTTCAACAAATTCATTTATTTTTAGTTAAAAAACATCTTCAACAACACGTCTTGGCTTCGTTTCTTGATGCTCTGTAGCCCTACGTAAATATAAACACGTGATATACAGTATCTCCAGATAGATAGAGGCTTCTTTTATATAAAAATCTCTGATCAAAGTGAGAGAAACATTCAATCATTAAATCTTCTATGAGCTTTTAAATTCAGATATTTCATGTATGAAGACCTGTTTGTATGTAAGGATGCATATTTAGATCAAGTATAAAACTCTGCTGCTGCTACACCCAAATATGGTGCGTTTAAGGCACATAAAATATTTGCTGCTTCTGCTGCCACCATATGTTGATCATATAGTATTTACAGGCCCCACTTGCACCTCCACCTGTAGTCTCTTAGCTTTTTATCGCCGCTCCGTGCTGTAGTTGAGTTCAGCGTATTCTTGGACAGAGTGAAAAAGGCAGAGCCAAATATCTGCACATATTCTGCATTCACATAATAAACATAAACTGTGACAGATAATAAAGTGATCTTAAATTGTTCCACCTGACTTGGCTGACCGATGGCTCGATGATGGCTTTGGACATCCTTCAGTGATCCCGCCCCTCATGCACATGGTGGCATCGCAGAGTTAAGTATCGCCGCTTGATTTGAAGAGCTAAGCAGGTGTGGAGGTCTGCCAAAGGGGAGCTCTGATTGCAGTGTTGACATTGCTCTTTCTCATCCTTCACCTGCTATCTATTAGCTCCGTGCTGTTGATACTGGGTCGATGCAGTTTCTCCTGAAGAGTCCTTTTTGCCCTGGGCTAGTTTCATTTCATTAGTGTGGGAACCATCCTGTTATACGACATAGCTGGTGTAATGGAAAACCCCTTTAATCAAATCTAATTTATTTTCTATCTATTTGGAGGATACGTGCATTTTCATTTGCCAATCAAATTGCATAGCGTGTGTGTTTTATCCAATAGCGATACGTTTTGTGTCTTTGTTCCAATCGTGTGAGAGGCCAGAAAGGTCTCTGTTGTGAAACTGTGCCCAGTATATATATCTCCTATAATGTGATTATTTGGCTTCTTGTTCCTTTGTGTCTCCCTGTAGTATCAATAACATGTGTATTATAAAGGCATTGTTCTGTGTTTTGGTCATGATGCGACATATATTTCAGATTTCAATATACAGCAAGTCCACAGAGATGTGTCACGGTAGTGTGTGTTACTCCCCTGAGGACACACAGGTATACATTTACACACACAGGCTCACACACACACACACACACACATAGGCTTAAGGACACATGTATATAGATACACACTGAATACAACATCATGCAGATCGTCTCTCTGTGTCTCTCAGAGGTGGGATTATTATTGTCTGGTTTTTTTTTTGTTCTTTTAACTCCAAACAGCTCTGACATGATTTTGCACACATTATTTTTTTTTACTAAACCCTTTCAACGAGGCAGCTAAGAGGTTTAGAGAAAATACATCTCCAACCTAAAGCCAAGGTGTACCTCCAGGAACGGTGTCCCAGTTCTTTATTAAAACTACGTTCTACTATAGAAATAAACAGCTGACCAGAGCAACAGAAAAGAAAATCCTGGAGACGGATATCTCAAAACCTGGATAAATAATACTAATAATACTCTTTTCCAACCTTCAGTCAATTTATACAGTTATTTAAAAATCCATCCGTTCTGTCATCATCAATTTATTAATCTTTAGTTTATCGTTTTTAACAGTTTGCTGTTTCTCTCTGAAAGCTTGAATTAGTCAAAGCAGCAGCCAGTCTGCAGAAGAGGGGATTATCTGTGAAAGCTAAAGCAAGGAACCCTCGACTGTCCGTCCCTTAATGCTCATTAAGTTGTCCCTGCTAGCGGTTAGCTCCTTCACAGTCACACATGCTGGGTTTCCATATATTACTTTGACTTACATTCATTCACTTATGGTAACATTAACCATAACTAGCACCTCTTAACCCTTAACGTAACCCTAAAATCAATGATTTATGTTAAGGGGACAACATGACTGCCTTTAGTACAGGTATGATCCTGGCAAACATTTGATCACGTGTGTACATCACTTTGGATTATTGCATTTTATTGGTTTTAATTAATCAGCTGCAGCAGCCTGAGAGTCAAATAAAAGGCAACATGCAGCACATTAAACATAACGTACAATATAAATTATAACATACAATGAGAATTTATATATGTGTATGTTTATACATAAGATGGTAATTCACATACTGATGTTCAAGAACGACTGTTATCATCTGCGGCTTTCACATTTGAGGGAAAATGTACTTTTTGCATGAACTGAATGTAAAGTAAACTGTCCCCAAACTTCACTGTGGCGTCTTTCTGAGGTCCAGGTGGTTAAAGAATAATCCAGCCTTGTGAGGAGAGAGAGTGTGAGCGTCGTATGGCGTCTGGACAGCATCCTTGGGACTGGCGGCTCTGCACGGCAAGTCCAGACAGACCTAGAGAGGGGATTTGGTCATGCAGGAGGAGGAAACTGGGACACACTGGGATCTGTGGTCCTCGGAGTAGAGTCCTGGGTTTTATTGAATCACCCGGAGCCGACCCAGTGACGGTTGCAGCTACATCCCATTGGTCCAGCTGCAACTGGTGGCGTGCAGATATTGGGTATCAGCTGTTGTGCTGGCAGCTGTCAGTCAGTCACCACCCGCCTTTGTGCTGGATGGCTGTGTGGTAGGACCTTAGGCTGTGTGTGTGTGTGTGTGAGACACCAGTTTCAACATGGAACATTTCTGATTTCTTGGATTATCACTGGAGCTCCTGCATGCACATGTCAACACATACCTGAGGTGAGTCGAATCCTTGTGACTGCAGCGTGTCCAGCGTGTGCAGATTGTTAGTTTACTGTAGACACGGTGTCTTCCTCATTCAACAGAGCTGCAATCTAAAAGCCATTCTGTTGAATGTGAAAGTGTCCCAGTAGCAGCAGTAGTCCTTTAACAGTCTAATAGTCTTACGTGATATTACTTGCCAGGCGAAGGATTTGATTCTGTTTGTTTTTACTGCCTCTGTGGTACTGCAGATAAGTCTTTAGTTTTGCTGTGTAATCAATAAATGCAGCCACCAACCTGTTATTGCAGGGAAAGGCCAAATATTCACGTTGTAGGAGATATAATGGAAAACTGTCTAAAATAAGACATGCAGATTGTGCTTTTTTCTTTTCTTTTTTATGTATCATGGCCCTTCTTGGCTGTCAGATGGTACGCTTTGTGTCTGTTTTAAACAGTGGCACGGCAGGTGCTAAATATACCCCCCTCCCTTATTACCTAGCTCTATAGTTGATTGCTTGTAATGCCTGAGTGCGTATGGCTGAAGGCGCGCGCCGGTGTCAGAGGGAATGCCCTCTTAATGGGGGCAGCAATCAGGCAGCCGTCGCCACTGAGCCAAAGGAAAACATGGTGGAAACATGCAGCATGTCAGAGGCTCATTAAGGAGCCGAGCAGCGTTTATAATACTGCTGAGAGGAACAGTAAATCACTGTGCTCCCCTAGAGCGCTGAGTGGAGGGAGTCCTGCCCTGTTAACTGCACTGGTCACCAGTCGACACGCACCACTGACTGTGTGTGTATGTGTGTGTTCAACAGTAGTGGCAGCAGAAGTTATGTTTGCTTTATGAATACGTCAAACATCAGATGAATATCGTCCATGTAAAAGTGCATATGAGTTTGACATTTAAAAGAAATAGAAAAGCAACACAACATGTAAAAATACTTGTTTTCAGAGTTAAGTTTGTGTATGGATTTGATTTAGAGCTTTTGGTGGGTAAATTTTGCTTTTTCTCTGTTTCCAGTTTTCATGCTAAATTATATAACGGTATAAGTGTAAATGTATTTCTCAAAATCTGACTAACCAGAGTAAAAAATATGTATAAACGTGGTTTTGTGCAAATGTTAGATGTTTTAGTGTTTTCGTACATTTTTATCCTGGTCCTCATTTTATTTATCAATTTCAATTTTAATCAGTAAAAAAAAAAAAAAAAAAAAAACATTTTACAGTTACACATTTTTTTAACATGATTTCATCCAGCAGGAAGTCTTATTATTTATTATTATAATTTCAATTTCATAGTTTCACTTTTAAATTTAAAGTTAAGATGGAGGAAAACATGGAAAAACAAGCAATCATAACACAAAAAAACACAAATTCTGTGTTAAAATCCATCTTTAAATAAGACCAAATAAAGAAAAACATCCTCCAACCTGCAAATACTCAACGTAGCTACACCTTAACACGTGAACACGTGACCAAAACACGTGAACACGTCAGTTCTTCAGACATTAACTCTTGATTAACTCTTCCAATTAGATAGACATCAGCAATACTGGAGCCCTGATACAAACCAAATGGGAGCAGACGCACAGCTAGAGTGAATTGTGTCATTGTAGGGCTGATAATGGCCGCCTTCTTACACACATTAAATGCCGCCGGGGGGCCGTCGGGGGGCCCTCGAGGCCCCCGGCGGCCTGTTTTTGCATGAAGTAAAATGCCTCCCATTCAATAGAGTATAGGCAGAACTGTTAAACATTTATGGAGGTTGTTTAAACAGCCGTTAACTGCAGATTAAATGAGATCTGCTGCTTCTGGTACGAAGAATCTGCCGTTCAGATCCTGCACACACACACACGCGCACACACACACACACACACACACACACACACACACACACATTATTCATGTGATTATTCGTTAATGTATCTTATGGGTTTGAACATATTTAGGATAAATTCATCTGTCAATGTTTAACTACATCTTCCAACATGGAGCTTTTAAACCAAACTGCAAAGGTGGCTTAAAGTATTAAATTATGAGAGGAATAAAAAACTCACATTTCACATCAAATTGCAGTATAATAAGTTGAAGAAAAAAAAAAATCTGTGAAATAATGTCTTTTAGAAAACAGCTGTTTTTAAACCAGCAGTAATAAAGGTTCGGGTCTACAGATGATACTATAGTGTGAACATTTTGATAATAAAAAATTAAGAGTAAAATATATATCCCATCCCATATATATCGAAATGAAAACTAAACGATAATAATGCGTATAGCTGCAAACATGTCGTCTTTCACACAGCTGAGCAGCAACAACAGCCTGAAATCAGGCTGAAAGAAGCTGAAAACATCAAGGTTGCAACGATTTTATCTTTTTATTGATGATTAATGTGTCAATCATCTATCTGATTAATTATTTAATCTACAAAATGTCAAATATTAGTGAAAATTTCCATGAGTGGCAAATTCTCACCTTGTAGCCCGAATCAGAAAATATTTCTATTTCTAGTCCTGGTGTCCTGAAACTGGAGGGTCAATCTATTATTGTGTCACTTGCTCTTTCCAGGCTAATCTGGCCTTGAATCTTCTGTCCTGCACTCAGTAACGGATGCAGCTGGGACTGAGACAGCGACCAGACCAGATTAACGCTGCCGGTCCTTCCTTCTGTCTCGTTCTCGTCCCAGACACAAACGTGACGTAAGGTTGAAATTGTGCCTGGAGCTGAGTGTTGCACGCTTGCCGTGTCTAATATGGAGTTAGCCTCCTTTCAGCGCTCTGTAATCATCTGCGGAGGCACGTTGTGAGGCGGACTGTACTGTACGTGGAGAGGAAACGCCGTGAGGTCATTAGGCCGGTGGTGGGTCACTGTCAGGGTCAGAGACTTGTTAATGAGGTGAGGATGTTTTGACTGCGCTGATGAGTTTGTTGGCCTGTGGAGAGAACCGGAAAATGGAGAGAAATGAAATAACGACTGCTTCACAATCCACAGAAAACAACCGTTAAACATTTTAAATAATCTTTCATAATCTTTAAACCATTTCAAACATCAATAAAAACACTGTTTTATTTTCATTCTCTCAGCCGCTGTTTGAGATATGGTAATAAGCCTGCTCACACACACAGTTGAATTGGCAGCGCACACAGTTGGCCCGTTGTTGTTGTGGTGTTTTGTGTGCGCCGGGGCCAGGGTGCCTGCCGAGGCGCTGGTGTGGACAGCTGGCCCGTCTGATCCCTCTAGTCTGCTCTTAAATTGGTTTTAGCGGCAGCACTAATAAAGCTGATTATCTGTGTGGCTCAAGGCCCCACTAACCCTGTGACACACCAAGCAGCTGGTGGTACCGGGACCTCTGAAACCATCCCAAAAAAAAGAGACATATTAATAAGTAATATGATCATAAAACATCTAGATGTTCTTCCTACTAACACTAACCTGTTTTCAGATAGATCTCACTAATTTTAAACCATCTAACATCATAAGAGTCGATCAGCAGCTCTTCCAGCCTCCTGTTCCCCCCTTGGCTTTCCTTCTCTCCAGCCTCCTTCCCTCCCTCCATCCCTCGTTCTTTATTTCTCCACCTCCCTCCTGTACAATCATCACCCTCTGGGCAGCTGCTGCTAAAACCCTCTCTGCTGCGTCGCCCCCACCCATCATCACCCCGCCTCACCGCCACCTTCGCTGCTTGTTCCCACTTTGCGCGCTCTTCACCTACATACAGGCACATTTCTTTAATGCGTGTGTATGTACAGCATGTATAGTCCAAGTAAAATGCTATTTTTAATGTATGCATCATTACGTTGAGTATATTGTCACTCCCCTGTTGGCCTGCATGTATGTTGACATATGTGCAGTCTCATTGTTTAACATGGGGGGGTGGAGGATATGTCCCTGAGTGTGCTTCATGACAGACAGTGTGTGTGTGTGTGTGTGACATAAAGAGCTCAGAGACTTGTGTGCTGCACCCAGAGAAAGCACACACACACACACACACACACACACACACACACACACTGAGAGATTATGTCTTAATATTCATATTGATTAGTGTGTGACGGGACGGGGTTATTCCAGTCAAATATGAGTCATGAGTCATATAATACATGAAAGCAATATTCACACAGAACATTCACAAACAACTCGATTACTGCGTAAATCCAGATTATGTTAATGGTTAGATTAAGGCTTTTACATGAGTCGAGTAACCTCAACAATAGTTCAGTTATTATACAGAAGAAATAGGATTGTAATAGGTAATACTGACGGGTCATAGCCCAGTTTGAAAACCATTCAGTGTGTTTATATTCTGCCTTTCCTGCACAGGATTCACAGTTTTAAAGGTGTCATGTGGAGTTTTCGACCACTAGTAGTGATATAGAGCAATGTTTTAATCCTAAACATTCACATTACACATGTTTATAATCCATTGACATCCTGATGATTACTTGCTGATGCAGATGCAGCAAGGTGACAACGAAACATGAATACAAAAAATGATTAGAAAAGATGGTATTATAAATGTTTAATGAGGGAGGAAATGGATTCACCATGATGACTGTGAACACACACATTACAAACCTTTGTTAATCAAGACAAATCCAAGTCATGGTGTTCATTGTCAATAATCACTTACTCTTTTATGATCAAATTATTGGCATATAAACATGTTTTTTGTTTGTTTGATGCACCAGATTTATCTTCTGTGTCCTGATGTGACCTTCCTGTTTTTTTTTTTTTATATATAATCTCTCCAACGTGCTCATTCAAAGGATTACAAACATTTATTTATTTATTTTAGTTTCCAGAATATATCTGCAGGTTAGAGGTTGATGATACAGTTGTTTATCGGTGCGATCGCTGTTTTTGAAAAATAATATCCAACCTCTGAAAAGCTGACAAAGGTCAGAGACTGTGGAAACAATTTGCAGATGATTAAATCAAACTATAGATTAATAACTCCATTCAGGTAACAACAGAGAATGTGTGATGCGTGTATAGTGCTGCTCGTATGGCTTACACCCATGGGAAGAGTGGTTGGCTGGTGAATAGGTGTCTTTGAGTTACTATCCTTGCTCCCATGAGCTTTGCCATTTCTCTGGTTTCACTCGCTGAGAGCAGCTTGCTTGAATTGGCCGGGGGCCCGGGGCTTCCTATAGGCCCTAAACTCAACAAAGCTTTTATGACACAGCCAGTTTCAGTCCGCAGAGAAAGAAGGTGAATTATCATGGCAGAGAATATTTCCTGCAGCAGAGATCCGTAAACACAGAAAGCTTTTTATTGTGTTTGTTTCAGATCCACTTGAAACACGACTACTGCTCAACCTTTAGTTTTAATGTTGCTGCTTTCATTTCAAATACAACATTTTATGTGTTGAATTCAAACTTTAATTGTACATATTTATACTGATTATGATGCCTCCTGGATATCCACCTCTGGAGGTATTCTGGGTACGTTGAATTGGGAGGAGACCCCGGGGCAGACCCACAACACACTGGAGGGATTATATGTCCCATCTGGCCTGGGAATGCCTCAGGATCCCCCAGGAAGAGCTGGTGGATGTGGCTGGAGAGAGAGGGACATCTGGGCTGCCTTACTTAACCTGCTGCCACAGTGACCTGGAAAATAAAAATAGAGCAGAAAATAAAAATAAATGCTTTTTGTTGATGATGTGGGAGCTCCGAATATCTTGTGGTGTTGTTCATAGTTAAATTATCACACTGGGTGTCTTTTTTTAGGTGAAAAGAGAACAAACAATATCCATAATTATTCATGATACTCTGTATAATAATACAATAAAACATGGAGACTGTAATCGGGTTGGTAACACGACACACAGATGGAGTCGCAGCTAGTTTCCTGCCCTCAGAGAGAAAGAGAGTCACCCGAACATACAAGGAAATGACTTCAAAAGGTTCAGAGACTTCATTTAGGAATGAAACAGAAAGGCGACTGCACTGTAATTGCCTGGTTCCTCTGCCGACCGCCTGGACTGTAAGCAGGAATGTGCAGCGGGGAAGCTGTTGATGTTAACCTCGGCCTGGCTGAAGACGCTGCACGACAGAGGCCGACCAGACCAAACCAATACTAACCAGACCTTAACCAGGCCTCAACCATGGCTTTGTCACATCATAAAACATATTCAGTGTTTAAAATTGTTTTTGTGATGTTGTTTTTAAAGGTACAGTTAGATGATGTAGTTAACAGCTAACAGAAAACACTTCTATCTGACGTCCGTTGGGACCGACAGCGTATTTTGTCTTTTATTTTGGAGGACTCGTCACTCTTTCTGTTGAGTAATTCATTAATGTGATTACTTTTAAAAATGTGCAAGTAACGAATGAAAGAGAATGAGGGTGAGACACAAATAATAACATATATCACTGAAGCATGACACTCACGTTTCACTGATGCCTTAGTTCAATATTTATACGCTCTATATAGAAATTACAAAATAAAAAGTCTTATAACATGAAGCATACCACAGCGATTTTATAATAAAACCTCAGTAGCTACTGAGAGAAACGTGGCATGACTCCTCCAGGTATTCAGAGGTTTTAGATGAAGGTTTATTTCTTTCACAGCTACAGTAATCTACTGTGCACCTCTGTCGTACTTTGTTTTTTATCTCATGTGAACACATGTGTCTGTTGATAGAAGAAGAAGAAATATCTCTTCTCATAATGTTACCTCTGAAACTGACCATGCTGCCAAAGAATGTGTTTCGGTTTACACGTTTCATCACTTAGAAATGATGGATCATGTAAACCAGCGAACATTCTTTGGCAATGTGACCTGAGTGAGATTTGAGATGATGAAGAGAGACCGAGTAAACCAGCTTCAGATGAATGACACGTGACCTTCTGTGGCCTTCTCTGCATTTCAGTTAAACGCCTAATTTTAATCTGTTTATGTGCGCTACATTAAAAACATACAAACATACTGTCCAAGCATATGCCCCTGAATACCCACAACAATACAACATGACATCATTGTAACTTAACGTGAACTATGCTTTGTAGTGTGGAAATTGGAGTAACGCCTTACTCTAATTATTGGCTGTAATTGGAATATTATGTGCATGTAAACTAATTGTTTTCAGGGTCGATATAAGAAGCAGCAATGAAGCAGAAACCATAAAACTTTTGGTGCAGTCAACAACATCTAAATTGAGTTTCTAGTCTAATCCAGAAGTCGAGAGCAGGACCAAACAAAAAAAAAAAAATCCTGTTTCAAGACAAAGAACAAAACGCAACAAACAGTGAACACGTGTCGCTAAATGCTAAACTTCATCGTTTCTTCAGGGGCCTCCGGACAAACAGCTGTTTAGTGGAAGAACTTTGTCAAGTGTGAAAAATAACCCTGATGATGTCAGTTACGTCAGCTAACTCATGTGGAAGGGATTATTACGTAAATGTGGAATGTGTACAGTGTTGATATTTGATGGGGATCTGACTTCATTCCTCTCCATAAGGAAGCAGCACAGAAGGGCGGGGGGAGCGATGATAATCACCCTACAGGCGGATGCTGGAGTGCAGCAGCAGCAGCAGCAGCATCATCATCAGTATCATTTATCAGTCACAACATTTGTAATTTGCACAGAAGAGGTTGTTATGTTTAAGTCCTATGTGCCAGATATCATAAATATAAAGTACTTCGGTGGACTAGTCTGGGTCTCGATTCAATGTCTGCTAGAAACTGATGATTTCATGCATTTACATCCCAGCATGCAAAGCGTCCTGTGCATGCAAAGCGCTCTGTGCTACGGGAGCCATTTAAGCTCAACTTGTAGTTAGGTCAGATTGCTCCACTGAACCAAGACCACATCTTTAAAAGGTAACCTTGGTAACGGATGTTTTGGTCCACACCCGAGAGCGATTGTTGTGTTCAAATGTGCCTAAAGAAATGGTATCAAGGGGAGAAACGAGGTCTGAACAAGGCAGGTCAGTGAGCAGTAGTTGAAAATTCAAGATGTGTGCCTTGCTCAAAGACAAACGTCAGAAAGCAGAATATATCCCATCAGTCTGGAGATTATCTGACTTCTGAAGCACCAACATGGACACTTTGTTCCTCAGTTTTTCTTTTTTTACAAACAGATGTCATGCAGCAAACTACCTCAGACTCCCCAGAGCACCATGAAACTGTTGGGTGCAGCTTCAATATATGGTCTGCTTTCATAACCCGAGCCCCTAAAGGCAGTTTCATAACAGCTGTAAATGGGACAGTGAAAACAGGACAACCGTGTTACCAGGCTGTGGTGACAGACAGCATCCAAGTAGTTTACATTGGACACAGTCAGACATAAACACACACACACACACACACACACACACACACTAGCTCCATGTTATCCCTTCTCTCAGCCTGTGTGTCTCCCTCTCCTCCCTTATGGACCCCACCTCTCCTGGCAGACCACTCAGTGCTGGTGCTTAGGTCAAAGGTCAAATATGTGACTTGGCCTTGTCAGGGACAAAAGATAAACTCCTGCTGAGTCCTTCTAATTTTTCAGCCATCATGTACAGAACCTGAAGTGTGTTGGCTCTATGAGTAGTTATATACACGTCTACTATTTATCTCTACATCGTGTATGTAGATAGTACGTCTACGGGTGTGAAAGTGTGCATGCCAGCGGCCTCACACGACGCGCTGGTATATGTGAATTTGTGTAAACAGCGGTTGATGCTTCTCCGACATGGTTCACAGCCGCCGTCTCACTAAGTATGTTTCAGTCCACTCTTAACATCCACACTGAGAGACTCCACAATCAATAACTCACTATTAGTTTCCTCTGTTCATGCAGACCTGAGCGAGCAAGCTGGAAAACGTACACATGTCTTTGCTTTATCATTTGCCAAGTTTTAGTCTACGTAGACATAAAAAAAAGTCAATTTATGCTGCTAGGTCTATATTTATATTCTTGAGCTCTGCTGGAGTATTTTTGCATGTCTTATAGTTTAAATCCTTATTGATATTATTCTGGCTCTTTCTGCAGCCCGTCAGTTCAGCCTCTGTTTGACACAGACTGTTTTAGCTCCTGTGTCTTTAAGGATGCCCTCCTGATCAGCTCTGTCCTGACTGCCTGCATCTTGGCAGACGACCAGTAGCTCCGGAGGCTACGTGAACAAACAGTAAATAATAGTAAATGCGAGTGGACAAGACTGATGCACACTAAACTATTCTAAATAGTTTTGGAAACTAAAATATTTATTTTTGAATGATCTGTTTTTTGGGCTCTTTATTAAGGTCAAACTATACTGGTGCGAAACCTGAGTCTTTGCATGAAATAAAGAAAATAAGAAGTCCAGTGCATCACGTTTAATCAAGGCTCCAAGTACATTTCCTCAAAAGTTATTTGTCAAAACATTAGTCTATAAACACGTGACAAATGAATTTGAGCCTCTTGGAGATCACATGGTCATTGATTCCTGATCAATGTGATTTTATCATATGCAAAGAATGAACAGCTAGCAAGTGCACAATGGAGTTGATGAAGGTCTGTTTTTATTACAGCTTTTATTACAACAAATTATTATTAAGAAAAAGACAACTGCAGTCATTCTCAGCGTATCTAAGATATTTTTCTTTATTTTTTTGTTTACTGATCGTTTTTTAAAGTTATAATCACAAAGATTTTCATTTGAATAAATATATTTATCTATCGCTATCGTTAAATCATATCTATCACAATGATAACTGAGTCTAGCATTTGCAGTATTATGATTATTACGAACTGGGTGTCGGCGGCGACTTTCCCGCCATGCATTCAGGTCACAATCAGTTAGTGACACGTTTTTTTCTGTCACCCAGTGATTGGTCGAGAAGGGCCTGTCTGCAGCCTGGTTGGCTCACCTGTGAAGTGGTGTACTGTTCTAATATCGGTTAGCGTGACGACACACAGGTAACTGTGGGAACGAGGTCCAAGACACACCTGCAATTGCTGCTTATTGCCATATGGTGCCGCCATTTTAACCACGGCTGTCCTGACCCGTCATTAAAAGCAGTTCCTTCCTTCTGGTTTCGTATTAACAACGAGGTGCACCGCCACTTGTCTCCAGACTTCACTCCTACTCTGTGTTGTTAGATAGCCTTGACCTTGACAACCAAGCAGCCTGCCATCACACCTCATTAACATTAACAACAGTCTGCCTGGTGTGAACTGCTGGCTATAGGAACCTTCTGGACTTTTATGACTCCAGTTGGCTGTCAGGTTCTAACATGTGGAAAGAGGAAGTTGTATTATCTTCACTAGCGAGGCTAATGGTAGGCTACATTCATGTTAGAAATGCCTCACGTTGTGCAGCGGTTAACACCCACACCTTTTGAGCTGTGCAGTATCAAATTCTGTCAGAACTATTTAAACGTGTACTTGTGATACTTCTGATATTTCAGTATAATACCAAAACTGAAAATGCAATAAAATGTGTGAATTCATGTATTACTGTCATAAATAATAAAAAAACGGGATTTATTGAGAATAGGAGCTGCAGCATGTAACATACATTTATTTATAATAATGAGTAATTCAATAACTTGTAATTAAACTGTAACCAAATAATTTCAGGAATTAGGAACTAAACCATCAACAAAATCACACACTGAAAGTTCCTTTTTTGCATTTCTGTTTCTGTTTCCACCGCAGCTGAAGAACCATGAAGACAAAGAAAATTAGTCCAATAACAAAAATTAAAATGTGGCAGCATGTGACAAAACACACAGTTTACTGTTGTTCATTCATGTGTATATTTATATAAATCATTTGTAGATTACTGTTGCATGACTCTGACATGTTGAATAGAAAGAGGTTGGAAGGAAAACTGATAACGTCACAACTTCTTCTTCTCCAAGTAGGAACAATCGAATTATTGTTTCTCAGGCATTTAATACATAACTGCACTGAAACAATTAGCAAACTAAAAATGGTTCTTGGCTTCCAGGCTAAGTTCCCACAGTGGAAAAGTGGAAAAAGGGCTATACATTTCCTAAAGTCGGCTGAGGTTAGGACACAGCCACTGCCTGAGGAGCTCCTGGGTTGTAACTGTCCACATGGCAGAGCTGGCAGAGCGTCCTGTCATGAGGGGTTTCTCATGATGTTCCTCACGTGGGTGTGGAGGCCGGAGAAAACATGGGAGGGAAGGAAGGACAGAGGGCAGGGCAGGATGGGAGTAAAGCACTGAGAAGTGGATGCAAGGATTTAACACAGCCAAGAATTTGCAGAAGGAACAGAAAAAGGAAGGGAGGCAGGGAGGGACAGAAGGAAAGAATGTAGGGAATGAGGTAAGGTAAGGAAGGAAAGATGGAACGGACGCCAGCGTGAGAAGGTCTGAGAGGAAGGAGAGAGGGATTGACGGAAGTGGTGAGGGAACACAGAGGAAGGAAGGGAAGGTGAAAAACGAGGACGCAAAGCAGATGGTACAAAGAGTCAAGAGAGAGTGGAAAGCATGAAGGAGGGAAGATGGGGAGATGGGCATGACAAAGGAGGCGAAAAAAAAGAATGACGAAAAGGAATTGTGGACGTGATCCGCACACTTTCAGCTAGCGATAAGCTGTGAAATATTTAAGGCTTGGCACCCTTCTCATATGTCAAAAATAATCCCCTATAGAGCCAAAAGTTGACCCGGGAAAACAAACAAGACACCCGAAGCTCTGCCCATAAAATAAGTCTTTTCTTTTGTGTTATCCCAAAGTTAGTGAGAGTTAAAGCTAACGAGATGCGAAACAACAACAGCGAAAACCTGCGCAGGCGGAGCGCACAGCCGAATTTTAACTGCCTGCTGAGGAAATGTAAAAAGATTTTATTGGTGTTTAAAGGAAGATAGGGTGAATGAGGGCCTATTGTAAGCAGCTCTGCAGAGGAGTGGGGGTGGGTGGGGTAGAGGATTGTGCAGGGCTCAAGAAGCTTTGAAACACAGGGGTTCAGGATCAGCCTCCTCAGCTGTAAAAAACATGAAGGCCAAAGCTGTTTTATTCCACCATAAAAAAGGGGCCTCCTGCTGCACGGCGCTGTTTACACAAACGCCTTTTATGTAAAGTCACCAAACTAGAAGTGATGGTATTAATAATGTACAAAAAATTATATTGTTACCCCACATCAAAGCGGAGAGAAAATCTGCCCTGAGGAAATTAATTACGTCGTCATAAACATAAGCTTGGAGTGAGAAGCAGCAGTGCCATGCTGGAGGAGTTATGAGCAGGCTTTGGTCAATATAAGTTTACACCAAAGCTGTTTCAAGTTGGGAATGTAAAAAGTGCCGTACTCACGCATTTTCTGGACCGTTGCCTGTGCCGCGCGACCTTGTGACCTCTCTCAGAGGCGATGTTTGCTGTAGTTCAAAATATTGTGTAGTGTAAAGGTCTATACAGAGGTTTAACAATGATTACAAGAACCAGGATTTCTCGCTGTTAATGGATAATTCATCATAAAGTTATGTTTTTCTGTCATATTGTTATATTATGTGGATGCATTTTTACTTGCACTTGTTTATTTTAGGCAAAGATCATGATTTGGGTCGATTATAGTCATGTTATTTTTCGACAAACAATGTTGACATTAGGCCTGTCTTATGCACGTGTTGCATCATTTATTAAATGAGATGGAAGCCTGCTTGTTTGGTTAAGTGAGTTGTTGAACCATAGTTTTCCTTAAAGGTTGTACACAGACGCTGCTTTGTTCATACTTGATATAAAAACCTTTTTTTTTTTAGCCAATTTATCATGAAAAGTTGGAAGAAACTGCTGCAACAGAGCATGCACACGCTTAATCCCAGGATCCCACAAACTCCTAGGAAATAATGTTGTGTTTGTGTGTACATGTGTAGCCAGTGCAAGTGTGCAGATTATTTTACAAATCTTGGTTCTGACTTTTTGAAAATAATCACTAGAGCATCAAATGTGTATTTATCTGCATCTGAAAATAGTCATAAAAAACCCCCCAAAAAACAAAAACAAAACAAAATCTTTATATTTGTGACCAATCTTTAAAGATTTACATTTTCACTATCAACAAATGCAGGATAGGAAGTCAGAAAGTTGACTGGGACAATGTTTTTATCTCATAAAACGCCTGTGAAGAGGCAGCAGGTGAGGCACGCAGTTCTCCTGCATCATGCTAGGGGGCGCTGGTGGTCCCAGAGATTACAACGCTGCGGCTAAACAATCATAGAATTAGTAAATAGCTGCAGTAAATAGTTAGCAAGTCAAGTGCAACCGTCCATTATTCTGTCATGTTGTTGAGCCTCATTTTCAAAATAGAGGATTATGTATCCATCCGCGCGGACTCCATTTATAAGGTAAAACGATAATAACGTTATTGTGTGTGTTTTTTTTATGATACATGTTTTTATATGAAAAAAAAATGTTGACATTAAATTGTAAACAAAACACGTTAACTGTGAATAAGATACACTGTTAGAGTTTAAATGTTTGTAGATCTGAACAGCCTCAAAACTGGTGCAAAATGGGACAGATTAAAAAAACATGACAATAATAGATGGATATATTCAGTAAAATAAGATTGAATAATAATTAAAAATAAACTAGTGTTTTAGTAAAAGTTGTGTCTCTTAAACCCTCTGGAGTTTAGCAGCATGAAGAGTCAGGACAAACAGGGACATACAGGACCTACAGGGACCTAGAGGGACCTACAGCAGGAACAATGCTTCTAACCATGTCTGAGAGATGAGATGGGCCAAGGACATTCAATGACTGAATGGTTTTCTCAATGAATTAAGTGTTAGCCAACATATCCTGAGTCCTGTGTGTGTTTTTGTTCAGGCAACACAAGCACCTTTTAATGGCAGGTCAGTGAAATATAATGGGTTAAATGTATTAAACCCAGATGATCATATTTTACTAACATTAACAAGGAAACATAATTCAGCCAGCGTTACGTTTCCTGCAAAACACGCTTGTTGTTGCACGTTAGTCATATTCCCATAAGGCCCATATACGCATATATTAACTTTTCAGCATCAGTCTGGGAGTGAAATGCTCTGACGCTTAATTAATGATAATATTTATCTATTTCTTGATGTGGTATGAACGCCAGCGACGACCGTTGCCGAGCTACAGGAGCCAGCGTGTGACATTTTCCTGAATGGCAGCCCATTAACTGATGGTGAAAGAAGCTTTTGACAGCTGACAGGAATCTGCACTATTCACATTCCTCTGCATATCCAGTGTCACATCACATCACATACGGTACCTGCAGCCCACGCTTAGGACTCATATTCGGAGCAGTAACACGAGCAGTATATTACGAGGTATTTGACTGTGTGTGATGTGATGTGATGTGAGTAGTGACCTAGTGTTTAAGACATCCCATAATCACCTCCCGAGGCCCGACTCCTCTGGTCATCTTATATTCAGCAGTATGTACATAACACCAAATACCTTGTGCATAGCAACATGCTTATCTTTCAGCGTTGCTAGGTGGAAGCATGTTGCTATTTGGAAGTGTGATTGTCCGTAGTCAAGCAGCATTTGTTGCTTTGGAGTATTTTTCTGACTAGAATGTGTATCCTCCGGGTTGATCATATGACTAAAAAAAGCTCCCAGAACATTGTTTCAGCGTCCTCTCTCTCTTTTTTTTTTTTTCTCAAAATGTACATTTGGCTGTTTACTCCCGGACA
Organism: Pampus argenteus; assembly: GCA_036937835.1. Lineage (NCBI taxonomy): Eukaryota > Metazoa > Chordata > Actinopteri > Scombriformes > Stromateidae > Pampus > Pampus argenteus. The sequence goes on along the minus strand of CM072872.1, from coordinate 2,300,791 downwards.
GCTTGAAGCAAGGAAACATTTCCAGATAGAGCTGTATGGGTGTAACCAAAACTCAGGGGATAGCTGACGTGTGTGAACACGTCCTGTCAAAGAACAGCGAGATCCCAGGTGATGTCCTTATGGACAAACACATAACTCATTCAAGTCCATGTGATGTTTGTCCCCGTGACGATTCAAAAACAATAATTACAACAATGAGTAAACAATCTGCAGTATCTGTCTACTGTGCATTTGTGTTTTTGTTTACAGTCATAGAAAATTCCTCCACTTTACTTCAGTGTTTGTTCAGTTTTTATGGGACGTGACCTCATACAAATAACAACATCTACAATGTGCTATTATCTAGTTCAGGTGTTTTCTTGATACCTCAGAGGAGCGTAGCAGCATGATGTCAGGGTACTTTTCCCTGATCTGAATTAAGACCAAGACGAGCTCCAATAGGAGGTTTGATCTGTGACAATCACTGTTGTTTATTTTCCATATCATTATTATATTTGATCAACTTGTTCCCAGTTTATAAACATTTTTACATTTGTTATTATGAAGTCAACACAGCAGAAGGAAGGGATTGTGGGAAAAAAAAAAAAAAACTTCAAGAAAAATTAATGATTTGAAGTCCCAAACAGTCCCGAGTCCAGTCTCTCACTTGCTTCTTCAGAATATTGATATATTATATATGGGACAGAAAGGTGCAGTTTAAAACCATTTAACAATATTGGAAAATTTAAAAGATCACTACAAAAACTATAATCTGTTTCATTAGATGATACATACTGGCTGATTTCAGAATTATAAGTGGATCTCCTCGTAATTAAAAGTGAATTTATCAATGTCACACCAACACAGTGCCTGTATTATTCAACAACAAACTACTCCTCTGCTCACATTGTAAGACCTTTCTTTGGTTTCCTCCCAACGTGCTCCTCATCAATTCTCGGGAGAAAAATCTAACCAGATTCCAGTTAGTTCACCCGCATGTCTGCAAACAATTAAACAATCAAAAAGAACCATTTGTGGAGGAAGCTAGCCCATTATTCTGAATTACAGTTTGAGAGATTGTATTACCCTGTCTTGTTTCATTGAGAGCTGAATACTAGACTTGTGTCCCATGTGTCCCTGATCAACACGCCTCTTCTGGTTAATCAAGCTCGCTTTCTACTTGGACTTCTTTAATGGTTAACATTCAATCTGGCCGGTTTCCAAAGATCGAAATGAACATACCGTGCAACGATGTGGCGGACTAAGAGATCCCAGAAGTCATATTTAGAGGTGATTTCATCCAGTGTTAAGTTGCAAAGTCTTTAAATCTAAGTTGTTAATTCTTAAACGGTTCTGATTAAACTGCTTGCTTGGAAAGGATTTGTTTTTCTTACAACATATGACCAGAGATGTGTAGCTTTACCGGAAAGCAGCAGGATATCTCAGCAGCATCAGGAAGGACATCCGCGAAACTAATCAACCCAAAACCGCAGAGCCCCTTAAGTGGCCGGATTCACATATTCTTACGCATGGGATCACCCAAGCCGGATCCTGTATCTAATGGGGCAAAGTCCACTAATCAGGCTTTAAGTCTTTTATATTGACCATGAATTAATTCCAAGAATCCCCCATTAAATACCTTGAGTGCTATGAATTAATAATAGATCAATTCATCTGTCTAAAAGCTGAATTTAACCCACTCTGGACCAGTATTTTAACTTTTGAATTTCTGTATTTTCTTGGAGGGATTACCTTAAAATTTGACATTCATGTTCCTCAGATGATGAATCTCAATGACTTTGAAGATCCCCTGATGTTTCATTTAGCACAAGCTAAAAGTCAAAGTTACTTATTACTTATCCAGTGGAACAGACATTCATGGTTCCCAGATGATGTATCTACCACCATCATTAGGTCAAAATTTAAAGTTTTCATCCAGTATGTGCTGAACGGATCAGCCTCAGCTGTACTTTGTGTTTCATGCTAAACAAATGTTAGCATCTGTTTAATTGCAGGTGTGTAAAGGCAACATGACATTTTGCTCTCTGATGTATAGCTAACACAATATGATGGGTTGTACTGTGTCAACAACAATGGCACAATCTGTTCCTCAGAATAGACATTTCATGGAATCAATTCACTGTGTGTGTGTGTGTGTGTGTGTGTGTGTGTGTGTCTGTGTGTGTCTGTGGAGGGTGTGGATCAACGCCGGATTAGAAGGTAGCTGTAATTTACTGACTGAGATCATCACCGCCTCTTTCTCTGGTCGTTTCCTCTTTATTTTTCTTCTCATTTTGATTTATAGAAACGCTGCACACAATTAAGTATTTTTATTGTTATTATTATCTTGAGGATGTTTCACCTCTCAGCCAAGTCTGGATACTCCTCACCTGACCACATACATCCGGTTTGCTTTTGTTGGACAATTGCTGGAAATCATTGTGACCTGGAAGACTGGAAACATGCCTCATGGGAAATGCAGTTTTCTCTAAAGGCCTGAATCAAGTAGTTTCAGCAAATAGCGGTTTAGTGGTTTGTGTTGCATACTGATGTTTATACAGTCACAGGAAAGTTACTTTAAACCTCGCCTAAGAGTTTAAGCAGATTACAATTTTATAAAAGCCATTTGCTTATTGGTGTCCACAGGAAGTCGTGTGTTGTGTGACTGGTGTTGATGCAGATGAGAGCAGCTGTGCATCAGTGTGATAAGGTGAAAGCACCTGGCAGCTTAAAGCTCTGTTGTACAATCCTGATAAACAAACAGTAAAGACGACTGCCAGAGAGGCAAAGAGGCGCTCTTACTGACAAGTTCTTCTTTCTTTACCCGACGTGAGGGTCATTCTCTGGGTCCAGCCTGCGTGGTGGCTTGGTTCATGCGGTGGTCCTTCATACGACTATTATTGTTGCTGTCCTGACTGTGGGGGAAAGAAATGCCACCTCAAAGACGTGGATATTTGCAGCAGTTGTGATCTGATGGCTTTTTCCTTTTCTCTTCTGTGCCATTGTTGAACCCTCATACCTGACCTGACTCTGCTGAGTTAGGGATTAGGAAAAGCTCAATAATGCAGCATCTTTGTCTGTTTTTGCCCAGTACCTCTTTTCAAATCTTTTTTTATATTTTTTTTTATTCCTAAGGCTCACCCCTCCTCGCAGAGAAATCCACAGGGGTTTTGACCATCCCACCTGCAGAGAGAATAATATCCTAAATCCATATTAGTGCTCTTTCCCAAAAGCTTTGGTCAACAGATGGTTTACCCAAATCCCCTGGACCTCCCATCCAAACCCCCACCCCCCTGCCCCATTTGACTCTGAGCTTGGACATGTGTTGACAAGGTCCTTTTTATAAAAAGAAAAACGATTCCCTCTTCTTATTCATATTTTTCATTCTTCATATAGGCCAGATAAAGTTTCAGGGTGGACTCAACTTAATGTTAATATAATTCTACATCTCACCCATCATCATCATGCAGTTTGTTTGCAGTTTCTCATGAAGAACATGACAATACAAAACCATAACTGTGACTGAGAACAGGAGAAAAAGAGGCCTTTTCATCAGGTACGTTGCAGAATTTCCTGCAATCAGCATGTTTTGATTCCCACTTCACTGGTGATTTTTCTCAGCTGGCTATGAGATAAGCAGCGAGGATTGCTGTGCCAGAACCAATTAGGACTAACCCAGCACTGTTCAGGAAGTGTCCCTGCTGCTGGCTTTTGCAGCATTCAGTCATTAAGCCCCAACAGGAGTGGCTGGTTAATTGTAATCCTTGAGCGCTGGAACAACAGCCACACTGTGCCCCTCACAAAACAATTTAGTTCAAGCTGCTTGTCATGTGTCAAGTGGCTTTGTCGCTCACTTCTTGCCCCGGGAAACAGCGGTGACCAATCAGCGCTAATCAGTCATTTTTGAGAATGACAGACAGATAATATTAATCATATCTTAGACGCTGAGACATGTATTGTACATCAATTTAACATCGGTTGGAAACCCTTTATGCTCTCAGTGACAGCCATGGTTAGCAGATTTTTTCTGTTGTTTCATGTTTTAATTTCTACTGTGCTGTAATATAGTTTTGTGTCCCGATGCTGTGTATTGTATGTGTCCCGTGCATGTGCCACTTACAGTAGCAGCGCAGTATTTTGTGTTAAAACTTGCCTCAGGAATGTTGTCTTGTTTTGCAGTCTTGATCCCATTCTTCGGCTCCTATTTGTGCATTCAAGGGAGGAATGTGAGGAATGGAAGTGTTGCAACAGAGACACATCACATGGGAAGTCAATATTATAGAGGGTGGATGGCTTTTTTTCCCATGGTCACAGATGTAATTATTAAGAAATGTTGGTGAAATGAAGGATCATATATCCGGAAATGAATAATTGTTTATATTCTTCCCAAGAGCTTTGATAACAGGCAGCATCTTATCTGATTTGTGTGTGTTACTTTCCCAAGGCATGTTGCATTATGTGCTGTAATTTGTTGTCGTATAGCATGTACACATGTGCACTGATATGATTGTGCAAGTGCATGTGTGGTGATTGTACATGTATTGTACTGTACATAGCATCATGTTACACTGTCAGTGTTCTGTATACCATATGTCTGTATGCACAGCGCCGGTATTTATAATGCAGCATGTACTGTATGTTACAGCGGATGGGAACCTGATCTGTTTGATGTCTGACAGGAGATGTTAACACAGCATGAGAGTGTGACACTCCTACTGTACCCGTCAGCGTGGAGTGTCACCTCGCGGTGGCCTCGGTGTCCAAAGTTAGCACGCGATCCTGTGTCAGCCGCTGTCAAGATGCTGCAGGTGCTTTCTGCATCAGCTTTCCCACACTGAAGGGCACTGGGGGGCATGGACACCTTAGCTGCCTATTCAACCAACACACTGCACAGGGCAGGCAAGCATGGCCCGGCCCCTCCCCTCTCAATAGCACAGGGCCGCTCCTCTCTCCGTAGCCCAACAATGGGCACAGCTATTACTGCCTGGCTACACAAACCAGGGTGGGGACCCACCAAGTGCTCATAAAAGACCCTGTCACATAGACAGTGGCAATCAGAGAGCTCACCTTTATGAAAACCATAGAGAGAAAAATAAGGCTTTCTCCCAATCTCGCCCTCTTTCCTGCTCACTTTCCGATTCTGGCCTTTTGTCTCATAGCTCACCTGTACCTGACGTGATGGGTGGTTGTCAGGAGCTGAGTGGTGCTTCTGTGCCGTAGCCGTCTGTTGGAAACAGCAGGATGATGCAGCACAGGGTTGAGTGGGTTTGTCTTCAATCTCTCCGTGGTGAGCGGAGGTCATGTGACTCTGTTTGGTGGCACCTGGAATTTGTTTGACGTCCTCCCCGGATCCACATGCTTCCTTTATGTTTACATACCATCTATAATATTGTCGTAGCCACAGCATCCAGTCTCATAATAACAACAGCTCTGCATTTAAGATGTGTAGTGGGTGTGTGGTCCGATGAAGAGCTACTTCCTGTTTCACAGACATTGTTGAATTAATAAATATATTTAAATAAAATGCTGCATATTATAATAGGTGTGGACATGTGTTCACGTATGAAAGAGCCTTCATTGTTCTTTTAATTCTTACACGAAGATAAATAAAGAGCAGATGAAAGTATGTCAGGTATTGTATATTGGTTCTATACAGTACAATAGCAGGATAATATGATGATATGATCTTCTAGAGTTGCATTATGTTCAGTCCTTTGTTATGTACAAAGTACTGCTTGTACTGTATCCAGTGTGTCTACTGTGGATCAGTTTTTCAGTGTTTGACTTACAACAAGTGTAGATGAGGGATTTAATCACTGGCAACAAATATTTGGTTTCTTGGCCGGAGCCAAGCAGGCAGACAATACGTTCACTCTTCACACTTTTTTCTTGGCTCGTGAACTTAAAACGTAGAAAAACTCTGATGACAAAACATACAGTAATAGTAAATGCAGTTTATTATTCTGTAAGGAACGTGGTACTGGAAACATTAGCATGCTTATTTCCACTATTGCAATAAAACCATGCAGACCATAAAATACTTAATTTACCCAGCTCTCAATTTGCCTTTTGACTAATGTAAAATACACTAAAAAACAAACTCTTATGCCTTTTTTTAGGATCGCTTAACTGATCCAGTGATAGATTTATGAGGACAAGAGTCAAAGCTCCACTCTTCTTGTCTTGGCCGAGCATGGAAAAAAAACCTTCAACTTTAAAAACAGCCCTAATATCTGTCTATTATTACATTATGCACCCTCGCCACCATGTCTCATGTAAAGCTTGAGGAAGGCCGTAAAGCAGCTTCTAAAACAGCACCTCACTGTACACATTTAGCACTTTTGTCATTTTCATTGGGGGAAAACGTTTTTCTGCAACCACTCCTGAGACTCCAATGAATGCCTTGTATGTTGTCCATGTCCCCTGTGGCACAGTCATAAAAGTTACAAGTGTTTTCCCGTCCCTGATTGCTCGCTTAATACAAACGTTGATTCATTTTGATTTGATGACAAACGTCTGAAAGGGAATTCCAACATCGAGCCGCTGGTCTAGCTTCTCAAACTACAGTCAGCTATCTGTATTTAAACATATTCATCTTAAACGTCGGACCTGCTTGTATTTAGAAATGAGTCAGACTGAACATATTGTGTCCAACTTTGATACTATCAATACATTTAAAAAAGCTTTTTTTATGTTATGTTTATGTTTTGTGTGGACATACTAAGGCCTAATATGTTAGAACATAAGAAAAATGACAGTAGCAGTCGTTTGTCAAATGCCTAAATATGAGCTGCATTTAACTGTCAAGCACCTCTAACAACCCTGTGAATTATGACCCTTGTCTGTCAGGAGTAAAGGCGCAAAGGTATTGTTGTTATTATAGAGCCACAGAACCTCAGGGAGGTCAGGTGGATAGATATATCAACGACAAAGTGTGCGACTTTGACACCGGAGACCCCTGCTCATTTCCCGTTTCCTACCAACTGTCAGCGTTTCTTTTAACTATGACAGATTGTTCCCTCATCTTAGCAAAGTAAGCATTATCTTTTTTTCCTGATGCTAACCAAGTGGTTCAGTCAGGAATGCATGCAGGACAATGAGGAAACAGCCAAACAACACATAAACAGGAAGCTGCAGCAACAAATAATCGATGTTTCTATTAGTGGTTTATCTCTGAGGGGTTAAAACAATTTTTTATTTTTATTTTGGTGTCGTGTTCAGCTTTTGTGGACGTTTGACAGCCAAATTCGCACCATCAACCAATAGCAACCTTGACAGCGCTGACCTTTAAAGTAAAGAAGAACGTCTGCTAGCTACTAGCTGTTTATCACTATCCAGTGATGATAAGGCCTGAAGTAAAGCTATTTAAAAACAACAAATGTTGACTGTTGAATACATTTTAATATAATAGAAAAAATAAAAGGAAATAGGTAAAATAAAATAAAGTTAACAGGCATTAAGAAAAAGCAATCATGTTGTCATGTTGGCACTTGTGTAGACTTAAAAGCAGTTGTAAATGAATGATAGTCTGAATAGCTCTTAAATCTTGTGTCGTGTTTTTTTTCGTGAAAACTATATCTCACAAAGTTGCTTCATGTCCTCTGTCAGTCACGGATCATCGCATAATGGCAATTTAAACCATCTAAGGTGCAATTACAAACTAATTACAGATTACCCCCTCCCTGCCCTGCCTTCTCCTCCTCCCAACCCTCCCTACCTTTCCATAATCCTTCCTCAATCCTTCCCTGCAGCTACAGTAACTCCCATTCATGTCAACTAATGGGAGGGCGGCGGGGGCGCAGCGGCGGTGGTGGGGGGTGTTTTTATACTTTTTTTTTTTTAATTCACTGATACACATAGTCACACACTTTTAGTTTGAAGCTGACGAGGACAACATGATGTGCTACTGATATGGTGTTTTGTGCATGTGTTGGACAAACTGGTACTTACTAGTAAATTATTGTGTCCAAAGTCCAAATACTCTTTAGACCCATAAGATCATTGAAGAGGCTCTGCCTTTGGAGGCAAACATCTAGTTTTATATCCTCTTGTAAGATTGAGTACAGCTGACTTGAGTAAAGATGTTAGCAAAAATACTGTATTGACCATGTGGGAAATAGTCCAATTTTATTATAAATGTAGCGGGAAACAAAGGCATTTATATTTCTTTAACAGTTGAATGTTTTGACTGCATTTCCTCTTGACTGTATGCAGCGTTTGTATTAATTAATGCCTAATTTTTGCTTTTCTTGTCATCTGGTGTGTGTCTGGAGATAGTAGACAGGAAGCTGGTCTATAAAACGTCATATTTTAAAGACTTCGCCAAAATGAATGTGTCTTACATAGAGAGCAGTGATATATGTTGTGGTTGTGTGGAGGGGGGCTTGATGCTTTCCTCCATCTGTTGATTGCATTCCACCCTCTCCTGTGCATAAATGCTCCTGCACTGAACAGATAATAAAAACCTCTTAGATTATTGATTATTGAGGGACATTTTCTCATTGTTTGACTGCCAATTAGCCATTAGTCACTTGGCAGAAACAAATAAGGGCCCTGATATACGTTAAGTCGTTCCACATATAAGCAGTTGGCGCTCTAGTAGAGTCTGGACGGTCCTTCGTGGGTTAAAGGTCACAGTATGGAAACACAGACAGTATAATTCATTACTGGCCTTTTCTTAATACTTCAGAATTGTCCATAATATTTTTTTCTGGCCATTTACAGTAGTACATGTTAATATTACATGTTAATAATGAATTTCTCATATCTCATGATGAACATAGATGAAGTGGAATCTGACCATACCAATAACAGATGCATTTGATAATATATTACATCCTCTGTATTTGTAAGTGTAAGTGAGACAAATGTGTGATATTGCAATGGAGAAACACAAGTCCCTACATGTCAACAATGGTGTAACCAAAGTGTAAGTAAAGATTTGGTTTCAAGCAACTGAAACAATGATGCATTGCTCTCAAGTACAAATGTATGCTGCTAGTCGAAGATTAGAACCAGTGACCTTTAACCCTTTGCTTTAGTTGCCCCAAAATCACGTGTGTGCACATCATTGCAAAAGACTTAGTGTCCAAGGTGGCGGACCAGCTGATGCTCCTACATGTGATGAGGCAATGACCAACATCTCCATCCCAGTCCTTCAATATCTACAGTATTTGCCTTTTATGGCTCCTCACATGTCACCGTCGTTGGAAATAGTCACGAAAAAAGCCGACGAAATGTCGAAGAAGATAGCTGTAGGTGGGGGGGTGGGGTTGTGGTGGGCTGTGCTTGCAATGTTGACCTGGGTAACCCTGGTGACCCCCAGACCCATGTCCCCTTAATAAGTGTTGCCCTCCCCGGTGGTAACAGAATGGTCAAACATTATGTCAAGGGTAATTAAAGTCCAAATGCTCCTGACCCTGATATAATCCCCTTTGAAAGGATCTCCAACTGTTTGCTGTGATTAACAAGGACTGCTGCGCTGGGAGGATCTGCCTCTGGTGAGAAGGCTTTATTGGCCCTTTTTTTTATCACCACATAAAGTGGCCTCCAAGAGCTTCAGAAGATGTCCACAAGTCCCAGAGACAACAAGTCGGTGCTTTGAGCTGTCATTGAACATTACCGACCAAATGGCCGGCTGGTTACAGACCTCGGAAGCTATAAAGGTTTCCCTCAGGTCTGAGCACTTTTTAGGAAGCCTGTAAGCAATCTGCTAAGAATGTAGGCTTCTGTAGATACTAAAGGATATTTTCATGACTGATCATAAACAGTTGAAACATAACATTCAACGTCTGCGGTGAACCAGTCCGTTCAGATCGTTTGGGGAAGTTCTTACAGTCTAAGAAACTAGTTTTAATAAACTGAGTTACAATATATTTTAATACGTCACAAATATTAATCTGAAAGATGTGCAAATGCAATCAAAGAGCAAAAACCTGGACAAATTTTACACTGCGTAACACCCTCAGCAGAGATTAGGCTAAAAACACAAAACCTGACACGCATCATGCAGGCAACATGTCCAATATCTTCCACTAGACTTTGACATCAGGCTTCAACCACATTTGTCCTGTTGCGGGCCTCTATGCTGCACGCAACACCCCACTTCCATAACAAACAGACCCCGCACCCCACATACAAACATTGACCACACGCACACACCACCATGTTTCCACTGGGAATCCAAAATGACAGACTGCCCTTACCATGTCCACTAACGGTCACTTTAATGCGCTGGAGGTCACAGGATTAGTCTTGGGGGTCATCTTCACAGAGCTGACGTTTTTAATATGAATCCTACAAAGAGGTCAGTGTCCGAGGGCGGGAGAGGTGGTGGATGATGAGATCCCCCCCCCCCATACACATGCACATAGAGGTCTTAGTATGTCCCCTCTCCGCCCCTTTCCCCACAACCAAACCCCAACTTTGCACCCGTTCCCTCCCACCTTCTTGTAACACCCCCCCATTCACACACACACACACACACACTGCACCCGCCTCTCCATGCGGACACCAGCACCCCATCCGTCCTTTATCTCTGGGGGCAGCGCAAGTCATGCAGAACTCACGAGAGGAACATGCTGAGTGTGAGCTCATCGGATTAGGCTTCAAGATAGGGGCAGGGTGCCTCAGACGGAGCCGGTGTGGCTTCCTCTGCCTCATGTGCCTCCTTCACAGCCAACATTTGCACAAACCCGGGCAGAACAGGAACACAAATAAGCTGAAATCCATCCAGCAACAGCTTGACTGCTTGAAAAGAAACCCTGAGAGGGAAAGGTCACAATTCTTATTTAAAAAAAAAAAAAAAAAAAGTCACCGAAAGGTTGATGATATGTCACAAAAGGTTTAGACACCAGGCTGTTACTACAAACATATTAAAAGTGAACTCTTTACCTTGCCCTGAGCCCTTCTGGATATTTTCCATTCTTTGTCCTTTCTGTGATAATTTGAGCTCTTCAAAACAGAGAGAAGCATAAACAGTAAACAAGTATCTGCCCATATCAAAGTGACTTCTCAGGGAGAATGAAAAACTAAGACATATTTGCGAGGGATATTCCAGAAGACAGCGCTAATTTGTGGTGATATGCAAGATGAAATATCAAAAGTGTAATAAAGCATGATAAAAGGTGCCCCGGGTGACTGTTGGTGCAGATATGACACACATCACAGATCAAAGATGACTCTGAGAGTGTTGAATTATCCCTCCTTGAATTACATCAGATTTAGAGATGCACCCCGTGCTTTGTTCGATGCCCGAACGCGCTGAACAATTTGACTCTGTTACAGCCTTGATGGAAGCAGTGTTCTGTGATGAATGAGGTGAGGCGCAGCCTTTTGAAGTAATAAAACAAAGAAAAAGTAGGCCGATGCATGGCTGTGTGCCAAAGTTTTAGCTGGGGGCAGCGGGGGAAGAAAAGCACATGATGGCTAACGGGTGACGGCTTTGATCATGCTCCCAAACAAACGGCCAGATAAAAAGGGTAATCAACACCTCTGGCCACAAGTCCAAATTTGCCCCAGTATTTATAAATTACCCACCATTAAAGCTGAACATTTGGCATACATTTGGCATTGTTACACCACTCTGGGACCAGGCAGCGACATGTGAAGGGTGTAGCCTATGTTGGAGTTTTTAGTTACGCAGGCAGGCAGCAACAGCGCAACAGGATGCAGTGCAGTTTCTAGCTTGTCGACCTTGTAGCTGGGAGCATGTTGGGATCAGTGGGTACTAAAGAGTGAGCAGGACGATGACCATGGCTGAATAGTGTGGGGGGCTTAGACCTTGGTCTCTGAGTCGTGACCTTTGTTCTCCTCAGTGTGGTTTATGTCTCCCTGTGGACAATCTCCCAGGCAGCACTGCTCCTGCCAAATGAGGGAATACCTCCGGCTGAATGTCCTCTCTGAGTTTCTCATCACTTAAGCTCAGTGTTTACAGCAGAAAGAAATACCCCACTGTGTTTATAACAGTACTGTGAAATTAACTTTTTTTTTTTTTTTGCACTTAGTGAAAGCTGAGTGTTAAAGTCAAGACAGCAATCGCTTTTAAAACACGCTCTGACCACTTGTCAAGCTTCAGCATAAGCCAGCTGTTGCCAAAGTGCATATACATGCCTACATACAAAACTGTGCAACGGTTTAAGGTGATGATGCTGTTAAAACAATTCAGTGAACATTGTTTATATTAATCAATTAACTTCATACAAAGTTCAGTAAACAGCAGAAACCTAAAGCCTTTAAAACAGCAGCAGTTCTCCTCGGTTCACCTGCTCCGTGTTTCAGGTTGTCGGCAGGTCGGTTGTTCTGCATCGTGGAGAAGTCGCCGCAGTTCTTCTGTGGATTTAAGCGTCTCTTCGTGTGATCCCAGACTGACGCTATGATGTTGAGATCGGAGATCTGTGGCGACCAAACCATCAGCAGGACTGCTTGCTTTTGTTGCTGAAGATCGTTTGAACTATTGGAGAATGTCTTACTTTCTATTAAACAGCACATTTTTTCCAAAGTAATTTGAAAACTGCACTCAAATTTAAAAGTTTAGAGTGAGACGGAGGACGGAGTCAGAGAGGAATGTCATCAGATAATCAAAGTCCATAAAAATACAGCCTCCGAGCCAGGATCACTCCAGTGTCTGTACAAGTTGTTGTTGTAAATGACGTCAGCAGGATGGTTATGTCACTCGCTGCTGATTGGTTGGGGCACAAATAACCCCGCCATCAAAATAAAAAGTACCTGAGCACAATGTTACACTGAATAATGAAAGAAAAAAACGACAACGGTATCAGTTGTTTATGCAAAAAACAAAAGAAAACAAAAACGAACAATGTATGTGTTATATATGTTCAAGTAAGAGCGCCATCTAGTGGCAGTAGTATTATAGGAGAAAATCGGGGATGGATGGGTTTGTAGCATCAGACGTCATCGTATACATTCTCGTTTTTATGACCATCCTCTAAACTTAACCACGTATTAACCATAATACACTAATGTCTTTGGTCAGGTTCAGTTATTAAAAAGATGTTTTTATGTATATGCATATATACTAATGTATATGTATGTCCTTGCTTTAATGTTTTAGAGTTTATAGTACAGAGATGTAACTGAGCTAACATAGATTAGACTTAATGCCATAACCTTTGCAGATGTTAAGCAGCGTCCTGTGTGTGTGTGTGTGTGTGTGTGTGTGTGTGTGAGGGGTTAAGTTTAATGTGATGGGTCGAGTTGTACAGTGATGTGCTATGAGATGGGGGGGTGTGGGGGTGTTGGTATTTTTCAAACAGGAAATAGCCATCAAACTGTTAATTCAAAGTTTGTTTAACTCCTCATTTCCGCTGCTCTCGTTCGCCTCGCTCAGCAGCTCCTTTACAAATTAAATAGTGAATATGAAAGAAGAGGAAACGTCTTTCGCATGCAGTCGTGTGATGATGAAATAGAAATCATTTATGTACATTTACAGAAATCAAACAGGCCATAACTGACATCAGGGATTTGACAAATTTCAATTTGACTGTAGATTTGTAGTATTCTCCGTGCAAATGTTATTTAATCATAATTGAAAGATTTTTAAATGAGCTGCTATGATTTTAAGTGGAAGGAAATTATTTTTTACACATATACATACATACATGTACCATTTTCTCAAGACACTTTTTAGGTATAATGGAGTCCATTGTTGGATTTGTTGTGGTGTCCATTATTAAAGCTTAACGTTTCTCATGAGCTTCAGATGACACATAATACATTACTGTTTTTCTATTGCGACACTATGAACACGCTCATCTATTATGAGTAATGTTTATAGTTTATAGGGAAAGAAAATCTCACTCTTGGCCATTGGTAGATACTTCAGTTCATCACAAGATGATGCTTGAGCGTGTTCCACTTGATTTCTCTGTTTAAATCACAGGCCCTAATGTTTGGGTTAGAGATTGTAATTTTGTAATGGCTGTTTACATAGCTTTAGGGTTGGCACACAGACAGTGAGAACAAGTCGAGAACACCTCACGCACTGCCCTTTAGCTGGATGGGACAGTGTACACGCTCACCTATATATTCAGCAGCATTTTAAGTATTTTAACTTATTGTTTGTGCTACTTTATTATATCTGTGGACAAAACTTTTCTCTCCTGACATTATGTGTGAAGATATATGTGCGAAGATATATGTGCTGTGAAATTGGCTTTGCTCAAAAAAAGAACCTTAACTAACTAGACAGAAAGAAATATGTTCCAGTCCCAGGACATTTGTACATTTGTACCATGACACCACCCCCGCCCTGTGATCCGGTCCACAAAAATCCTACAAAGTGCAAAATGTAGATGCTGTTATGCTTATCTTTTAAAAAATACTTATATAAAAGTTGGATTCTGCTATTCATCTGAGCCAGATGCAGGTTTGGTAGGCAGGCTGATGTTGGCTAATCAAGTATAAAAATTATCAGGTTACACTTTTAGAAACTTTAATCATCTTAAAATCTTACAAATATAATTTATTTTATGTGTTTGTGTTTATTTTATTAATTTTATATTTGTATATGAGGAGATGTTGTGTTTGCTTTGAACTGTTTTCAGCCACAGATTGATGCACATTTCAACTGAGTCAAATAAACTTAAGTGTGTGTGTTCATGGTAATGAAGGAACATGTTAATCCAGTGCAAAAGTGTGGTCATCAAGGTATAAAAGTAAAGGGTTTAGAAAAAAAAATGGGACAAATAAAAATAAACCAACCGACCAAAGGAAAAAAACAAAATGATGTGGGAAAAAACCAAAAACCATCATCTGTCATGTAGAAGTTTTCCTTCATCCTGTATTAAGGAGTCACGGTCAGTTGAGGAGTATCTAAAATCAGACATGCTATCATCATCTAATGACAGTGTAGGTCATGTGAAGCAGCTTTCAGGCCAATGCGAGACAAGCCTCTGATGACAGACGTTGCTGTGTGCTGGGCACAACCTCAAATTAAAGCTAAGCCCTAAATGTTATTTCATGAGATTACCCTTTCACGGAGCCCGCCACGCAGTTCTTGAGCTACTACATCATCCCACAAGAAATGAATAAACAATCTGTTCTTTTATCGCGGTTTACCTCTGGTGGCTGTTTATTTTAAGTCCAGCAGGTAGCTCACAATGGTTGTTTTGTCCGATACAATCAATGCAGCTGTATTTAGAAAAGAGATGATCAAGTTTCCCTTCGGGGGAGAAACAGTAGATGATCTTAAACATGAGCTTATTTACAACGTGTCATCACCAGAGTGGAGAGATGATTCAAGGACTGGCTTTAATTCAGATGTAAAGAAATGGCTTATTACATCATTTCATATTACGAAATAGTCTGGCAGTTGATTTAGGGTTTGAGAAAGCTTGTTATTGCAGAGTCGTAAATCATAATGGTCATAATTCGTATGACTGTTAGAGGAAGTTAAAAACAATTATTCATGAAGAAACACTTGTTTATTCACAAACACACACAACCCCCGAAATCTGTCACATGTGTCACTCTTTTAAAATGCGGCCAGGGGACCTTTGTTGTCATGGTTACAAAAAAAACGTGATTAACAAACAGTGATCCCTGTGTTTAAAATCGAAGCGTCAATGTCATCTGATTTCCTCTTTTGCTCGTGTCATAATTACTGCGGCTGATAGAGGGCGCTGTCAACTTGATCGGAAACATATGTCCGTTTTGGGGCACCTGCTGGGATGATTTATTTACTCTTTTTTTGGCACTATTGATTTTCTCATCTCTCTCACATTATAAGCATTTTCTCACAAAATTTTAAGCTAATCGTTCAAAGAGAATATTGATCTTGTTTGGACAAGTGGTCCATGCAACATTTATTGGTACCGAGTTCACTTCAATGAAAGAGGATTTGTTCATTTTAAAAGCTTTCACCTCCTTTGTTGCTGCTGTACAAATGTGCACTAAAAAGCAAAAAGAACATATATTTATGGACTACCTGAATGAGTGATTTACAGTCAGTGGGATAGTAGAGTCATCATAAATAATCTAAAACTCAAGGTAGCTTTCCTGACCTTTCTCACACTGTGCTGCAGACACTTTATAACTCTCCATGTCATTGTATTGTAGCATGACACAGTTAATTATCTATGCCACCTCTTCAGACCTCCCAGTGGGAGTCCAAGCTCCTTCCTTCCAATTAGACCCTGCCTGTCCATAGCTGGGGTTTATTCATCACCCCTCAGGGGGGAATCACACGCACGCAGCCCCCCTCACATAACCACAGTCCTGCCTCGGTGCAGGTGTGCGACTAAATCTCCTGCGTCTCAGACCAAACACGTCATTCCTCCATGCTCCCGTCTCTCTCCCTTCCTCGCCAGATCCCACTGGAGCAGATTTGTAAGTGTCCATTACTCAGTGAGTCCCTGTAAAGCTTTTACTGGTCACTGCCCGCTATCGGACTGCAGACACCTCGGGATGTTGCTTCAAGGCGACAGCTGTCACAACATTCATCAACAGTTCAGGGAAATGTGTCATTCCACTCTCCCATGCTGATTTGATTCCAGCTATTTATTAGCATGGAGGTTGATGATTTACTGCAGTAATGCGGGCTCGAGCTATTACGTGAACCGGATTGTGGCTCTTGTTGTCAAAACATCAAAACATTGTGTATATTTAAATGTTTAAAATTAAAAACTAGCAGTTTTCAAAAACTCCTGAACAAAATGGAGATTATATTAATCAGGCAAACAGCAGCGTTGGTCATTTTGTGGAAACAACTATGGTTTCCTGACAAGACTTTTAGTGGTTGTGACGATTTTAGTAATTGCTGTCCTCTCTAAGTAGCAATGGCAACCATATAAACAGTTGTTATACTGTCACAAAATATCTAAAATATATAATGTTCTCCCAACGTTGGTTTTGTGCATGTAGGGGGTGTATTACCAGGGTTTGGAAGGGTTGATATGAATTTCATCTGTGTGTTTAGTGGACAGAGTGGGATCAAGCGTCCACTGCCACGGCTTGAGGCTGGAAGTACGAAAGACTGACTCCAATAAATCCCAATAAAAGTCAGTCAAAAAGTGTCAACTTCTCTCTAAGCCAATAATTATTTTTCAATGACTCGGTCTCAAGTGCTAATTTTGGCTTTTCTGATGGCGGACATTATGGAAGCTTATTGCTCTGTTAATAAGATTTGAAGACTTTTGTGGTTTCAGTGTCTGCCGTGTGTGGGTGTTGATTGACGGCTGTGATTGACAGTCTCTCCCCATTTCTGGGACTACTCGGGCTATTGCCATAGTATTTTTGTAATTTTAATGTTACTTTATTACGACACCAACCCTGTTGGCACAATTTTGCTAAAGTAGCTACCGTTAACCCATGTGTGCACTGCCTGGTGTTCCCAGTAAGTTAGCAGTAGCTTCGGTCCAAGGTAGCGCAGTGTTTTTCAGAGTAAGAATTTGGTAGGTCCTGGCTGCAAAGATGCAACTCTGGGATTCAGACGTGCTCCAATGCAAACCGATGGGTGATGTCACACCTTGCTACATCCAGCTTGCATGATTGGTAGGCATGTAACAGGTGCTAAAGCTGGAGGGGAGTCAGCTAACTCCTCCAAAAGAGTAGCTGGCTTATATTACATATTATGTCTTCTAAGCTTGCTAACTAGTTACTGTGAAGTGTTAGCTGCTGAATGTTGGTATTACCTCAACATATCTCATACTGTAACATCATTTTTCCTTAATTACAGCATCACTAGGCAGCTTTAGACATTTCACAGTTAAGACGGATTGAACTGAACAAACTCAGGCAGGGATCTTGGTCCAATGAACCACGGGTAGCCTTTCCTCGTGGAACACTCAGATATCACTTAACAGCCCTCACATGCTATTCATGAGCACACAGAACTAACAACCATCGATTAGTGGATTCAGGTGCACGAATTCAAGCGTAGAACAATGAGGGTACTTGAGGAATAATAGCCGCTGATCTTCAAAGTAGCTAAACAGTTTGAATCCTCAGTCTGTACTTTGCCTGTGTCACAACACAGGGAGGCTTTCTGGGCAAAGTGAAGACTCCCAGCTGGATCTGACGACCCGTAGAATCAACACAAACCCCGTAAGAAGGGGATGAAAGAGGGTTATAATCCCTTCCATTGAATGTTCGTTGACAACACATACAAGGGTCTAAAGTGTGTGTTAGATGTGGGTAATGAGGGTAGGTTATTATTTTGCCCCCAACCTGGGTAGTTCTTCATACGCAAACATTGTCCATACACATCAGCGCTCTCAGTTTGGATCAGAATAGAAAGGGATGGAGCCGATACGGGTCTAAAAGATCCTTAAAAATAGAAATGTGAAAGGATTTTTCATGAAAGAAAATATAGCAGTTTCTTAATTGACAAATGTGTGCGAAGAGGAATTTTTTCTGAGGTAGAGAGCAGTTTCAAAATGCTGCTTTTACACTAATTGTTGAGTGTGATAGTTTTGATTAATGTGTGTCTTTTCTCTCCCCGGTTCACTTCCTCTGCCATGCCCAGCTGTCTCCTGTTTGCATTCCCTTTGAGTATGGGACTCCATATATCTTGTCACGTCTGTCAACTTAGACTTCAGCAGATGTGAAAAGAAAGGTTGCATAGAAATACAAGTGCACCTAATTACATCCTCAGCATTGCAGATTTCTTCTCGACAGTTAAGAAATGCGTCCAAAAATACGTCTAAATATTAGTTGTATTGTTTGATATAGCGTCTCACAGTTGGCTACTCATCCATCCATCCAGGCTCTGATGTTTTTCATCAGAGCTATCACTGGTTCGGCAGGCTGTGATCCCGCCTTTCATTTGAAGGCAGGGAAACCTCAGCAAACACGATGCTGAGCACTCAAGCTTGATTGATGACCTGCTCTTATTGATACAATCCCTCACATGTGGTTTGGCCATTGTAGCACATGTGGTTAACAAATAAAGAACAGATCTAGGTTAGATGCAAAGAGGACATGTAGATTACAGGCTTTAGTTCCTGTTCTAATTCAACTCACTACAATGTCATTGGCTGGTAAAATGACTTCCAAAGGATAGTTATATTTTTCAACCTGTCATTATTGTACCCTGAAGTGTTATTAATAGGTTTTCTATGTCATGTTCCCTGTTTAGATCCCTAATAGCAGAGTATTTCCTCATAGAAAACAACATGAATGTTCATAGAAAGAGACATATAGAAAACTTGACTTAAGCACGGTAGGTTAGTACCTGAGACGGCAGCAGTATTCTGATATATTATATATTTCCAAACAAGCCATGAAACACACATTTCTCCCAATAAGGCAGCCTTGCAGCTCCATTGCCACTTGTATGTGAGTGCGTGTGAATAGGTGAATGAGAAGCTAATTGCAAAGGCTTTGGTCTTCTAGAGTAGGGGAGCGCTATATAAGTGCAGTCCATTTACCATAAATAAATAAAAGCTCAGTTGAAGCTTGATCTGCTCCTGCTAGCTGTTAATTCATTGTGGTGCAAACACCCATAAAATGATGAGTTGAGGTCACAAGTTTGGCGTCTTGTGGCCGATGAATAAAAGTTCAACACTCTGCATTATTGTAAAAGCTGTTGGGAGATTTAAAAAAAATAATAATTGTATAAGATTGAAGGAGCAACGGTTGGTAAACAATTCTCATTAAAAATACATGATGCATTTCTTTAATTTCCTTTTGGGATTATTAAAGCACTCGTTGCACTGTGGATGTTGCATTTTTTCCACCGTGTCTTGGGTGTTTCACACTGATTGATTTCTTGATAAAAGATGAGTTATAGGCTGATATATCAACACAAACTTTTGCTAGGTAACAAGTGGGATGAATAATTTGCTTTGACAGGGGACATACCCTCCGTTTGTACACAGAAAGAGGTCGTTAGGGTAAATATATGGCGGTTATATACTGTAGCTTTGATATTGACAATGTCTTGATTATCTGCCAAACAAACAGGTTCTGGATCAGGCGCTTGCTTCTTGTGGTTGTCAGGACATGGGTGGGATCAGCTGTGTGTGTGTGTGTGTGTGCGTGCATATGCACATGTGCGCATGTGTTTGAACCTGAAGCATTACTGACAGGAGCATGCCCTGGTGCAGCAGTGAGCCATTGTTTTCCTTGGCAGAGATTAGCGGCCCCCAGGGGCCCATGCCACAAAGGGTGCTCTGTTACCCACTAGAGTGCTTTATTGTGCCCCAAATTATCCCCGTGGAGAGGGGAAAAACTGCAAATATGGAGGATGCATAATGCCAATGAGCGAACTGACAGCTGCTTAGTCCAGAAATACTGAGCTGCAGGCTTCACTAATGCCGCGTGTCTTCTTGTGACGATCAGTAAATCTAGCTAATGTCGTTTGAATGTTTCAAGAATATGTTTGTTGTTTTTAGGTCTTCGTCTGTGCTTGTGAAATATATATGACAATTTTGTTTTGTTGTCCACTTCAGTTCTTATGTGAGCCTCTCGATTTATCACGTCAGAATAAAGAAACCACATTGTTTTGTGTGGTTTTTAGTCACTCTTAAAAACTTTACATCACCAAATTCCTCCAAGACGGCTCAAACCTCTTGAAAAGACGGATGGGGTCATTTCTACAAAGAGCAATAATCTTGTTTTCTCTACAGCCTACAAAAAGGCCTGTCAGTTGGTTTCATTGTCAACATCCTAGGGGACTGGTTTTTAAAAGTGTCAAGATCAAAAGCTTGACTGACAAAGCATGCTTTTTTATTATTTCAGTGGCAACCCATAAGCTTTTAATGTTGGAAATTACAGTAATTAAATACAAGCTGTACAAGCCTTGGATCTTGACAGAGGCTTTGAGGAGTTAACCACAAATTAAAAAAAACAAGCCCGTAACTGAGATAAGGAGGGTTGCATGTAAATATGAGTCCTTTGTACAAGCTAAGCAGTGCAGAGACCTTGTCTGCAGTGTCTCTTATATAGGACTGATCACATTTAAAAAGACAAGTCAAGTCAAGTCAAGTCATTTTTTTTATATAGCACGAAATCTCAACAGAAGTTATTTCAGGACACCTTTCATACAGAGCAGGTATAGACTGTAGTCTTTAACTGACAGAGAAGCAAGCACCTAAAACTCTGCTTTAACAGGAAGAAACCAGGTGCAGAACGGGGCTCTAGGTGGGCGGTCATCTTCCATGAACGGTTGGTTGAGAGACAAAGAGAGAAGGGGAGAGAGAGCGAGAGATGCACAGCAACAACAATAATTACAATAACAACAATACTAATAATATAAATATGACTAATAATGACAATAGTAGCAGTGGGCGTCTATCTGATTCACGGCGGCAGCGGTCGGTCCGCAGCCACATAGAAAGCACAAAACTACAGGGAAAATGCCAAGTTAGTAAATCAGACATGAATGTGTACAGATGGCGACAGAGAGGAAGACAAAAGGAGCTCAGTGCATAACTAGGGACGGGTCTAAAGCAAGCTGAGTCAGCCTTTAACTATAAGATTTATCAAAAAGGAAAGTTCCTTTCTCCACCATCATCCTTCACTCATCTTAATGAGTTGTTGACCTCCAAGTAGCATCTTTGCTAAGACTAAATAAACCATCATCTACAAAGACACCAGGCAATTGGATGATGATGTCAAAAGTATCCCAATTTTTAGTGGTCCCTGCATGTTTGAAAACATACAAAAATTAAAAAAGAGGAATTTGGCATCTCATACGAGGTCACATACTGGGATTGTGTGATTTAAAGCTGAAGTTATTGACTTTTAGGCAGCAAAATATACAATCAAACTGACGATACACAGCCGACGTGTGTAGTGTTTAAACTCATGTTCTCAATGGATTAATTAAACAATTTAATACATATAATATGATTAATTTTAAATCTGGTTTCATTAACATTTGTTAAACATATTGTTTACTTAAATTTTGTGGACACATTGTTTGTATAGTTGGATTTATAGCCAATAACACACATTACTATGCAAATAGTGGCATCATATAACAACTTTTTGAGCAGGATTTGTCTTTTTTTTCTGACAACATATTACCATTTACATGCTTAATGTGTCAGCAAACAGCTCTATGTACACATTCAGTCATATGGGTCTTTTGGAAGGCAAAGACAAAAGATGATTTGGATGTTTGCAGGACTTGTGGACATTTTCTTAAAATCTAAAAGTAACGAGTAAAGATGAGTTGGTTGTTTAGGAAGCATAAGCAGCATGCTCACATCACAGATTAATGCAGAATTTACTTTCTATCCTGTATGTGACGAAAGTTGTACATTGCAGCTATCAAGGAGAATATTAATTGTTAGTGACACAGAGTGAGAAAGACAGAGCGACAGCTTGCAGAGCAGCGTTGGTAGTTGCCCTTTGAGTGGCCAGTGCGGTGAAAGGCTGGTGGGCAGGGATGACTCTGCCCTCTCCTCATTGTTCCCAGAGCTTGGTATTCCTCTCATAGCATGCCCCGGGCTCTAGAGGATGTGCTTTTAAAGATCCCAGGCCCTCCCAATGGCCCCACTCACCTCCCTGACACACACTTTTTAACAAACACACCCCTTGAACTGAATTTGTTTAAATATCATCTCAAGAACAGAAGGTGATTACATTCACAGTAAAAACGTAGCAAAGGAAAATAAAAAATAATTTGTGTTTTAGTTGTAATGAAATCACACCCCACTTCGACCTTCTCTATATATCCCACTCTTCCCCTCTCTCTTTACCCTTCCTCTCTCAGGCCTCTCTCTCTCTGTCTCTCCTTTTTTTTCTGAGTGTCCCGCTCAGCTGGCCAGCACCTTTTCAATCTTTGCCTAGGAAATTGTCCCCTGCATGTCAAGTGTAGCCATGGGTTTGGATGAGAGGTGCTTTTCAGGTCCCCGTCCCCCTCACCTTTGAATGGAGACAATAGAGCTGTTCTTTATGTCCAGATGACCACACACATGCACAAACTGCCAGGGAACTTTCCAATGTCCCGCTGCAGCAAAAACGCTAAACTCACATTTTAAGAAACGGGTATATTACATAACAAAGACATGATTGACAACATTAAATGAGTACAAGTTAATTCCATGACAAGGTCTTAAGCAGGTACAAAGGGAAACGTAGCCAAGTCGAAACCGAGCCAAATCAGAATGGGTGCTATTTGTAGAGACTGTCCTCAAACAAACAACAAAAAAAAGGCCAGAATTGAGCATTTGTTCAAATATCTAAAAGTACCAAAGTTTATCTCTCATCCTTTCCTGGGTGTGAAAACCAGAACTTTTGTGTCTCAAATGCAAAAGTGTGAAAAAAATCTCATTTCTCATTTATTATCAACAGTCATCATTGGTTTCCTTTCAGGGTGACAACAGTCTTTTCTTAACGGTACTCAAGTAGTTCTTTTAGACATGAGCCACAAAGGTTTGCTTAACTGTCTTTTTTCAAACCTAAACCGTCTTTCCTAAATCTTACCAAATTATAACAACAGTAGTGACATATCAGGAGATGACCGTATGGGTCCTTTGGAGGGAAACGACAAAATACAAATTTGTTGAGTGGTTATAGATATTTGTTCAAATTTAAAAGTAATTTCTGAAGAGTGAGTCCTACTTTACTTCAACAATCAATATAAACGAATGGATTCATCAATGCATGAAGGGTTATTGCATACACATAGAAAAACCTACTCTAGAAAACCCAATACTACCCACCAACGGATACAGAAGTTCGTTTGTGAGATCATGTTCGGTTACTGCTCCTGGTTACTGTTTTGATTGTTGGGTCAACAACACTTGATTGTCTTAAGGTTTAAGCCATTAAACCATTTTTGTTTTGTGTTCTTATAGAATTAAGTTTAGTCCTGTAATCGTTGTTAGGTAGCTTACTTAGTACTGTGGTTTTCTCTCTGTGTGTTTGGCATCATGAAGAAAAGCTGGAGCCCCTCGTCAATTTCTCTTGCTGACTTCGTCACAGATTACAGGAGACGGCGTTTATTGTTTCACTTCCTCTGTGACAGCAACTCTTGCTCTCCACATGACTTTGGCAGCATCTATCTGACCTTTTGATGATGTCAGAGTCCAAAGGTGATAAAAGTAGATTCCTAGTGACATGCACATATTTTTACATCATACAACAGGTTTCAACAAACCAGACATTATGTAAGTAATTACCATGAAAATGTTAGATTTATATGTTTTATATTATTACAGTATTAGAGTATAGCTCTAAGCTATATATCCAGTGTGACATGCCAATGTAAATGACAGTACTCAGATATTGTCTTGAAAAATGAAGCCCAGAAACTATGAGGAATCTTCTAGACAACGAACCTAAAGCACATTCTTTAAGGACACAGCACAAACTTGGCATTCACCACAATTTCCTTTAAAGCTACGGGTGTCAGGACATGTTACTCATGTGGCAGTGTGCTTTTCTGAGGAGTGGACCTTGACAGCCTTATCTAAACGGTCTCCTAAGTGCCTGGCTTTAGAGAGTGACTTACAGGAAGTTTTAAAAACATACATTAAAGCAAGCTGGAAGGGGGTCATTGTGAGCCTTACGAGAATATTCCCGTTCCCACCACCACGGGTTTGCATAAGCCCCTTAATGATAATGCGCCGTACAGTCTGGCCCCCATGCTTGCCTCCTTGACTGACAAAGTCACTCATACCAGCAGATTAGCAGGCTGCACAGAGGCCCTCCACCTCTAAATGGCATAGGTTGTCGGTGCCTACGATAGACATGCAGCAACATGTAGCAGTTAGCTTCGCCGCCTTCCACCTCTCTGTCCCTTTCATCCCTCCTTCCATCCGTTTTTCCCCTCCTGCCTCCTCGCCTCTACCGAGTTGCTACATCTGCGTTGAGTAGTATGAATCAGGTGGGAGGCCGATCCTCAAGAATGTCAAGATAATCTTCAGGTGGCTGGTACACACACTGGCTCATTCCCAGGCTGATTGCTGACCTCTCCAGTTAATACATGCAAGGCTAGAAAAACACAGCTCCTTAGGAAACATAATGCTGCCCTTTAAATACCCACTCAGGCTTGTTTAGTGCACCCCACTGGGAAGGCACACTGCTTACATGCTTTCCACCTGCATATAAACACAGTATTCCTCTACATAAAAGCTAAAAACTGCTATAATTCTTCCTATAAAATGGAGCATCACTTATGCTTTGCATGCATACAGTATTATCAGGGGTTTCCATCCCATTTATATGTTGTAATACAGCTTGTTTATCCTTCTTAAGCTGCTGATAAAAAGTAGAGAACCCCATGAATCATCATAAAAGTGCCACAATTATAATAATTTAAAAAATATAATAGAAATCATAACATTTTAGATAATGTTACATGTAATATTAAACAAGCTACTACACATGTTTTACAACAAAACTATGATAGAATAATAATTAGATAGGAAACAAGTTTCATCTTAATTAATAATAAACAGAAATGATATTTGGTCACATAGGATGGATGGTACGGATGTATGACGTTTCTGTATTAATAAATGTCAAGTCTGATATATTGGAGTTTTCAGAAAAAGAAAAATCCCAGTTGTAATGATTGCCAGCTGGATGTTGACATGAATGCTAGTTATAAATGGTATAAAATGTAGTCTGACTTATCATAACCCGCCCCAAACACATTTTACCTGCTGGATTAAAGCAAACGTAACCCCATTGGGCAACACTGAAGGTGTCACATGTAGCTGTTGTTGCAAAATCTGGCTGAAAAGTCTCCGTTTGGAGGGTGGGGTTACGAGGCTAAATGATCATATAATGGAACACGAGAGATTAAACTGAATGGCAGAGTTTTTATTTTAAACCCTTTAAACATGGTGTAGGTGTAGTGACTCAGATACTCTGTAATGACGTCAGGACAGACATCAAGCATCCTGCATTATTTCCTGTTTAACACACTGTATATTTATGTTAATACACAATACAGAGTGAATGATATGACTGAATAATAATGTGAGTGATAATTGATTGATTGATTGATTGATTGAAGATTCCTTTCTGGCTGACAGAGTGCCTTGAAGACCTTCCCTGCTTATTGAGGCTCATCAGTTATCTGTAAAGCTTTAAAAGTTGGGGTTGGGGTCATACATACATACATAATATGTGTGTGTTATCAAAAGTTTCCACTAGTCACGGAAAATTACATGAGTAGGTTGTTACAGAGAAATCAGCTCACGATATATAGTCACTGCTATGGAAACATGTTGATGAAGCTATTACCTGTAAGCTCTACAGGTGTGATTAAGCCGCAGTTGTCCGGTAATGCTAAGTGGGGCACACCTCTGTCTTGTGTCAGGCGTGTGTCAGTCTTGTGTGTGTTTCATAGTATAACCATATAAGGGCTGCTTACTGTGTGGCCTTGCCTTTATGAGACAATCGACCTCCAGTATGTGTGAATTATGAAATGATGTCTGTGAGTTGTCAGCATGGGTTTAATTGTTTTCAAACCCCTCCCTTTCCCCTCTGGTTACTTTTTGCCCAAGTAAGTAGTTTCCACATTGCAACCTCATCTCTGTGTTTCTGCTGTGTGTCTGTGTGGGTGTGAGTGTGCAGCCAGACTAAAGACTAATGACTTGCCTCAGTCAGCTGCTCCCAGAGATGAGGTGGAGCTGCTGTACACTGACTCATTCACACACACAAGGACTTACACATATATACACACAGAATCTAAATTGTCTAGCCTGGGGATTACAACTGGCTGTCTTCTACGAATCATCTGAAACGTTTAAGTCACACCGTGGGTTTGTGATATTCGTCAAAATAATGAAATCACTATTTGATTCAGAGAGATCATCTCAGGAACACATCGTTTTTTTCTTTTTTGGGGTACATACTGTCAACCTGCCGTTGAGACCGTTGAGTCTCTCATGAAATGGATTTTGTGGTAAATTTTTACCCCGAAATGACAGGAAGGTTTTAACAGATTATGGGTTTATATTTATTATATTATGCACTGAGACTTGTCTGACTTGACATTTAACTTGGAACTTTAAGTCTGAAGTTACAACCTGGTCAAATCAATAGATAATAATAATCAATAATCAATAGACCTATATTCAAGGCATACCTTGAATATAGGCCTATACATTGAAAGGACTTAGTCTCAGCTGTGCAAAAATCAGTATTAAAATACGTCTGAAAGGAAGAGAAAACTGTTATCTTAGCTTCGTTTGCTAATGATGTCATTTGAAGCTCGAGACTTAACTTGAGACTTGGTTGACTACTGTCTAATCTTGTCTTGGTGACCTTCAACAGAACATGTTTCTTGACACTAGACCTAGCTGACTTGCAACCTAAATAACTTGAGACAAAACCTGACTTATATAACACAAATTACTTGGGACCAGATACTTAAATTGGATGACCTGTCTCTCGAATGACTTGAGACCTGGACTTTCACTCAAGGACGTCAGCTTCAACTTTAGACTTGGTCTAAGAGCCTTGAACTTGTCTCAAATTCAGGCAGAGACTTGGTCTGACAGATTTAAAATACTACTTGGGTTTGTCTTGAATTAATTAAAACGTGACTTAACTTATCTCTGTGGTGAAATCACTGGAACCCTGTGATGGAAGATGGTGTCTGTTTGTGCTCAGCTGGACTTGTTTTTGCTTCAGTACCAATACACCACATACCAAACAGGTCCACTGTGTTATCAGCAGAGGAGAGGGTGTTAACTTACTGCTGCTGCTTAATATGTTGATGATACCCCTTGTGTGGATTCTGTGTTAAATCCCCACGGCTTTACTACCGCTTGGTTAGACTTAAACACAACCCTTCCCTGTTATTGCAAGGGATTCTCTATGAAGCCAACCCAGATAGAGCTACAGTTACCACTGATCCCGCTGGTGTTGGGAAAGCATGCAAAGCATCTGGGTCTGTCCCTGTGAGAGCCCTATTACTCATGGTCGATAATCCTGCTGGTCCTATACTGAACACTCAGATGAAACACACCCAATAAACAGAAGAGAGGCGATGAGAGGAAAAGAGGGGACAGGACAGGAAAGGAAAGGAAAGGACACTTTAGGACACGAGGAAGGAGGGGAAAAGGGAGGCCAGACAGTGTGGATGGAGGTAGAGAGAAAGTCAGGAGGTGTATTTGGCCTTCTGTGTGTTTTGGTTCTGTGATTTCTTAGTCGACACTCAAGATAAAATTTTACTTGGCTTTATTTTCACTTTGAGTTGAAGAAATTGTGAAGAGGTGAGGGGCAGAAGTGTGTT
This sequence comes from Pampus argenteus, assembly GCA_036937835.1. NCBI lineage: Eukaryota > Metazoa > Chordata > Actinopteri > Scombriformes > Stromateidae > Pampus > Pampus argenteus. Next base: position 2,272,647 of record CM072872.1, on the reverse strand, counting down.
TTTTAACTGAAAGATTAGAGACAGGCAATATCAGTCAAAATCAATAGCCCATAGAAACACACACAGGTAGATACAGACAGACTGTATATTTCCTCAGACTGAAGCTAAAGCTAGCTTACTGGGAACACTGAATGATGCACACCTGGGTTAACTTTAGCTACTTCAACTATATTGTGCTAACTAAAGCAGCAGGTAAAGTTATTAAATCGTCAAATCTTATTAATAATTTCCCAAATGACTACCAGCACACTTATAAGAGGGTCCAGATTTAGTGATTGAGATCCTAATTACTGAAAAAATGATTACTTGGTGTTTCTAGATAGACGCTGATGCTTTTTGAAGTGGGATTTTTTTGGAGCCAGCATCAAGCCGCCGTCAGTAGCTTTGCACTTTAAAGTACGTCCACATTGGCTTCAGACTCAAGCTGTGGAAAGAAAAGGATTTCTTCAAGACCACCTTCTTTAAAAAAAACCCAAAACAAACACTGACATGATTGCACTGCCTGTCTCAACCTCTCCGAACTCTCCAAGATAAGGACCAAACAAACATATTTCTATTAAAATAGAAAGTTGACTCTGATCCACTTTACCCCTTGTACCACCTGACTCTAGAGGCCAAATCTAATCAGGTCGCTGCAGCCAGCTTGGTGCTGCAGGACCAGACCACTCCATCCTTACCTCAGCTGATATGCATGTGGTCAAGAGAAGGAAGTGGCTGAGATAACTGAGGCGTTTCTCAGTCAGACAGGCATGAGGTAAGGCAGCAGGAATCTCTCACAGGGCAATACCTCAGTCTGTAGGCCTGCAGACGGCTGCTGCAGTGACTTTCCAAAAAAAAAGACAAAAACAAAGCCAATCACACATCCTGGAGGTGGTACCTATTTTAGGCACCAGGCCCTGGTTCATAGTCATTATGACTGTCTACTGTGGTGGGAGAAAACACTGTGACTCATAATAAAAATAATAAGTTGGAAAGCTTTGCGTGTAATTACAGGCCATGCCTGCTCTTGTTGAAGCATAGCAGGTGCCAATTTGTTACGTGATTTCACACATAGCTTTCCTGAAATAAGTAGCAGATTTGTTTGGGGAGATGTGTTGTAGGCTCAGATACATTTTAAGTTTGTTTTTCAGTCCCCTTTTTGTCTTGTTATATCCTCAAAAGCAATGATCTTTTCCTTCATCAACAGTAACCTGTGTGGCTTCCTGGCACGGCCACAAGGAATGTTCAGAATGCACCTGAAAAAGTAAACGATAAAAGTATTTAGTAGACATTAAATTGCACACAATGACGAGCTAGTACAACAGATGCCTTTGTTGTGTGTATGCTCAGCTCACCGCAGAGGTACAGAATGGGCAGGGATCCTATTGCAGCGCTGTAATCTGAGATAGAAGAGGATAAAAAGTTTTTAGAGGGTGGGTAACTTCTGATGCTATCTCCTCTCCTGCATCATCTGAGCCATCGGAGACAATCAAAGACTGTGTGTGGCAGCCTCACTGACCGTGATCCTGAGCCAAGGCGCCGCAAAATTAATTGTGATCTGAGCGATATCCACAAAAGCAGGCCGCGCGTCCACGCCCAGAGAAATCATCGACCTCGCTTTGCCTCTGATGCTTTTGACTTTGTGCCTTCTGCAGTGGCTCACTCACAAAGAGACCAAATGAACAGGAATGTTGATAAATCTACATCTCTCTCTCTAATGCGTTCTGCCTGCAAAAGCTATTTGAACTCGTCCCATCTGATAGCAGGCAAAAGTAAACGTTTCTCTGTCACTGTTCATTTCGCAGAGATACGAGGGATTTGTTGTTTTCGATTTTGTTTCTTCTTCACCTCTTGTTTTCATCTCTCTTGGCAGCTGGCGCCAGGCATGTGTTTGGAAGAGTGGAGTATTGTTTTCCGTCACACTGTCAGGGAGACTGTTTGAACCTGAAGTCTTTCCTGAAGCATTACATATGTAGGCGGTGCATTCACAAACACGAGCTTGCATCCACACAAACATATTTGTTTCAGATACTTTTGAGGAACCACTTTTATTTTCGTAACAAGCTCAAGAAAGAAAACACACAATATAAAGTCAGAGCCAGTTTTTTTTTTCTTTTTTCCTCAAGATTATATCTTAATAATTATAGAAGTATAACATATAGAAGTACAACATGTTTCTTATAAAACCTTTATCTCATCATATTATCATTTTATTTTTCAAAATTAGAACTTTTCTCTTTAAATATCTTTGTATTTTCAAATGATGACGATAATTCTCATACAGTAACATTTCTCTCAAAATATTACTATTCTTTATTATAACACGACCTTTTTTCAAAACATTAAGAACTTATTCTCAAAGTTTTATAGATTTATTCGTGAAATCTCAGATTTCTCTATTGTGCATCCAGTGAGTGAACGCCTACATTGTTGGATATAAGTAAGTCTCATACATAACCAGATTAAAACAGAGTGTCAGTTGTTTGAAACATCTCCTGTGTTGTGTTTATTCCAGACCTAAAGAACTTTCCCATGAGGTCATACAAACACACACACAGTCTATGTTCGTACCCTGACGACATAGTGATTTATGTGACCACAACCTACTGACAATACAAGGTGAAATGCATCAGATATGACCTAGAAAAACAACAAAATTATTCAAATAAGGGCCGTTTCAGGGGGCTACATGCCGCACCGCAGTTTGTCCCATCATGTTTTCATCTTCCTCACATCAGAACCTCAGAGTTTGTCTTCTTTTATAGTGGTCGCTATCACACTATCACCACATCCCGGCTCTCCAACCACCAAACTAAATCTAATCTAAACAGCTCCTATTCTTCTTCAGATATGCTTTCTCCCAAAACAAAGGTTCCTCTCTTCTCTACTTTTGATGGAAGAGATTTTCTGAGTCTTCTTCACTTTGACTCAGGTCACCACCACTACCACCCCCCTCCCCGACACACACACACACACACACACCCCTCCTCCCTGCATATTTTGGTGTTGTGTTTTTGGTATGCTCATGAAAAGACCCACAAAGACGGGACAATAGGGCACCTGCCAGAATAATGAGCCCTCAGAGAGAAATGCAGCTGGGGCCGAGAGTCATACAGGAACGCTGATGATGGCCCCACTTTAAAGTGGTCAGAGATGATCCTCAGCCACACCTTATATCCCCCTGGCTGGAATTTCCCCTCTGACACACACACACAAAGCATGCTCACACATAAGCATGCAAGGAAGTAAAGTTATTTAGGGTTTACTATTGAGGGTTTTAATTTGTTTCCTTGTGTGTGTTACAAACTAGTATTTGAAGTGTGTGAGTTGGTTCATTCACGTCGGCTGTCACTATAACTGCCAGGATATCAGTTCGCTGACTATCACATTCACAAAGTCACATGTATGTGGACAGAAACTATGCTCGCAGGAAACAAAAGCCAGACTGTTTGCATACTGGTACTACATTTAACTGCCATGAGCACTCGGGGTATTAGTCACCAGGATTCTTTTCCCTTTTAAAGGTTGTAAAAAATAATTCCCTCATCAGTCCAGAATACCATCAGTGAGCTAAATTTAGCTGATCATTAGGTCCAGGGGTGCAAAACAACAGCAAGACGTCCAAAGGCATGAATAATGTGCAGCAGGGGTGGAGGGCATTGGTGCACGGAGACTGAAGGGGCTGCTGATTACACACCATGTGTGTTTGGAGCGTTCACTTTTATACTTATTACTTTTATACTCCAAATAACTACAAGGAACTGATTTTGATAATCAATCACTTTAAAGTAATGTATCATATATCTGCTGCTTTTCTCTGTTTGAATGTTAAATTTCATTTTTGGATCAGTCAGAGCAAACAAGCAATCTGAATATCTCACCTTGACCTCTGGGAAGTGATCATTTCATTTTTCACTATTTTCTAACATAGTCTAAATGAATCATCAATAAATTACTCAACAGATGAAATGAAAATTACTATCATTATGCTTACATTATACTAAGAACTACAGTACGTATACAGTAGTTATGAAGGAGATAAATGTCTTTTTCCTGAGCTTTCAGCCACATCTTGTCGTGATCTTCAAGGTTCATTTTTTGGTTTTTGGTTTGTTCAGTGTTGTGAACCTGCAGACTTCACAGGTCCTAGTTGATACTAACAGGACCTGAACGAGCTCTAATCGGTCTCTCAAGGTACAATTGAATTAGCTTGATTGTAGGTCAGCGAGTTAATATGCTAAATGCCAAGCAGCCTATGAACTCTAATCAGATGCTGCACCGTAATCATCTTTTATTAAAAAAGGAAACTGTGTTTTTGAGTCTGAACTGTGAAGTGTTATCGGTGGCACGTTACGCTGCTGCCAGTGTTACTTTCCTGTTTGAGTCAAATAATTCAGACCAGTCTTTGGGTCCCTTTAACATTTGTTTTTAAACAATTTTAGGCACATTGGGTACTGGTAGGTTTTCCATTAATCTGTTTTAAAATTCCTTTAGTGTGAACACCTGACAAGATGAAGAGTGTAGACAAGCTCCATTTTTGTTTTGACTAACCTGGTGGGATGACACGTTTAACTTTGTCACAGAAAGTAACACCTTGTGACTTTTGACCTGATGTAATCCAAGTACAAACATGCCAAAATGCACTTTACACATTACGGGTTAGAGCAAAAGCAAGCTGTTGGAGACATTGCCCCAGTAGCTCTCTCACAGCTCGCTCCGCTCATGGAGACGAGGTGAACAGAGGTGAGAGCCACTGTAGACAACACAAATGAGGGCTTTGTGGCCCCTGTGTGTGCCTTCAGTACTCTGGTGGGAGTCAGGAGGTCAGGATGCTGGAAGGTGGGGTGAGGAGGTGAGGTTTAGGGCCTGACAGGGAGACGTAGTTTGAGGTGGTGGTGGTGGGGTGAGTTTGGTGACAAGGCTTCAGTTGTTTTGCTAAACTGGGGAGGAACAACCCTGACATTATGACATTGTGAACTCACACACACACACACACCGTGCACTGTGCGGTGTTGACCCCGCCACCTCCTTCACTGCAGCATTCAGGAGAGAGAAAGTCAGAAAGAAAATAGAATTACTGATCTGGTAATAACATTTAGAGGCAGTGTTAAAACTATTTTCTCAAAACCAAAAATGTTGATGCTGATGTCAATCAACGTGAATGTGCCTTTCAGCCTCCAGTAATAATAAGTCAAACATGCACACTGCTTCCCAGAATCCTTTGAATCAATTTGTACACACTGACAAGGCTTATTATGTTGAGAAGTCAGCAACAAACTCACTGCTACACCATTGTCTTGGTAAAATGCAGCCATTACATTTTTTTTTTGCTCATTAGTGCTCACAAATATGCTTTCAAGTTGCAAAGCCTTTTTTACTCCTTCAGTAATCTGCCTGTGAGAGAGTGCTTGCAGGGAACACAGTCCACGTTGCTCCAAAGGTCAAAATGTCACTTGGGGTTGTAGGGAGAAGTAAACAGGGGTGGAATAAGCCTCCTGTCTTAAGGGGCCCACACCATAAATCCTTAGAATAAGAGGGCCTCTACATGATCTCCAGAGACTGAAACAAAGGTTCAGGCTTTAATCGCGGGTAATAGAAATCCTGTCGTGGTGGCTCAGTGGATTCGTTTGTTAGCAAAAGACTGGGGCTCATAAGTTGAGAAAAGAACTCAGAACTATTAAGAAAATGAAAAAAATAAATCTCTGTTGGTGGAGGATAAAGGAGTGAAAGATCGAGCAAACTAATGATCAGAAAACACATCATCGATGCGAGCGATGTGAAACGAGGAATGTCTGGCCCCAGGCGATGAAGAGTCATAAATTCATTAGCGAACACAGAGCGGACTGATTTGGAAGAATGAATGCTATTGCGGTGATAAACCAGTTGACCCCGTCAACTTGGCAGCTGTCATGACCTCAACCTGTGGCAGCATTAGATGAGCAAGGGCAGGGGGACAATATTTGTTTAGCTGATAACTAGGGGTTGTAGGGTTGTGTGTGTGTGCATGCGTGCATGCATTTTTGTGTTTGGTGTCTTGTTTATAGTGCATACATGTGAGCATGACTTTGGGAAAGAGCATGATTATGTACACAAGTCTGCACTAGAGCATGCTAAATGATGCATATGCACACTTAGCGTGCACATGCTTGGGTGATTATTGATACAGCGGTGAACAGTGTGGATGCACATGCAAATATACACATCTGTAGTGGAATTTTGTATTGGTGAGTGTGTGGCCCTGGGTGTAGCCGTGAACAGCAGTCTGCTTAATGGCCTACAGCTATTGCTCAGTGTCATTAACATTCCAGCTGTGGAGATTTTGGTATACATTGGGAAGCATGACAGCTACACATCTCCTCTCCTTGCTCTCAGCACTGACTCATTTGTCTAAAAACAAATCAAGGCGCCACCAAGGACATTAAAAACAAACTTCAGTCGCTTCGGATGATCTCTGACAGATCGTTTTTCTCCTCGTCTGTCTGCTTGTCAGTCACACGCTCAGTAATACTGATTTGTTTTCTCGCTTTTTTTTCTGCTCAGGTAGACATTCTGCTGCTGCTGACTCAGCCATCCAGCTACAGGTAAAGAGTTATTCACACCGATCCCTCCCTTATATGCTATTTGCCCAGCAGGCAAACAAATCACATTGCACTCCTCAGCAGATCCTAATACAATGATACAGTAATGATACATTTGGTGCAATTACCTGGCTGATTCTTTTTTTTTTACAGGGACACGTAATGTATTTTGATAGAGCCTTGCGAGAACATTAAATCTAGCCGTTGGTAGGTGTTGGCACAGGCAGACATTCAGTCAGACAAGCCTTGTGCTGTTGCACAAAGTGTTGACACACTGTTCCTGACATTATGGCAACTGTTGCAGAGGGGAAACCACACCGATGTAACAGACTATGTGGCTGCACACTTGTCTAACACACAAACATGCAGTTATCTGCAGTAAAAAAGGAATCAAGTAGCTGTATGAGGATCTGCATGCTGGCAGCCGCTACGGATGCCACTGAGGCTGTTAATCATAGCTGTAATTACTGTTCTACAGCTCAGGCCTGACAGACAACAAGAGGGAGATGTTTTATATTTCAGGATGAACTGACTGTGGTATGTGTGTGTTTTTTCTCATAGTATCCAGCTATATCAGCCCCACCTTTGGTTTTTTTTCATATGTAAGCCTAACCTGTTTTTCATCTGAGGAATAAAAAAACGCACACACACAAACACGCTGCAACAACACGACACACAAAATAATTCTTTTACAGTTACAAAATATTTAAGAAAACATTTTATTTTACATAAACTGTACAGATGACATTTATTTGACTAAATGATTCTTAGAAAGGAACTAAAAATAACTTTCTTATTATGTGTAGATTCTCACTCATCCAGGTCATCGTAGTCAAAGGAGTTAAGTTGTAGCTACGGGACTTTTTCTTGGAGTTTGAAGACGTTTCACCTTTCATCCAAAAAGGCTTCTTTAGTTCTAACTTGATGATGGAAACAGAGGCGCTATATCTCTGGATCACAGAGGGTGGAGCTGTAGACCACTCCCCTCATTCCTTAACAAAGGGTCACATGGGTCACCCTGAAGAGCAGTTAAACTTCCTGGGATGAGATCTAAACAACCAGTCCGCAAACGCATGGTGCAACACAGGAGGGCCACCACATCAGGACAGGACTCAGCAGTACATCTACATCTGAAGGAAAAGGGACACTCCTTTAAAGACACTAATATACACATTTTGGACAAGGAGGACAGTCGGTTCGAGAGAGGATTGAAGGAGGCCATCTATGTCCATTTGGAACAACCAACTCTAAACAGAGGAGGAGGGCTGCGTCATAATCTGTCTGCTACATACCATCCTGCCTTGAGATCACATCCCAGGAAGTTTAACTGCTCTTCACCATCAGAGCAGGTGTCATTCTTTGGATCATGTGGATCTTTGTTAGAGAATGAGGGGTGTGGTCTACAGCTCCATCCTCTGTGATCCAAAGATATAGCTCCTGGTTTCCATTATCAGGTTCGAACTGAAGAAGCTTTTTAGGTGAAAGGATGAAACGTCTTCAAACTCCAAGAACAAGTCCAGTTACTTACAACTCAACTACTTTGTCAATTTTCTTATTAAATAGAAAACGGGAACAAAAATAGAATTAAAGATGAAAAATGAAGTGTTGCGTATTGTACAAAAGAATGAAAATAGAGCTAAGAAATGAAATCATACAGTATGTCGTACCCTGATACAGTGGTAGGCCTTTTGCAAATGATCAAAAACATTATTGTACACAACATATCGATGGCCTCGCCATCTTAGTACAATAGTTAAAATCTTGGCCTCTTTGGTTCCATTAATTAGGTAAAATACATTTGAAACAAAATTCAATTTACTTCTATAAAAATAACTTTTCAATGGCAGTTTTTTGTTTCACTAATCCCACAACTTTTCAGTGCAAACATCACAACAATCATTCGCTTTGGAAAGGAAGCGAAAGATTACATTTCAAGTATTGATAAAGAGTCGAGGACTGAAGAGAGAAAAGAGGGAGAGAGAGAAGAGAGAAAGAGAGAGATTGAAAGAGGATTCAGTCTAATAGAGCATGTTGAGTATGGGTATAGGTTACTATACATTGCATAGCTCATGTGGCACTTAATTAGCGATAGGACAGGACACTCAGTACCCCTTGGAAGGCATTTCTTTATACAAGTGCTATTCAGGGTGTGCATTTCAGTTTTTGCAAGTGCTGCACTGCACTGTGGCGACCCACCGGGCCGAAACTAGAGTCTCTTGAGTCCACAGGCCCACTTCTACTGAGCCTTAGGGGGCAGGAAGAAGCAGTTCTCTCTCTGTCACTCCCAGCGCACAAGTGAAGTGCACTTATGAGATCAATCTTCACCTGGTTGTCATGGTAACAGGGCCTGCAGCACTCTTGACAGGCAGGAAGTCGAGGTTGAGGCTCGTAGTCAACAGCAAGAATGACGACAACGATAACAGCAGCTCCGTCGAGGACTTTCTTTTGCCACTGCAGTGTGGAGGCTATAATCCTGCAAGGCATTAAGCGCTGCCGGTCTAATTCCACCAGGGACGACAGTCAGACTGTGTCTGTCGGCATACTAGGGAAGTGCTGGTGTTATGAATTGTATAAGCTGATGAATTGTCAGTGCTTAATAAAAACAAAAGTCTGTCATGTGCTTAAAGTACTTAAAAGGGTTGAAGGAGCGGGGTTGGGAGTGTGGGGTGATCGGCTGATCCTGTCACTTTCCTTAAGCGCTTTTTATCTTCATTCAAGAGGAGATGCAGGGCCATTATTTTTGACTAGAAATGGCAAACTAGAGCAAAGTATCATTTGGTGATAATCATTCCCTTCTCGTCCCATCGCTGACCAGACAAAACTTGGACAGCAAGCATGTCACTCAGTCTGATAAATACACACACTCGCACGAACACATGCAAACGCACACGTGGACACAGCACTGATACTTGCGTTTGCTAGACTGTACCAGTGTGTGTGTGTGTGTGTGTCGCTTGCACATACAGTAGGTATAGATATATCGTATAAGTGTACCGTACAACAATGTCCTGTTTGTACAAAAGGCCTTTCTGACTGTTCCAAGTTCAACGATAAGTAAGGGTCAGCGTGGACTCAAGCGCAGCCACACTCCTCCACTATCATGTTGGGCACATCCCTCTTGACTATGTTGTACTCATCATCAAAGTAGAGCATGGACATAGTACTGAGCTTGGTGGGGATGCAGCAGGAGTTGACCGACCCCGGGCTCATCCCTCTCATGCGGTACTGGTTAACTACTGCTGTGTGGAAGGATGAAGCCGAGCTCGGCACACCTGCCATGTAGGCCGGGCAGCTGCCCTCGCAGTAGTTGCCGTAATAGCCAGCCGGCGCAATGATCCAGTCGTTCCAGCCAATGAGGCGGAAGTCTATGTAAAACTGTTGCCGGCAGCACAGTCCTCCGCTGGTACCGTCACACTCCAGCCCCCGCTTGCGAATGCGGTGCTTTCCGTCCACCTGCCGCGCACGCACCACTAGGAAGGGCCGGTGGGACGGGTCGCCTGGGTCCACCAGCACCGGTGCCACACCAGCTGTCTCACAACCCTCACAGTGGATCTCCAGGTCCTGCCGCCGGCTGCCTTTCCCGAACACAGCCCGAATCGCTTCAGAGAGGGGGAAGGTATGCCAGCCACTGCGTTTCAGATCCACCCGCTTCTCCACCAGGACCCAGCGGCCTGTGCCTCCTCCACCACCGCCTCCTGGGCCTCCTTCTGCACCGGTGGCAGTCCCGGCCTCCTGGTAGTGGATCTTGACTGTCACCTTCCTTCGGAGGCCTTTCTCAGGACCAGCCGGCAGCATGCGGAAGTAGAGCCACAGGTTTGCCTGGGACACAAACAGGTTCTGGTTGCCCTCGTTTGAGATGAGGAAGTACAGACCGGTCTTGGAGGATATGTGCTCATCTGTTGGAGAAACAGCAAAAATAGATGAATGGTTTGAGCGTTACACAATCAACGTATATATGGGAAAACATCATTAATTCAAAAATATATTAGACTCAGCATGAGGTACACTGCTAGAAATTTCTTGCAACTTTCAGTCATATCTTATGGTCTTCTTCAGCAGACAGACTTTGCTCAGTTGTCATGGAGATGGTTTATTGTTATTACATGCCTGAAATATAAGATTTAAGTAACGTGATATTACATATGATGCCAGAGATTATCCTTGACCACCTGTTATCATGTGACGTTCTTACATTCACATGACAACTGAACCGTCTCCATGACAACTGAGCAAACTGCTGAATGCTAAGAATTTGATTTTTATTTTCCAGAAAAGGGGCTAAAGACTGTTTGTCTCATACAAACACACGGCATGTGCCCACAAATAGAAGCCCCCCGTTGAGGGCGCAGCTCCGTCTTTAAAGAGCTGTTGTTTTCTCTTGTTTTCTCTGTGTACCCTCAATTACTGTGTCAGGTGACCTCTGTGGCAGCTCCTGATAGGCCTGCTACGACAGGCCAGTTCTTGGATCAGGCCCAGTTGGCCTCACGTCCAGTTTTGTAGGTGACAGGGCCAAAAGAAAACGAGAGAAAGAGGGAGGAGAACAGAGGAGAGGAAGATGATGATGAAGGAAAGGAGAAAGGATGCATGTGGAAAAGGTGGGAGGGTGGTGGACATGGCCAAGGCTCCCAGGGGGTTCATTGAGTTTGCTGTTATTACCCCCGTGAACCCCACCTCTTCCCTCCTCCTTCCAGTACGAGCACCCTGAGAGTGACAGCACAAAGCCCCCTGTGAGGCACTGGGAGACAGCCGTGTTGCAGCCCCGCATTGAAACGCGTGGCTTTCCAGCAAAAAGCATGATGAGGCAAAAATAAAGGCCATTTACATGACACTGGCCACTTTCTAAAACAGCACAATGAAGAGATCCCGGGTGTCTAAAGGTGGCGATGGGCTCTCCCTGGCAGTATTTCTTTTTCTTTTTCTCTCTAAGCCTAATGATGTCTTCCAAATTACCCCGAGGTAACTTGAAAGGTTTCTATTTCAGGAGATTTGGTACAATGTGCTCAAGCAGAGCAGCGCCTTTGAAAGCGACTAAATTACTTTGTTTGCCGACTGATTAGTGTGTGTCAGTGTCAACAGGTGGCCACCAAAGACGGGCCCCCTCTTTAAGGCGCCTCACGCCTCTTCCTCCTGTAAAACCACGGCTTTACATTCACACACAGACCTGTTCAGACCAGCTCTCCACTCTGTAGCACGTCAGCTAGGAGCTCAAGCACTTCACGCGCACACACATTTGCATCCGTCAGTGCTCACACACACACACACACACACATACATACCGCAGTACATCAAATACCAGCCTTCTCAATACTGACGCCTGTAGGTAAAATGTCAAGTACACAATGAGTACATATGAAAATCCATCTTAAGTGAACAGCATAAAGTAATCAGCTGAATGGCAGCTTTTGCCTGTGACTGCTGTAAAGGTCCCTCAGGGCTACAACTAACTAACCTCGCCTCATTCAGATGAGCTTTCTTACTTGCCTCAACAGCTCTGAGCGTTAGAAAAAAAAGGGGGGCGATTGCAGATAGAAGAAGAAGATATACTTTATTTATCCCTCATTGTATTTATCCCTCATTGATACACAGATACGAGGTAGAGCTGGTCATGAATAAAAGTGCTCCACTGTGTTTATATTTCCTGTATTCCCTTTCAGGATAGCCAGATCATATGCAGGTAAAACCTTTTCCATGAATGGGAATGTTTGACATGTCTGATTAATTGATCTATATACAAATTCTTATCAGTTTCTTGTCAGTAGACAAACTAAATGAATCAACTAATCATTTCACTTCCAACTGATAGCTTTTTTATGAGTGTCATATCAATGAGCAGGACAACACAAACAGAAGCAATAAGTGTTTGATAACTGATGTGTGAAGCTACGGCTAAACGTGTGAAAGAGTTGCAGCCAATAATACTGAATCAGTGCAAAGCATTGTGTGTACTTACAGTGATAAAAAACAATATAAAAACATATTTTAACTAAAAGAAAAGATTTTCATACAAGATAATGTAAGTTTGCCTAGCTGTCTATTCTTCTGACTTCTTGTTCATGTTGGCTTCACTTTTTCAGTCCCAGATGATGATGATGATCGTGGTGAAATATAAAACTTCAAGCCTTTACCCAGCAGAGCACTAAGCCTCACTCCATACAGTCACCTTCAACGTAGTTTACACAGTATGTGTCTTTCATACATACAGGTTTGATCCTATAGCCTCTTTAGTAGTCAGAGCATATACCGACATGCCAAATGACGTATTTCCACTGAGGTCATTTTGGAGAACAAATTGTTCTTTTCATCCAGTGTTACACTTCGGAGCTGGCCCTGACACGCCTCACCTGACCCCGTGACTATCAGCAGGCAGGACACCTGGGTGGGCTTGTGTGGATAAAGAGCTGCTTCAGCGTGTCCTCACCTGCGCCACCAAGTCAGGGAAGAGGCCACGGAAGCAGGCAGGCTGGCAGGAAGGCAGCTTCAGAGCTCATTACTCAAAGCTGCTGTCGACAAGACCACACGCTGTGGAAGGACAAGGGGCGCGGCACGGAGCATTCGAGGCTCTGTGATGAGCAGAGGTGTGCGTGCATGTAGCAGCTGTCCCTCAGGCCCGAGTCTCAGCACTCCAGGAATTCCACATAGGGTGAGGAGGTGAGGGAGGGAGATGGAGAGGATGGAGGTGTAGGCCAGAGGTTAAAGCCGCTGCAGCGCTCGTTTCTACGCTCCCTGTTGTTAAAGCTTTACTACAGGGGGAATTTTTAATAACGTTGCATGAATCATTTATAGGATCACAAGCTATACAGAGGCAGCCAGGCCCATTGAGGACTGAAACTCACACTTGTGAGTGAATGTGGAAAATGTCTGGAGCAGATCCAGGAGCACCATGACTGACATCTCCTCATGAAAGACTTGTGTCCTGAAGTAAACCTGCCAACCTGATCCTGTGGAAGAACGGGACCGGAGTTAATGACCTCCCATAATGAAGTCTTAATTCTGTGTCTTGGACCATTCGCTGCGGGTTCACTGGGTCCGAACAGCTATACCGAGCAATCAAGAAGCACTGATCTAAACGTCTCCATCGACCCCCGATCTCTCCGCCTCCTCCCCTCTTTCGATGCCTGTGTTCCTTGCTCCGCTCCCGTGGATACGGGACACCGAATCCCTCAGCGAGGACCCACGGGACCATGTCAGGGGAGATGGGAGACTGGCATCGTCTCTCTCACCTGCCCAGGGCTGCTTGGCAGACCTTTTACCTTGACGCTACCGCAACAGGCGACAAGAGGCAAGCACACAAGCACACAGTTAACCCTGTGCACGACTCCACACACACATCAGACACATGAACACCTATCCACATCCTTTTTTTGGCTCACCGTTGGTCTACACATATGCCAACCCAACCCCCCACTCCCCCCCCCAACCTGCCTTGTCCTTAACTGTGACGACAACAATTCAGGCTCCCTCATGCTTGGGGGACAAGCTCCCCTGGCTTCAGAGCTTTCTGGAGACCTTGCCTCTGAGCCGTGCCCCGGCTGGCAGCATCCGATCTGGGGGTCGTGAGCCAGCTGGCCAGGAGGCAGACAGGGTCTAGGGAGCAGGGACCCGAGCCAGCTCCATGGTACAATGCCACACAAAGGCTCAGAGGTGTGAGGAAGAATAGAACCAAAAAAAAAAAAAAAAAACAGCAGAAGAAGAAGAAGCAAAGGAGCCCAGCGAACCTTTTGTTTTCTCTGCTTTTTCTCCCTTAACGTTGACATGTTGGGTTCAGCAGGAACACATAGTGCTCTTATAATAATTGCCTGGCTTTTGTTCCCTTGTCATGATGGTGCTCAGATCATTCCCATTGGAAGGCAGCAGCTAGCAGCCTATTCGGGCTAATTGTACCGACAGGGTGTGTGTGTGTGTGTGTGTGTATTTTGGTGTCTTTAATTGTATGTTTTCTTTTTTTAAACTAACAGTCGGTGTCAAAGACGTGGTTCTCACAGCACGAACTGACAATTATTGGATTCTGTCAAGCGCAGATGATTTTAGGTGTGTATGTATGTGTAGTGGAGGATTTGTGTGTATGTGTATGTGTGTGTGTGTGTGTGTGTGTGTGAGAGAGAGAGAGAGAGGGAGAGAGAGAGAGAGAGAGAGAGAGGAAATTGTGTCCTTTTTGGACTTCTGAGAATGAGTTAGATAAACATTCTTAGAGAAAGGGATAAATGGCCAATTGAGGGACTTTGTTCGTATTTAAAAGAGGGCTTTATACATTGGAGTATTGAGTGTGAGCACAGCTTTAGTGATAAATTGGATTCAGAGGTTCTTTTTGTCCCCTAGACAACACACCAGGGGAATTTAAGGACTCTTTCTTTAGTTTCATTTCTCTCTGATTTTCACTGGGGGTAAAACAGGAGGATTTAACACCAACCACCTCCCGGCTTCAGGCAGCAGTGAAATGTGATAAAATGATGAAAATCAATCCAATTACTTTATTTGATTTATTTTTAAACAACTGTTGTGTCTGTCTAATATATTTAATAATATAACAGGATACATTTAAAAAAGACATTTCATCCATGAGTGAGTTTACTCATCATCATATTACATACAGTCAAAGGGTGGATGGGTTCATCCAGTGGTCGTGCAATGATGTGCAGTGAATTATTGATTATTACCTGATTCGGCGAAGCTGATAATCTCTGAGGTCTCTGCTTGAACCTCGTTGCTGAAGGCAGCCTGTCCGTCAAAGTTGGGGATCTCCACCCGGCCGTCCTCTCGCACTTTCCCGGCGTGCAGCCTCCTCAGCGCTGTCACCATCGCAGCCTTGGGGATGGGATGGGTGATGTTGGGTCTCTCTCTCATCTGCAGCCGGTTCAATATGTGCCTCTTCACCGCCTCTAAGAAGTCTATGTTCACCCGCTCCGACTGATCCGGCGCCCTGAGGCCGCAGGACGCGCACGACTCCTGCGGGGAGCTGTGCGTCTCCGTCCCGGTGACTGAGCTGCAGCGCACGGAGACAACGCACGCAACTAAACAGGACAACGCCAGAGTGTATATGCTCATTTTTTCTAAATTTAAGATCACAATCCAAACACTACGAAAGAGAAGACTGAATATATTAAACACACACACTGAGGTTAACTACTTTTCATTTACAAATTCTCAAGTTCCGGGAGAACATCCAACTCCAAAGAGACGCCTCAAGATATCCAAAGAAATCTCTGTATTCCCAAACACACAACAAAGTAATTACCTCCAGTCATTATGCATTCAGCTTATTATCCAGCAACACGTCTGCTGTCTGTACAAAATAAAAGTTCATCTCTCTGATTGCCAGACGCGCTTTCTGTCATACCACGTTCAGTTCAGACGTGTAAATCTACCAAAACAAGCCTCGCCTAGAAGTCTAAGAAAAAGCCCATGCGGTGTGTCCAAAGGCGCTCAGTCCGCGTTTTCCCATTCAAACGTGCAGAAAGTCCACATCTACAGCTGCAGTCCGAAGCAGAGCAGCAGCGCCCGGTGACTCCCGTGTCTTTGGGTACCGGCTGTAGATGGCCAGCTCCGTGCGTCCTGCAAGATGCTGCTCACTGAGACCCTTTCCTCCCTGTGCAATCACGACAACAGGGGCTCCGCACACCCAAAGTTTTTATACAGGAGTGGAAACCACGTGGGGATTTCCACCAACTGGACGCAAGGGATTAGTAGACTACTACGCTTTCAGAGCCACGACTCCACTGTAGCTGATGGAACAAGGCTTTATTATGATAACAAGACGTTGCATAATTGTTTTTTCTCGCCTCAGGCTCGAGATGTTCGCTTTATATCCCACTGTGAAACATCATCACTCAGTCAGCTCTGAATATCTCACCTGGAAACGTGTGTTTATTTTGGATACTACGTGCAGTTGAGCCTGTTAAACGTTAAAAAGTTAACAAGCAGATCTTAACAGTCAAGTGTTTATTCCCTTATTAAAACCCAACACTGCATTCAAGTAGAGAACAACGGACTGTTTAACATTAGATGTGTAAAAATATTATGAATGAAAAAGGATGAATAGAAGATTAAAAAAAAAAGAAAAAATCTGCATGAATTTATGAAGGAAAAGTTTAAGTCGAGTTAATGGTGCAGATTAGCAAGCAAACAGCGCCATCTAGCAACAGAAACAAGCCATTACACCCATATAGATAATAGGTGGATAGACATATGGATCATAGATGCATAGATACATAGATGGATGACATTATCAGCCCTTTCAAATCTTTAGACTGTATTATTTGTATATGGCAGCAAAATAAAAGACAGAAACATGCATCATCACAGTATAATGTGAGAATAAAGTGACTGTTATGTAGCAGTGTCATCATGTATGTTATAAGACCTGGTAGGAGCGTTTGTGGAGTCTGTGTGGGAGCAGTAATGTAGGTCAATGGGCCAAAAAAGGAGGCGCAGCAGCAGGAGCAGTGATGGATTAGAGCAGCCTGGCCTGTTTACCTTCCTACAGGAGTGTGGAGGTTTACATTAATGTCATGGTGTAGAAAATAATGTCATAATCTTAAAGGTTAAAAACCTCTTTATTATTAATAACTTAAATATTTATCAGATTCAGAGCAAAGAAAAAAAACAATTTACTGTGTTTAAATTCACATAACTTCAATTCTAGTGGAGGTCCCAAAGTTTCTAAAGATGCAGAATATTTAAAACTGACTTTTTGGAGAAAATGTGTATAAAATTATACATAAAGTATGAAATATGATGAATTTAAAGGATAAGACTGGCTGATATTTGTCTTAATGTCATCAAAACCCTTGAAAATGGAAAGTTTGTTGGGCACTATTTTCAGTCCTGGATTAATACATGTTGTGAGGATGGTGCATGTGGGATTGAACTTGTGTGTGTGTGTATTTATTGTAACAAAGGAACATGTCAGCCAGTGTAACAGTGTTTTTATTCTTTACATTAGCAGGAATTAAAAAATAAAGATGTTATTTGATATCTATAATTATGAATTTATGATGATACAAAGTGAACGCTGTGAATGAAACAAGCCCACATTCAGTTTGAACAATTATCTATTCTGAGGCTTTAGATCTGAAGACAAGAGATATCCTCTAAATGCTGACGTGCTGCTGGTCGTAACACAAGCTGTATTATTTATCCCCCCAGCCAATGACTGAGCCTCATTCCAGCAGTCAGATGTTGACAACAAACTGTTGAGCTATGGCGCCATCGTGTGTCAGGTAGGATATATTATCATCCAGATATTTTTATTAGTATATCTGAAAACAATAATGACTTTTCCTTTTTTTTTTTACTTCATGTTTGTGTAGACAGAAACTAACCCACTCACAACGTCCTCTGTTGTGTTGCAGGTGCAGCGAGGTGGAGCCCTCCATTCATACGTTGTTTTATATAAGAATAAAATCTAAACTCCAGAGCTGTCGGGATCCTTTCATGTCTACAAAACCTCCAGACACCACAATATCACTACTGAATACCTGCAATAACTTAATAACTGTTCTTACTGTTTTCTATTCATTTATTTGAGTACAAGGTTAATGTGAAAAAATATATATGCACACAAAACTCTGCAAACATCAGTAAACGTGAGATGTATTAAAGGTAAATTGGTAAAATAAAATAACACTTTTTTTTTCATATTTTGTTCTTAATAGATGGTTAAGAGTCCCCCAGGGTCATTTGCCATACAGAGATAGGACTGTGTTTGCTGCACGGTCTTCCTCCCAGCACCAGCAGCAGATCAGGCAGATGTTGGGATATATTTTCATCGTCCTCGTCGAGCAGATCCTCCTCTGTGTTGCTCCACCGGTTCCTGAAAGCTTTGTTCTCTAACGTCAAACAGTTCCCGAACTGCTCTGCATCGTCCACCGTCGAGCTCTCTTTGCTGTCGTTCAGTTCTGAAACATTTCTAGGTGTTTTGTTACCGTAGCACTTGTCTGGGCTGAACGTCTCCAACTCGATAGCGCCCTCTGACCCCAGGAAAGTGAGCGGTGCGGGGAAGCACTTGTTCTTGAAGGGCTTGAACTTCCTCTCCTGCAGCCCGGGTTGGAGTCCTGAGCTGGAGGGGCTGCTAGTGTTGGACTCGTAGCTGGTACCCAGACCAACGCAACAGTGGTGAATCCTGTCTGGAGGGTTGGAGCCTGGGAGCGTGGCCACCTGCGCCCAGCTCTGACAGGTGAAGCTGTACCTCCACAGACAGTTGTTTGGCGCATTCTGGCTCTCACCTCCCCCGAAAAGAAGCATGCAGTCCTTGTAGGCCACAGCTGAGTGGCCCATCAGTCTGGAAGGACCGGACCTGTAGAAAACAACAGGAAGGAACCATGTCTATTGTGTTTTCATGTATGTAACCTCCAGCTGTGACACTAAAACAGGAAACTGAAAATCCGCAAGTGCAACTGGCAACAAATAATGTAGTTAAAAAGAGAAGTGAGAAATCGGGCTGATTCTGCCAGCGTCAGGAACACGTCAGTGACGTGTTTTTAATACTTCATGTCCTCATCTGGTCAGGGCAGAGTCTCATTTCCAAGCAACGGTCACATTATGTAAGTCATAAATAAGTGCAGTCAGGGATAAAATCCTTACTTGGTTTTGAGTGAAGTCCATGTGTTGCTGCTAGAATTCCACTTCCAGAAATCTCTCTGCTCCCGCAAACCTTTCAAGCCACCAAACAGGTACATGCAGCTCTGGTGGACCATAGCAGAGTGGCAGTGCCTGGGGCCTGGGCCTAAAGATCCCTCCGGAGAAGCATTCAGCAAGGACCAAGCCACGGTATCTACCATGCATATGAAATACACAAATATGGACAATAAATACACATACTGTAGCTACACTGTATGCTCATTTTGCCAAACAGACACCGTTTTGCCCTCAGTAGAAGATGGACTTCCTGTTTTTGATTGACACAATCTGTTTTTTTTTTGTTTGTTTTTTTAAAACTCACCAAAATCCAAACTCCAGAACTCCTGCGAGGATCCCTTCATGTCTATAAAACCTCCATACACCAGCATGGAAGAGCCAAGCACCACAGCGCTGTGTCCTTTTCTGTTGGTTGGCACCTGGGAAACACAAACACCAGTAAGAGTTGTTACCACCAACAGCTAGAAACTACACACTCTTTTATTTTTCATATTTATAATTTGCTGTCTTCACTTGTTAATGTCTCTCTCTCTTGTTTCAGATTGACGGATCGTTCATTATTCCAGATACGTCTATAAAATCTCTTTTAATCTCTTTTAATGCCCTGCAATGATTATTAATATAAAGCTGCTGTTAAGCTCTGCTATCAACCACTGCTAATGCTAACAAGGCTACTGATAAAACACTGCTAATGAAGGGGAACTTGCAGAAAAATCTGCTTTACTTGATCGTTGTAGATTGTTATTGTAGATGATTTTAAAACAGGACCTTACAGTTATCATCAGCTGAGACCACAATGGCTCCATTATATCTACTGTAATATTACACCAGATCATCATACCTGAGGGAATCTTGTCTTTCCCCTGCAGTGAACCCATTTTGTCTTTGCTGAAATACACACAGAAAGAAAAGTGAATTTAAAGGTGAGGTAAGAAACACAAGAACCAACAAGTAAAGCAAACAAAACTCTCCCTTCATAAATTCAACATTATTTTATTGTTACTCTGTGTTGACTAGTTGAAATTAACTTTTCAGGAAAAACATAATCAACTGCGCCCTGAATATTTTCACATGAGCGTGGAGGAATGAGAGTAGAGTCAACATGCAGCAACACGCCTGGACGCTGGCTGCTGATATCGGTTATGCCATGCGTCGGCCTTCACAGAGAAACTCACCAATGTCAAACACCCAGAGGGGACTTCTACACATGTTGTACACAGAATCCAGCATGCCTCCAAACACGTACAGGAAGCCCTGAAAAGGACAGATTCTTAACACGCTGACACATCAAGCAGTGTGATGTCAGCCGAGACGGCCTGAAGATTGAGTTTGTACCTCATGAGCCACCATAGTATGCTCCTCTAGTTCCTCTGGTGCAGCGTCACCGGTGCAGCTCAACTCCGTCCACTCGTTACACACTGAAATATTCATTCACATTCGTCACAAATAGTATCTGCTATATTTAACTTGTGCAGGAGAGTTGTGTACTGCATGTCGGCCTTACCAACGCTGTACCTCCAGAAGTCCCACAGAAGGCGGTTCTCTCTTCCTCCCAGGATATACACACTTCCATCATAGCTGCAGCAGGCGTGCTTGTAGCGGTCACATGGGGACTGGTGGCTCTGGGGGAGCCGAGTCCATAAACAGGGACTACTCTGACTCATCACTGGCGTCCACCGCTGTTACTGGACCATTTTCTAAAAGAAGTAAACATCGATGCGCTTAGTAAGAAAAGTACCATCCATGTTTCACATCGTCATCATTCTCAAATGACAACAAACGTCTTTGCTAGTTGATAACAGGAAAATATCAATATAATACTGAACGGATCAATTTGGGATTAAGCATCCTTCCACGTGATCGTCCAATCAGACGCCAGCTGCTCTGCTGCATCTAGAAAGGACGAAGCAGAAACGTTTCTCCACCAGCCACGAGAAACTCTTCATCCGTGTTTTATTTTTATCCGTATGATGACGTCAGTTTGATAATTACCGGTTGTTCACAGTCACAGTCACAGCTCTGCCTGCTGCTAACAAAATAAAACCCACCGAGAACATCACCTGTCTGGTTGGACTCTATAAACTACAATCACACAGAGGAAACTACAGCCATGAGGACAGAAATACAGCGACAGGTGAACAGTGAGCTGTTATCCTTCCACATCCTCCGTCCTCTACATCGGTGTGTGTTAGTGTTAGTTGTTATGGGTGTTCAGCTGGGACTCCCGACTGCTGCCGCCGGTGTCACGAGGGAAACGCGCTGCTAAGTACGAATCTGGAGAGAAACTCACCGAGTGCACCTGTAGAGTTATTAATCCACCTGACCACACATGTAATGTGCTCCTCAGATTGTAAAACACTGTGATAATATGTGTTCATACGTAGAACCAGTCATTGAAGGAAGCGGTGAGTCACGCTGACGACGTTTCACAATAATCATGAAGATGAAGACGGTGGTTGGTTTGCTTTTTGTGGCTTTTTCCACTCTGTCTTATCAAAGTGTCACATGAGCAAACAGCTCTGGGGTCATGACACCGCCGGCTCTGCTCGTTCAAGCACCTGGCTGTTACCTGTACGAAGACCTGCTTGTTATTAGAGATAAAAGTGTAATAGTTTACTGACAGGACGATGACTGTAGGAATGTGACCTGTTAAAAAACATCAATATAACAGAATATGAATATGTGGCTTTCATTTTACACTCGTTAACATACACGAGTTGGGTTAAATATTCAATCACTGTTTCCCAAAGACGAAGGCGACATCGTCACGGCAACCCAAACATATGTTGTTTATTATCATAGAGGACTAGAGAGAATGAAAAATGACTCAAAATCAATCAATTCATTGATTAAATATTAAAATAGTTGTTGTTTTTTTCTGGACGTCTACTTTACTCACTAAGTCATCGTTTAGTTGTCAACTATTAAATTAAACGATTGATCGTTTGACATTTTATGGACCAAACAACTAATCGATCGACAGATTAACTGATGATGAACATATGTGTAGAACGTCTCCAGCCTCCTTACAGGACAGGTGACAGGTGACAGGTGAGAGGTGTCAGGTGAGAGGTGTTTTATTACACGTCTGAACACGGCTCGTCCGGTTTCTTCCTGTTTGTGAACATGACTGGATGAATCATGTGTGTTTTATGTTATTAAAGGATTATGAATGGATTAGATGAGTCACACAAAACTGATGCTGCAGCATGTTTTTAGATTCAAGCAGCAATTAATGTCAACACTGAAAAACAAGGAGAGGTAGCACAAGTATGTTTTAAATATGTTATATTTGACTAATGATAATAATAATAATGATATTAATAATGATCTTCGACCCAACGGTTATATCAACTAAACACAGTGTAGACATTTAACTGCTTCCTGTTCGTTATTTTATTTTATTTTCTAAATTAAAGACATCATGTGACTTTCTCCAGTTTAACTCATCTGGTTAATGTGACTCTGGATTATTTGAACTCAATCCGTTTATCAGCATCCAGCGTCGGTTCAGATAAACTAACGTAACGTTTAACGGTCGTTACGTGAAGAAAACGTCCCGTTAGTCCAACATAGACGGACGTAAACTGTATTGATTTTTCTTTTTTTATCGATTAACTTTGACGTCAGTAACTTTTATTACTTTTTAAACTCTGTCGACGTTAAATTAAAAGAAGTTGTAGACAGAAGTAACTTGATAACGGTTTAATAACGTAAAGAGGAAACCAGATGCGTTTTACGGCCGTTTGTGTCGCTATTTGGTGTAAATAAGACATAAAGCGACATCATGTGTCGAGTTGTTTCTGAGCTGTTCAACAGTTTCACCGCATCGTGAGGAAAAAGTAAAGTATTTCGGTTTTCGGTACTTACGACGGTTCTTCTTCGTCCGTTGACTCTCTGTAGGGTTTCTGCTGCGTTCAGGGCCACCTCGTAAACTAGTACTCCTAAATTGAAAAGTCATTCAAATAACTTTTTTTTGTGTGTAGATGGGTTACTACTACTACTACTACTACTAAGTACTTACGAAATATGCACACTACTTGCAATCTGAAAGGTAACAGAATACTGTTAATCGGCTACTAATCACAGAATCAGAATCATCATGCTCCTGCAGTGTCACCAAGGATATAATAATAATAATAATAATACAAAAGTAAAACACAACATAGAATATGACATAACAGAGTACAGTGTAATTTAAAGAAAACAGTGCAAAACGTAATAAAGTACCAATAAAGTGACGAGGTGCTTAACGATTAAGGTGCTGGAGGGTAGGATGAGGTAGACTGTTGGTTGTTGTGAGGTTGGTGCTTTTATGAGTGTGTGTGTGTGTCCGTGGCTGTTTAGAGTCCTGATGGCCCAGGGGAAGAAGCTGTTAGTCAGTCTGCTGGTGCGGGACTTTATTGACCTGAGGCGTCCTCCAGAGGGCAGCAGGTCAAACAGGTGGTGCTGCTGAGCCTTCTTAACCAGGGCCCTGATGTTAAAGGACCAGGAGTGGTCGGCGGAGATGTGGGTGCCCAGAAACCTGAAGGTGTTGACAGTTTCCACCCGTTCTCCATTTATGAGGAGTGGGGTGTGATCCTGCGTGTTGTTCCTAAAGTCCATGACTGTAGCTGTAGTTATAACTAAGTAATTAAAATAGTAATTAAAAGGAACAGACTGCTAATTAGCTAGGTGTGTTAAGGCTACGCAGGTGTCACGGATTTGATGACTTTAAGACTCAACAGAATAATAGTTACTTGGATACTTGATACATTTCCTCAAAGCTTCCAAATTAAAAAGCATGTTATTTAAAACTAAGCAGTTTCTGTTGTGTTGAAAGAAATCAAGGATAAAGTAAAGATGTAATGTCATTGTTAAAGATATTATGACTTCTTAAGACTTGAAACTCAAAGTTTGGGACTTGAGTGCAAATACTTAACGTTACTTTCTTGTGACCTCTGCAAATTATTAATTGGTGTACAAAAGCAACTTATCGTAGGGGAAATTAGAAAATGATGGCAGTTTCAATGTAGAGCCAACATAACAAACTAATTCAAGTTTAAATTAAGTTAAACGGTGCAACTTGTCCCAGTCGTTCCATTTCCTATTTCCTCAAACCTCTCAAATACATCAATACAGTGTTTCACTGTTTAAAAAAAAGTAAAGATGTGGTAAACAATATATGTCCATGATTTTCTTTTTATTCCCATGAACTGAACTTGGAATATATATATATATATTTATTAATTTAATATATATATATGTATATATTTTGCAATCATGGTCACGTGGAAGCTTGTGAGAATTCCCAGCGTGTTCACCAGTAAGTGAAAGCAGCTGCATTGTGCTCCTCGGGAGGAGGGGCGAGTGTGTGGAAAGAAGGGTGTTGGTTGAACACACTGGTGCATCTGAGGCTCAGCACTGTGAAGTGTGACTTATGTCTCAGACAGCTGGACACGTTTATTATCACATGACACCACTTAGATGTAGTTTTGTGACCGTGGACGTGCAAGTTTGGACTTTGAACAACTAAAAAATTTGATTATTATTTTATGATTGAGAAAGCAATATGTTTGTGAACTTGTACAAGGACACTGTGGTCTATAAATGTTAACATTTGACTGCATTACGTTAGAAGACAAAAAGCTATATGTGATTCAGACTCGGACTCAGCTGTAACTATCCACTCCTCAGCTCGAGCAGTATATCCATCCTGGCTCTACATCCACCTTCACTTGTAGTTGTGTTCAGGCAAAATCTGCTTTTGGATCTTTTCTGAGGCAAACTAACAGTCAGCTGACGTCTATAAGAAATCACTGACTGCAAAGGATTTCTCATAAAATATTAGAGGCTATACAGTGATTGTGTTTGACTGCATGTGTATCTGTTCAGTTACTCAACTTTGGGCACTATATGTTAAAAGACATACATCTCCCACACGGTTGATTCTACAGTATATTGATGTAAATGTATTTAATGCTGAGACTTGGCACGTTGATGTATCATCCTTTATTTTTGAAGCACAGAGCCTGAAGAACAAATACTGTCCAAATACTTCAAGGCATCGCTTACAAATGTTTATATTGAGCTACTCATACTCATATTCATATCAAAACATTATTTATTACAATAAAATAGACACAAACATGTACAAGTGTTTTGACAAAAATACATTACAGAAAAGTTTTGTAAAATATTTAAAAATTCAAGTTAATGAAAGCTTTCAATAGACTGAAAGTTAATTATTTGAATTGCAATCAGTTACGATACAATACACATTTAATTTATTAAAATACAGTATATAAGTTGCACTCTATGTTCTGTAGTTGTCACTTACAGTGAGTTACAATACAGTGCAGTAATAAATTAGATAAAGTGTGAATGTGTGTTATAAATATGCAGGGATTTTATCCCTTTTTCTTCAGTTTGGATATTTATGTAAAACCATGATTTACAATTCTCAGAATGAGACTCTTATATGTATTTGTATATTATATATATATATGAGGTATTTGCTATAATATAAAGAGCACATAACTGAAGTTTGAATCTTCTAACTCAGGTGCCAAAGCCGGTCTGTAAAAACTACACAAGAATATAGAATATGAAAAAAAAAAAAAAGTTTTACAATAAACGCATTAAACTCAGTGTCCAGTGGATTTGATAATTCACATCTGTGAAACATTACAGTCAGTCACACAGTTCATCTCTGACACAACTTTGCTCATACTGACTGATGTGAAAGAGTTATAGTATAATAATAATAATGCATTGGTGTGAAAAACCAGTGATATGAACTTCTAGCATATTTATATTCAGTTTGTCATTCGTCAAATCTGCTTTTGAAAAACATACATAAATAGTCAAGTTTGAATTATCGATCACGTAGAGGCCACTTTAAGAAAGTAAATGCATGGATCAAGTTGTATTAAATAATTATATAAACCTAAAGGGAAAAGGGAGTGTCTTATGTTGACATAATGGGAACCCCCTGTTCTTCCTGTAGTGCACACCTCTGGCCTGCAGAGAGCAGTGCTGTCTTCAGTAGTG
Organism: Pampus argenteus; assembly: GCA_036937835.1. Lineage (NCBI taxonomy): Eukaryota > Metazoa > Chordata > Actinopteri > Scombriformes > Stromateidae > Pampus > Pampus argenteus. The sequence continues at coordinate 2,246,425 of CM072872.1, read as the reverse complement.
CTGGAGCCCTGGATGTTCACACTGACCGTCCAACGTGTGACTCGCAGGGCCGTGATCTCACAGCTCGGTGCTCTTCTCAGTGTGCTTCCCCTTCTCGTCACTGTGGCCAATCTCATCAAATTCAAAGGCACTATTTTCTACGGCGTAGTTCTTCTCTTTTTCTGATTCGTCATCTTCCAGCGCTGGACACTCACTGTCAGCCTCAGATGAACCACGATCACATGACTTTTTATATACTTGATAAGCTGTGGAGTGAAAAGCACAGAATCAGAAACACTGAAATGGGGTTTAGTGCATAAACTTGTTTTTTCCTGTCATCCAGGGCTTGTCTTGTTCTGCCGGTTTTGCTCTTGTTTGGTCTTGTTTTGCTAATATATTTCCCATCATCAGGTCATCCTGCGTTTATTGGACTACATATATGGAAATAATTGGAGGCTGCTGTTCATTCTCTCTTATTACAGAGCTGTGACCCAGTCAGATGAGTAATTTTCACCATGCAGTCAGACTGAAATTGTTCCCTCTTCATTGCACTGAGGAACATGACCTGATATATTCACTTCTGGTTGTAAATGAATCCTTAAAAAATCAGGCTATACAGGAAATGGGCAGGGTTGCTATGGCTAAGGGCTAACAACGTATGATTCATACAGCTTCTTATCACATATTCTGCTGTCATTAACCTTGATCACTGTCCTTGGACTCCAGCAGCCAAGCAGCATCCCTGCTTACAGAATACATACAAGGATACAAAGAACCTGTATTTAATGAATGAGAAGCCAGACAGACGCTCCCTTTTACAACTGGGAGTGATTGCGGTGCATCTCACCTCCTTCCTCACTAAGGAAGCACTAAATTTAATGAATTAAAAAAAGAAGGAAATGTGGTCATGATGGAGAACAGCAAGGGCCAGTGAAAAGGCAAGACAGCAGAGATCTGATTCTCTAATTATTAATTAAAGGTCCATAAAACTGAGCCTCCATGTTCATGTCTCTGTCGGTTAAATACTCACCTCCCACAGACATGACAGCCACCACCAGCTGGAAGATGCTGTAGATGAGAGGGAACGCAAACATGACCTCCAGCTCATCAGGGCTGAAGGACAACTGGACAATGGTGCTGCACAACTGGGAGTTCTGGAAACCCGTCTCCAGCGCAATGGTTCGACACCTGGACCGAGCATGAAACGATAAACGACCTCATAAGTATGTGTGTGTGTATTGATGCAGTAGTGGTGTCATGATTTAGAAGACTAAATGAAACAAAAATGTGACCCTACCTATCCCAAGGTTGGCCTGTAAACCGGGCCATGAGGAACCCCAGGCCAAAACCAATGAAGGGGTAGATAGTGCCAATAATCCAAAGAGAGGGGGCAATAGTCCAGGAGGACTGGTAGAGTACTCCTCCAACCACAGCTATGATGATAATGAGACCAAAGCCTGCAATGGACCCAACCTACGCACACACACACACGTTATTATCAGATTCACAGAATTCATGTGACGAAGGTTTAAAAGTCAGTTTGCATAAAACTTTCTTACCTTGAGGATCTTTTTAGCCACGTGGGGCCACCTGCGTTTAACATACATGCCCACACCAATTGGGATAAGAAGGGCCACTAGAGTGATACCTGGATATACACAAAGTTCATATCATCACAATCAACGCCTGTCATTATGGGAATATAATAAAGTACAACGTGATTATACAACACAGGAAGAATTTTAAAATAGGTTTACTGTCTACTTACCAATACTGTCGTATGGGATCTGGATGGAGTCGGAAGAAGTCCAGACTGAGGTGTAAATGAGAAGACAGAGAGGCATCATCCCCATCGCCATGATAGAGGAACAGGCTGTCATACTGATGCTGAGAGGGGGAGGGGTGACATGAACAGTGAGTTGGTCAAACAAGCCTGAGGTCATTGTGATACTTGAACACATCAACTGATGCTGTCTCAGTCTCCTAATCAATACATATCCTGTTGGTGTTTTGCTCATTGGGGCCAATAATAAGCTTTAGATTGTGGGTCCCGTTCCCACTTGTACCCCATGTTAGCATTTAGCGACGCACATGGGAAACTACATATGAGTATTATTAACTCATGTTGGGTGTACAAAGACACAATGGCTGTTTTCTAATTATCAAATGTATCAGTTTTATTCATGCATACAATTAACAACACTGAAATGTGTCTGTTTCTCCTGTCAAAATGTTTATTAATAAAAAAAAACCCACCCAAGTTTATGATGTCAGCATTCAACCAACACGTCATTAACTAACATTAGATTATTCAATGAGTCTGACACATGGTCTCCTACCTTAGATCCATGTCTCCATCCAGCCAGTAACAAATAATATTAGAGCCGGAGCCTCCGGGACAGCAGCCCATAATGATGATGACAACAGCCTGCACAGGTAGCACGTTGAAGGCCAGCGATAAGGCAAAAGCTGTGAAAGGCATGATGCCAAACTGGCAGAGGAAGCCGATGGTGATTCCCCAGGGTTTCTTGATGTGTCCCCAAAGCTTATTGGCGTCCACGGTGCAGCCCATGGAGAACATGACCATAGCCAGCATGATGGTGAGCACTGTGCTCAACACCAGGCTGAGGATGCCATTGAAATCACTGGAAGGAGCAAGGCAGTTTTCACCTGAACAGATTGTGGCAGTAGAGTCGCAGGTTGAAGGCGCCACAGCTGTTGCCTTGAAAATGGACATCGTGGAAGAGTTTCCTCAGAGCTTTAACTCCACAATACAACTCCAGTTTCTCCTTCTCTGATATCCAAGAAGATGATGGCGACAGAAGCGTCCTGCTCGCTGCTCTTTATGCCTACGCTGCTACAGCCAATTGCAATTGGGAGGGGAAAGAAAAATCAAACATTTACCATTATTTAATGTTTTATGGGGTCGGTGTTAAGAAGCACATGCATATAAAAAGAGAATCATTTTGAAATGTGATTGCGCCATGGCTCTACCTTTTATTGTCCCCTTAAAACTTTATTGGACAGCTATGCAATGCAGTCATCATCATCCTGAAATCCAGCAGGAGGAAAGATGCTAGCCTGCATGCACAAGGTATTCTATGTGCCTATAAAAATTCATTTGGCTGGATCTTTTGGCATAGATCAATAGAAAAAAAAGGTAGTAAGTAGTAAAACTAAGTTTTTACAATTTATATAAATTAACTTAAACGTGAAACACAAAATAAATGATTGTTAAAGTTGACACAACAGCTGATAAAAAGCCCAGAAAACTAAGTAAAAAGAACATTACAAAGTTTTTACCACATGGCTGTGGAAAAGTACCATTGAAGAAGACATAAAGAGTTTACCATCGTGGTGCAGAAAGGTCAGTCAGTGCATCACACTGTGTCTCAGTGAGACGATTTGCTGACTGAGCTGCAGGAGTTTATGTCTGAGGCGACACTGCTGCATTTTTAAAACCATGTTAATGTCCTGAACGCAGGTTTCAGGAAACAACTGGTAAAGACCAGACGTAACCACATCACCACACAGCTGTAGTTTCTGCTAAAGGCACAGTTGCTAAATACTGACTTGAAGGGAACATTTATGCAATAAATTATTTTGTATTTACATTTAATTTAATTTGTAGAAATCTGTTTCTGCTCATAATTCTAGTCGCATAATCATCATCCATCCTAATTAAATATTGTAAAACAATAAAACATGAACAGGTCCTTGAACGCATGCAAGCTGAGCAAACAATAAAAAAGGTTAAAGTGTGATCAGAATTTCTTTATTTGGGTGCATTATAATGTTCTACAGCTGATGCTTATTCGCTGTGGTTCTGAGGTCAAGGATGACATAACAAATTACTGCAAACATTTTGCTCGTCTAATTATCCTAAATGGATTTAAATCTAATTCTGCACTGTTCAACAAATAACAGCAAACCTGGGTTGCTCTTACCTCTGCAGGGTCGTACCTACGTTTGTGTCTGTCTTCGTTGGGAAAGGGTCGTTTTTAAGTTAATGGACAACCAGCCAGAACAGCTAGAAAGTGTTAAAACACTATGTAGCTGTATATATGGAAACATCATTTCCATATATGCAGCAACTCTTCACTCATCAGTTGTGTGTTTTAAGACTTAAACAGCGTAAATTAAAGCTATAATGCAGTTCGATGCAATCAGCACATGCTTTTTATACATGAAATGTTTTTAGAATGGGAATTAAAGAAATACTGGTGATGCTCAATGAGCCAACACATCAGCATTCATCAAAGATGAAGACGTTTATGTTGCTGTTAAGTTGATTGTGAACAGAGCAGTGAAACCTCGTGTCTCCTGCATGTTAAACACTGGCAATATGGGTGAAATTTACCTTCAACAACAGATGCTGAAGAGAAACATTTGTGTACAGACATTTTTTCAGCCTCCAAGAAGATGCATGACAAGGTTTCCCACAAAAAAACATTTAATTACATAGTTAAAAATCTTAAAGGCCAGCAAATAAAACGTTGAATATCTATCAATACATATCCAACGTGACGTTGCAGATAATATCTATATGAGCTGACGTTCTTATATGGAGGTTTGAGTTGGGAGGAGGTTAGATGACAAAACCAGGTACTCTTAGATACATAAAACATAATAATTCAACTGTTAAAGACCATTTTGACTATTTTCCAGCTCAAGTATTTCAGTCAGTTGTACGTAGACACTGTTACAGACGTTTGTACTACTAAAGTAATACAACACCTTCAAATATGAGGAGAACCATCCCGCCTACACACAGTGCTGAGTTCATATTGGAAGGGTCAAGGTCACATGATTTAAATCTCCTTGAATCTTATATTATTTTTTTGTTTCTGCCAATCCTCTCGTTACATAAACGATAAACTAACAAGTTCTCAAAAGTGTCTTATCTTAGTTGTCTGGTTTTACAGTGTTGCAAGAACACAGTGTAAAATACGCACCTATCAGATTAGATTGTTATCTGGAATCAGATCAACTAAGATAACGACCGCGAAGTGACGCAAACCTTCACACACTCATTCACACATCAGGACCAGAAAGATACTTAAAATTTACTGCAGCCTGAATGAAGGACAGGTCAGATGGAAAGGGAAAGATAAGAGTTTGATGGTGCAGATAAAGAGCGATAAGACTCTCTCTTAAGAGCTACCATAAGATGTTTCACTATCCCCTTCCTCATACCACAGCACTGATTTACACATATAGAAACACTCACTGGACACACCTTTACATTTTATGAGATATGAGTATGAATATGATATGAATCCATGCAGGAAACCATTAAACGTGTCACTTTAATATCAAGACTACAGCAACTCTCATTTGGAGATATTGTTATAATTACAAATAAAGCAGTTATTATGAGGATTTGCTTCCTCTGCATAGAGTGATGTCTTTCTAAATAAAAGAAATAAATAAATAAACCTGAGCGGAGGATGCTGCTCTGCTCTGCTGCCACAATCTGTTCAGGCAGTGAAGTGAAGGACGGTATATGATATATATATATATATATATAAAGCTAACACTCAGTGAGTCATTTGTTCAGGTTTATCAATTACCCAGCCGTCTTTAATCAGTCATCCAACCAATGCATCAGTAACTCTTGAATGTGTCCAGTCAGCCTGTTAACTGCTATGCAAGAGCACAAAAGGAAATAATATTCAGCATCTCTTCTGCTTTTTGATTATACATCCTGACCCAGGTAGCATGCATTTAAAACCACAGAGGCTCCAGGACATTGAAGACAATGTCCATTTGTAATGAGAGCATTAGACTAGAGACAACACACTAGCTCCTCCTCTGTGGTAGAGATAATAAAAAGCTGTCAGTCTCAGGTTAACACAAACTTCTTACTGTATAACGTCAGACCTCATTGATGCTCTATGGAAATAACATAAATAAATAAACCTTGTTGAAAACTAAAAGTTAAATAATCAGTGTAATGTCCACAAACTATTGGCCAGGTACTCTTCATGTGTGTCGTTTTAAAGGACTGAACCAACAACAGTGTGTTTGACATTTTATTACAAAAGTCTCTGATGCTATTATGTACAGGTAATGTCTAAAGTAATAGACACACATTACAACACTGATATGAGGTGATATGAGAAGCTGTCAGTCCCGCCCCGTGAGGTTCAGCTGAGATGTGTCTGTTAACCTGATGCTCCCTGTGACATGAGCAATGAAGCATCTCAGCAGGTAGATGCCCAAAAACTGGATGGAGCTGGTGCAGAAGAAAAAGAGAAAAAATAAGTATATTCATATTTACGTAAAGTTTACATATATGTATAAAACAGCTGCTGGTTGGTCAACTGACTGTTTATAACGTTTTGACTGTTTCTTACATGAAGGAAAAAGATGAAGATACTTCTAACTTCTGGGATAAAATCATTTAATTGTGTGGCTCTTCTCGTCATTTTATTGGGGTTGTGATGCTCAAAATGTATTCACTGTTTTACAGCCACTCATGTACTCATAGAAATGGAGTTACATCCAGGTAACAGGTATTTACTTTCACTGCCAGACGAGGGAGACAAAGTTTAAAGTGCAGGCAGACGAGTCTCCGTGAAGACATGTTGTTGACTCTCACCTGATCAGAAACGGCTGCGGGAAGCAGCTTGTGGTCTGTGTTTTAACCACATCCTGAAGATTCAATAAGTTTGTCAGCAGTGCTCCGCGCCCACATTTATCAATCTTTGTCACAACCATCTGCAAATCAAAATGTTATATGATAAATCATAAGCTTCATTTTGTCTGAAGGCTGAAAATGAATAACTGGAGTTTACTGGCTGTCTAAACTCAAACAACTTAATGTCTGTGTCACGTTCACTTCAGCTCGTTTAACTCCTTTCAGCAGGAAGTTCATCTCTGTATTGTAAAGCTGTACTGTCACAGCCTTAATAATAGTCAAAGTGTTAAATAACCTGTGAGCATGAATAATTAACAGCTGAGTGGGAGCGTTCAGCATTAATTCAGTGTGGATATAACGATGAGGGTTTGTTAGACGTCTGAGTAGAAGGAGGGAAAAGATCCACCAAACATCTATAATCCTGGATTCTGCTGTTTTAAGTTCACGTTGCCTCGTACATAACCTCACTGGTGAACTCACTCACATTCTTGTTATATATTATCTTGTTTTGTGACCTCAGGCAGGCGCGGGCAGGTACTGTATGTTCTAACAGATATTGGACGGCTATCCTATAATTTGCGTGCTGCAACGTGCAACACAAACACTAATTTGTCATTCAGCAGATTATGAATCACAGATGATATCTGGCTTTCTCTGCATCCTTTTTTAAATCAATTAGCAGTAAACTTATTACTGTTTAACTAGAATTTTAAGTATGATAATCATTAATTCTTCATTTGGAAAACATTTCCTATTTAAAAGACACGGTGTTACTATATGTGAAGAAAGTGTCTCACCACATACGGACGGTTGGTCTCCTCACACATCTCCAGGGCGATCATGTCGGCCGCCTGAAGACCAACGCTGCCGTCCACCAACAGGAAAGTCCTCACAAGACTGGCAGAAACCAGAGATAAGAAGTGTAGACCTTTAATCTCTCTAGCAAAGCTGTTCTGGCCATCTTTGGTAAAAATTATATTTATATTCAAATGTTATTTTCCTACATATTACAGGCCTGTACAGTCATTATACGCTACTCTCTTTGTGCATCATGTGCACCACCTTGTGGCCACAATCCACAAGTTCTACGGCCCAGAATGCAACTGCAGCCACAGCTTTGGCTTTATTTATTGGTGCAATGTGCATCTTTGTCAAGAGTCCCAAACACACATATGACTGATGTCATAAACATATTTGGCTCTTGAGATAATTAGAAAACTGTTATTAACACATTATTACGTAACTCTAACTTCTAAGATCTGGATTTTTAAAGAGGGGAATAAAAGAATGTGACACACATGTATTTAAGTGTAAGAAGATACTGAAGTGTGAGGAAACTTGTGTCTCTGTCAATATCTCACTTTTTCCGTGTGTACAAATACGGCTCCACCATGTCCACAAAGTCTTTGGGTGCTCTGTGTCCATAACCTGGCATGTCCACGATGGTGAACGCTTTGCCCACTCTGAAGAAGTTCATCTTCTTTGTGTGACCCTGAAGACAGAAAGATAAATAGATAGATTGATTATTTTTTTATTGGTAATTCTGTTTACTTATCAGATCACTGCTACACTGGTGGTTAATCTAACACACAAAAACACAACATTATGATTACTGTTTATTCCATACAACTGTGTCTTTTATAATCAATATTTTCAATATACTCCCAGAAATATATTTAAAACTGACATTTATGGGTTTTTAAAAAAAAATGACTTAAAATTATTATTCAATTATCAAACTAATCTGACCAACTACTTGTTGCAGCTCTAATGCCAACGCATCCATACCCTGGTTAATTCAGACTCACTGGAGTTTTGGAGACTCTGACTTCCACCTCAGGAGTCAGAGAGAACAGAGCTTTGATGAGAGACGATTTGCCCACATTGCTTCTGCCGATGAAACACACCTGAGAAAACACACCAGAACAGGTGAATTATATACATCCATATATACTAAAAGTTTCTTTATTCTGCAGTATTGTGTGAGATTGTAATTCATGTTCCTGTGTTAATGTTTAATTGAACCTCTGGACAGTGAATTACTGATATATACGACTTTGTGTTGGAATATTTTCTTCGGGGACTTTTTTATTTTAACATTTCACACCAACACACCAGCTCTGACTGTTACTGGCTGCTACGGTGTTGCTGCTACAGCGCGGGCGACCGCCAAGTCCCACAGGACACCGCTCGAGCTCATCCATCTCTTAGACACAGACAGATGGATGGGAGCTTTGCTGCCAGTAAGCTATGAATACATCATCCTCTGACAAACAGAGAGGGAGAGCCGAAACGAAGTCGGCATGCCAAAGATTCCTGGTTGTCCTCTGAAGACAATGTCCCACTCCATCACCGACCTTCTGGTTAACACTACTGTCTATAAGGTCATAAATCTGCTCTTTCATTATCAAGTGTCATCTCATACTTAATCATCTATGATGCTGCAGGAGGGTAAAGAGACATTACGCTACGTTTTTCACAGAATTGTGTGTTTGTGTTGTGGGTTCAGCGAGGGCAGCGTGAATGTGGAAATCAGCCTCACTCACTCAAACATACAGCTTCTCTTTTTCTGACCGCACATCATTTTCTGTATCGAATAATATGCTAATTATCTCATCATTTTGTCAGTAAAAAAAGTACCAGTACCAGCGGCTCACTGTAAATCAGCCTTTCTGCTGCCTGCCAGATTTTCAGTTTAGTGCTTGTTTGTCATTGAATTTAAAGGCTTCCCGTTAGGACTGTTTATTAGTTACGTATCTATCTAAAAGTGATTCGTGATGTGACAACAGGTGTCCACTGACCTCTGGCTGTGTCATTGCAGGTATATGCTCCATCCTCTCTGCAGAGACGCAGTAATCAATCTTATGAGACGATGTAGAGTAGAAGAGCTTTTCTGCTTTTATTATATCCTCCACACTGGGATGAAAGAGCTGGAACTGTGTCCTGTCCACAGACCTGAACATTTGGTTTCATTCAATTAAAAAAAAATTAAACTGAGGGTATAAAACATTTTATGTACAAAATCTGAGAAACTGTGTGCAGACAAGTTTATAACTAGTCGACGAACACTTTCATTATGACTGGACACAAACTACAGTACCTGTCCAGGTAAGCATCCAGCTCACTGAAGGGGTAAATTAAGCTTTGGATTTTCTTCTGGGGAAGCGTTGCTTTCTGGAGTGAGGCCAGTCTGTGGGCGCTTTGTCTGGAAACGGAGAAAACCTGAGAGCCAGGCTGAAGCCACCGTCGCAGCCGCAGACAAAACATCTTAATCTGCTGAAAAGTACACATAGTATGATCATCAGATACCACTATCATGTATCATCAAGTACGGCCTCATATAAGTAGTATTGTAGCCTTGAATTCATGCTCTGCAGTTATCACAGTACTTATGTACTGTTACTGCAGTACTTTAACTACATCAAGATCACAATACTTATGTACTGTTACTGCAGTACTTTAACTACATCAAGATCACAATACTTATGTACTGTTACTGCAGTACTTTAACTACATCAAGATCACAATACTTATGTACTGTTACTGCAGTACTTTAACTACATCAAGATCACTGTACTTATGTACTGATACTGCAGTACTTTAACTACATCAAGATCACTGTACTTATGTACTGATACTGCAGTACTTTAACTACATCAAGATCACTATACTTATGTACTGTTACTGCAGTACTTTAACTACATCAAGATCACTATACTTATGTACTGATACTGCAGTACTTTAACTACATCAAGATCACTATACTTGCGTACAGTACTTCTACTTGTATTGGAGTATTTTACACCGCTGTATTGGTACTCTGTAGTAAAGTAAATGATGGTATTTCTCCTTCCAGCACTGGTCTGAATACAGTTAACGTTATGTTGAAGCTAAAACTAGCTAACATTTAGCTTCACGTGTTAAATCCGCGTTAAATTAAACTTTTCTTTCGTAACGTGATTTAATTTCATGTCTCACCTTAAAATCAATAATTTAATCCTTCATCAATAAAACAATGAAACATGTTGCAGCGATAAATACGAGTTATTTACTGCTCTTTCAGCCACTATGTTTCTCATGTCTCCTCCATGTTGTGTGCAGCGCTCAAACGAGTCCGGCTGAAACATGACTTCACACAACGATCCGCTTCACTTTTTATTTTTTATTTTTCTTTATTTATTACTTTTTTATTATATTTTTTATATTTATAGTATTCAGGTTACTTTATTAGATAAAAACAACTGCAATAAAGTAACCATAATAGTGAATGTATTTCATATGTAAATTATTTAGTTCTTGAAAAATTACTTTAACACATAACAGTCGTAAAATAGTTTCATAATTTTTATGTAGTAATAGGAGAAGTCGTGATAATAATGTTTTTGTTTATTTGTTTGTTTTTAAATATAAATATAAAAATAAAACTTTCACTTGTTGGATGTATTAGTGTGATTTTTCTCAGCCTTCTTGCCTTGTGTATGTTTTAACTAAATCAGGGCCGAAGGGAGGATTGAGTGAATCGATGATAGAAATATGAATATGTGATCCATAACATGATCCCCTGTTTCTGCTAAACTCTGTCTTACACAGAACTACTGTCCAGAGATCAATACCATGATTGCTGTTATTAGTCTTTGGAGCCGTTTCTAAACAAACTAACATGTCTGAACTCCTCGTGGCGCCCAGTGCAGCGATGTGAGTCACTGATGAGTTTTAAATAGATTTTAACCCAACAACAAAAGTTCACGGCACAAAGGAATAAGATATATATTGTTCCATCTGAGGATGATGTCATATTATGAAAGTGTTTCCTTGTGAAATTAAACTGCAAAGACAAAAAAATGAGTCTCTGTGGAGGCTAAAACGTGGTGGTTGTGTTACATCTTCATCCCTGTGCTCTTCTAATATCACATGGGGTCAAAGGGACATCATTTATGAGCATGACTCCGCCTTTAGATCCAGCTGCATTCTTCACATTGATGCATGGCGGGCCAAACATACAGAAACATCTTTGAGTTCCTGTTCATTGGTGGAAGACGTCTCCTACCCACAGGGAAAGGTACAGTCCTAGCTGTCACATACATCCCCCATCACCCTCTTGGTGGGGATTATTGAGGATTATAATACCGACAGTTATGTGGAGCACGCCAAAGAAATGTCTTCATAAATTTGGTTATAGGAGGTGGCAGTGATAAGAGCGACTCCAGTTTTCTTCCCCCCACCTGCATTCTTTCACTCTGAAAGGAAATCCCAGAAGGAAAATGGACTTTCATCAATATTGGTGTTCGAGTGGTGGTCAGGTTTCACTGGTTCATGAACATGAAATGTGCTTAGCCTCCGTCTCACAGTTTCCTCCACATTCCTGCTTATATGGGAAGAAATCCGCTGTAATATTAATGTGGCTGTGATTAATCGTTTTGAAAAGCACTTTCTATTTGAAAGGTAGAATATTTGGCACATCTTTGAGATCTCGTTTAAGGCAATGCACTTCAATATAAATCACTGCCGTCTCCTCACAGCCCTCCCACAGTTTTCTCTCCACACGGTGGCAGTGTAGACCACTGAAAGCATCACTCTCCACCCAGGCTGACATGTTCAGTATCTGCCTTCACCACCTTGGATAATCCTCCCTCTGCTCCATTTGGGTTTTATGACCTGATGTGATTCATAGTATGTTCAGTGAACAAATTAATTCATAGAAATCCAGTTACAGCTCTCATATTCTTCCTGTCCTTTTTTCCAGAGGAGTCCTTTATTTTCATGTGCTGTGTTGTAACGCCTCTGCTTTTTCATATGTATCAAGCCTTATTAAAAAAAAGAAAATTAAATAAGAAACCGATTTATTCCCACTGCCCCTCTCTGTTTTTCCTCTTTGTTTTAATACATGTGTGTCTCATGTGTTTGGTAGATAATTGAAACACGAGTAAAAGGAAGAGTCGCTCCTCTCTTCTTGAATTACTTAACAAATTAAAGACTGTTAGCTGCATTAATTCACTATTTCATTATTTCACAGAGAGATGAGAGCAGAAGAAATCACCACCAGGGACAGATGATGTGGTGTTTGATAAATGGACAGTCTTAAATGTCGGCAAATTATATGGCTTTTAACACAATAGAAGCTTTAAACCTCACCAAACCACACATCGCCCGGGTTTTTAAGAAGCACTTGCGTGTGAAACAAGACAGTGAGGGATATATAGCAGCAGAAGTGCTAGATGGGTGATGGAGGGGATAAGAGAGACCAACAGGGGGAGGGGAACGTGGGGAGGGCGGCCATGGGTGCTGCCATGACTGCATCACACCATCCTTCACTGTGAGCCAGAGGATCAAATGCCAGACCAATCAATCGTCCACCAAGCCGACATCTATAGCGCAGGTCATGATGGCATTTACCTCCCCAGGGTGCATATCAATAAAATAAAAAAAAGAGAGATATGAAAAATTGATATTCCCCCAACAGCCAGCCAACCCACACCATCAAGACAGCCTCTCGCCATCATCATCATTTGTTCTTTAGCTCTTCATTCACTTTCTGTTTGTGTTTTCTCTCCAATTTCTAGGGTTGGGTCTTTTTTTATTTTTGCCTCTGTCTGCTGCAATTCTTTTATTGTGTGAGATTGATGTCCAGCAGGGACAGGGTTTACAGGGTTTACAGGGTTCGGAGGCACCATGCAGCAGCCACTTAGAGGCCTTGTGATCTTTTCTTTTGACAATGAAGCACGAGGAAAAAGTCCAGCTGCAACACTAAACACACACACACACACACACACACACACACCAGCGACGCGCTTAATCTGACACTGAATTATCACAGAGTTTGAACTCTGTGACCTTTTCAGAACCATTAAACCGGTGATTTGCATGTTAACCACGAGGCACAGATCCGCTCCGAGGCCACCGATACCTCCTGCCGTGACGTGACAGGGGCTCAACGGGCCGTGTGCTGCCAGAATACCAAAGCCCCCCTCATCGTTTGCTATTGTTTGTATAGAAGGATGAGGTACAGAGGAGTTTATCAAGTCAAGAGGTCAAAGCATCAAAAGCTTCATACAAACACAGACGTCTGTCACATACACTTGCTCCAAGGGCACAAAGACAGCTAGAGATTAACACAGTCTGTCTTTGTGCTGTTTGTCCATCTGGCGAGGCTATAAACTGTCAGGCCTGACACCTGTGGCAAACATGCTCAATCTACCAGTGGTCAGTATGTCGAGAAGCCTCTCAGCCTCTGGAAGCAAATACATCATTTAATCATGGCTGAGCTTGTTCTCGCCAGTGTTTCCACTCTCAATGGCTGAAGAAAGGCGCCGTATAAATGAGGTGATTCACCGGCATGTCCATAATATTCACACAACCCACCAGACCTGAAACTGAAAAACTGAGCTTAGCTGAAAAATAAAGTTGAGTTTCTTTCATATATGCTGAACAGTTGTTCTATTTAAGATGCTACCAAGCCGCCGGCTGTGTCTTTCCCTTTTCTCTCTTTAAGCATCTCCTATGAATACAGCAAAAATATTTTGGCAGGTGTTGTTTGGAGGATATTAGAGCACAAGCACTGAGCTCTCAGGGATATCGATTTTGCTTTAGCGGCCAAGAGCCATGGCTCTGCTGGCATCGATACGTGGAGGAGAGGGAGGTCGAATGAGGAGGGATGACCTTGAGATGGGAAGCAATCTTGACAAATAAGCTCCAGGACGGAAATGCAGCAGAGGAAACAAAACACTGAAGATATGAGGGTGACACGGTGAGCTCTTCAGACAGACTGCAAGGGGAACAACGCAGATCCAAGTCTGCGAGGAGTTTTTCTTCCTACTTCACTAATACTCATGAATACAGAACATTAACAGAGCCGACTGACATGTTTTTACTTCAGTAAATAGAACAATTCATTGTTTGTTTGTCTCTGAACATGAGATTTGTTTTAGAAAATGTCTGCTTGAAATAATAAAATTATATTAAAAAAAACCCTGATACCTTGTTAAAAACACCTACTGCTTCACCGTCATTGAAAAATGAAGACTCTATGAATATGCAAATATGTATCACAGTTATAAAAGTTTTTCTGATGAATACAGTGTACAGTATGTGCACATCACGTATAGGTACACGCTTTAAACTCGGATTCAAGGTGAGTACAAACTTTCCTCTTTCAGCAGACAAATGTGAAAACAAACTCTGCACATACATTATTTTGCACAGTGAGGCTCAAACATCCAACTGAGAAAAACAGCAAGGTTTTCACTGGAGGTGTACTTTAATAGTTCATTGTGCAGCCTGGCATGTTGAACAAACTGATCAGTCCATCTGCCTTTCGGTGGCTTAGAAACAGAACAGAAAAAAGTACGAGACAACGAGACGGCTCTACGTCTCCCAGCGACACCTGTTCATGTTCCAGCCATCTGTGGAAACTTTAAAGATAAATGAAAACATTCGTTCATGTATGTATGAACTCCAGCAACAAATTGTCTCAACTTTTGTGCAAATGAAGTAAGCTGCTGCATTGGCCAGTTAAATACATGCAAGCCATATTGAAATATTTCTGCAGTTTATTTGGAGATAAAAGAAGGTAGAGAAGGTCATCTGTTGAAAACAATGAACCCCAAACTGCTCCTGATGGTTAGACTGTGGCCTTGCATGTGTGTGAATGGGTGAATGAGAGGCAAACTGTGAAATGCTGATATATCCTTTATATATCCGTTGATATATCATGTGAATACTGTATATTTTTTGCTGTCTTAGAATTGACGACATGTTTAGATTTATGCCATAAACAGTCTATTATCATATCCAGGGGAAATGGAGTTTAACTGATGTTTACATGCGCCAGCATTAAATAACACCTGAAATAACAAGCAGAAACTTAATCTTTCTCTTACTGGGTTCATATGAAAGTACATCAGAGTCCAATTAAACACCACAGGACACCATCCACTCAGAAGCAACACTGTCAGCTCTCTCCTGCTGTAAAGGAGATACAGAACCGCTTGCTGTGAAAATATGGCATTGCAACTAAAATAATAAGCCTAAAACCATAAAAAACATGCACTTGTTTATTCATGTGATGCATCTGTCCATTGGAAATGAAGTGTGAAAGCTCAGTGTTCCTCCTACACGTCAACCCCTCTACTGGTTATCAGTTCAGCGCTGTATTGTGCAACTATGTGAGGTAGGCTTCAGATTTATTAGGTCATGTTTCAGGATTTAGACTGTTCCCCACCTCAACAAGAACATTACCTCTGCCAGCACCTCACTTTCTCTGCTCGCTATCGCTTCTTCTCTTTATTTTTTGTCTATAACAAACACACACACATACTCACACACACACACACAGACTCACAATCCTCTACCCGCCTCTTTGTGTCTCCGTCTGTGCTTCTTTCATTCCACAGAGATGATTTATTTTGTTTCTCTCCATCGCCTCCTCCAGTCCTCGGCCGCCCTCAGGGTCAGCGTCGAGCTCTATCACTCTGTCTGGATTGTTAATCCCCACACTGGAGACACCCGTGCCAATACAGGACAATAACAGATTAAAAAACACAGCCGAGTCCTGAGTATCTCCCCTTTCATTCTCTGCCCTCCCCTTTCTTCACAACAGATAAGTGGAAAAATAAACTTGGAAAGCTAAGCTAGAGTTGAGAGGCGAGTCATCGACCCAGGGATGACAGCGAAGGTGGTTAATGCACGCTGGTTAATGAAGGTGATGCAGCACAGCGCGGCTCTCTGAGTTATAACGCTGGAGCCTTGGGAGGTGACACGACTGCAGGCGGGAAGGTTTCCACTTCACTGCAATTGTCTGAGGAAGATACATGGTTGACCCCCCAGACAAAAATATAAGTAGCAGAACTTAAAAATAATGAAACCTGAGGCTCCATTTTCACATAACCAAAGAAGAAAATGTCTGTTTGACTTATAAAAGGTCATTGTCCGCTTTACTGTAGCTCCAAGGTGAATGCAGATACTGAGGTATTACGTTTAATGTCGACAGACAGAAAACCAATAAGGGACCTAAATCTGCAGACTCTGGAGGTGAAATTCACAAAGAATCCCAGAACAGGATGCCTGTCCGCTGATCCGAGGCCAGTTTCACTATGAACTCATGCTGATATTTGCATGGTTACACAACCCAATCAGTGACCTTAAACAAGAATCTTTAAAAAAGCGGCCACGGCCCTTTCATTCACATGCAAAACTCCTGTTCCTGTTGTGTGAGAGATGGGAAGAAGGAGGGAAGGGGTGGAGCAGCTACAAGGAGATAATGGCCGTGTCAGTTTCACACCGCTCCTCTCATAAAAGCTGAGCCAGGAGGAAGCTGCACATGCATGTGTTTGTGCACGTGAGTCAGTCAGTGTGAGTGAGTGAGTGTGTCTGCATTTGGTTTATAATAAATAGAGGAATAGTTTTAATTTCACAGTGATTGCAGTGATCTTAACTTTCTGCGTTTTGATGTTTTCAGTAATGTCTTTATCTGTGAATTCCAGTTTGAAAATAAAAAAAAAATATTGTAAAAGTATTATTAAAAAGCGTGTGTGCTTACGGTCTCACTTCACTTCTGTTCACTTCTTCACACCTCTGTGACTTTGAGAGGACAGTAGGGTGCAGGGTGCAGGGTGGGGTGGCGGTGGAGGGGATGCAGTGTCATCCAAATCACCATCACACTTCCTCCTCCACCTCTAAAGAAAGTCCAAAGGCCCTGACAACGGGACTTCCCCGCTGTTGGCTCATTGTGACTCGCTGGACACTGACAACACAGCCTGCACTCACAATGTGTTTATTGGACACGGCTGCATGTGGTGCTTCACCCTCCCCAGCCGAACCCCTCCCAGACCCCCTGAGAGCCGTCTGTACGATGCCGACGGCAGGTGGGGGCCCCGGATGGACGATGAGGTCATCTATATGTGGACGATGGGGGGAGGATAGTGTGGCTACTCAACCTCTGACCAGCACATGCAATACTATAATCACATGAATCACAACTGTATTCATATATTTCACTTATGTAAAGTACAGCTGATGGTGTCAAAGGTCATCACTTTTAGTTTTGTTTTTTTTTTTCTTTTTTTTTTGGACAAATTGAAATTTGATGGCTCCAAATGAAAAGTTATTGTGTTATTATCATGATTATTATAATTATTATTCCCAAAGGGGAATGTTTGTACCAAATTGCATTCATGCAGTCTTTCTGTCAACACATTTCACCCCAAACAAAAAAAAAAACAAAAAACCTGCTGGTGTTGCTGAATGAAAAGTCCAAAAATACAAACTTGCATGGCAATAGTTGCTGAGATATTTGAATTTGGACCAAACTTGACAGACTGTCATCTTTAGAGTAGTGCAGCAAAAAGTAGGGACAATAGAGGCAGACGACAAGGGGTGAATATAGACCGTGGTGGAGGACATAACCTCACAAAGCCACACAACAACAAACAATCTGCAAGTCTCACCCTTACATGTCTTTATGGACATGTGCGCCACTGTTCTCAGAGCGTGGGATTCGCCGCCTCCGAGTCTTTCACTTTGAAATGACAACATGCTGGCCACTGTCTTGTTAGAGCAGTGATTGATTGAGTGGGTCTGGCAGTCCTGAGCCCCCTGCTCGCTTCATTTGTTATACATTTATAGTTCATAATCCATCTGCTCTCACCTCTTCACATTACATGTCATTTTTCATTCTCCTTTTGTATGAGGAGGTCATTTTTCTATACGGCTGTGATAGATTGTTTAGTGTCGGCTGTCTATAATTGGCCCAGATAGTGAGAAGACTCACATGTGTTTATCATTAGAGCCTCTGTCTGTGTGCAGATCTCTTCATCACTGTGTGAGCAATGACACGAAATCAATTCATTGAGCCATTCTTGGATCTGTCTGAAGGTACAGCGGCGTTGTTCATTAGTATTTTCATTAAGCATTTAATAAGGTCTGTTTAGGCCACATTTTTCCTTATTTTTGTTTTTGAGTGTAATGTCTCTTTCCTGCATGTCAGCAGCAGGTGACAGTAGAGGACCACGCATGAACGAGCTGCGGCTGAGTCATTCAGAGTTTACCATCTGTTGCTCTGCAAGGGTTCCCGGGAGAAGCGAGACGCAGGAGGTCGACCTAATGCTTGTTAGTCGTCCCGGTTTATATCATTTCTTTATTATTTATCTCCCCAGTTCTCAGCTCTGTTTCCTCTGATCACTTTCTAAATTACAGTTTGTATAACAGAGTCCGAGGACGGCTGAGGTTTACTTTCCAACCACTGGGTTAAGTGGAAAAAAAAACCTTCATCACACATAATTGATTTTAATGATAGCTTAGCATTTTTTATTTATTTAATTTTTTTTCTGAAGTAAAAAACGAGCCTCATATCGACAGTCTATGAGACGTCAAACCACTCCGCCTGCAAACGAGTTACTTTTAAGAAGTTACTGGAACAAAAGCAGCTCAGTTTCTCACCTGATAAATGAAACACAGATAAACCAGGAGCACAAACTGCAGGACAAGGTTAAACATTGTTAATGGATATCAAAATACAGCAGCCACAGGACTTTTCTGACCTCAATATGTGGTTGTCTGCCAAAAATGCTTGTAAGTATCTGGGATTAATGTTGACCTATTTCTTGAAAAGGGATTTTTTCAGATTTATCAGCTACTTCACCTACATGTGATCAAATGTAAGGGAGAGTAAGTCTTTAAAATACATCCTATGACTTTAAATTGTTCTGGTATAAAGAGACTTTAGAAATGTCTACTCAACTGCTGAAAATACCGAAATATTTGTACTCAGTTCAATACAACATATTCAAAATATAATATAGGAAGAATCGAGGCTTTGTTGATCACACAGATCAGTTGTATCTCTGCTCCGAGAAAACATAAGGCACATTTCTCTGGTATGTTATAGAAGGTTAAATACATTTTTCCTGCCATGTCACATGTTAGCTGCAGTAGTTTTGCGTACAGTGGAGAGTATTAAAAGATATTCTGATGATGCTCCCCAAAAATATAACAGTGTAATAGTGAGAGCTCTTTTTGGTGTCAGGCTATAACTCATCCACAACCTCTCAGTGGGTGTTGTAATCTGTATGGATGGCTGACCTCTCTCTCTCTCTCTCTCTCTACGTGTGTGTATGTGTGTCAGAAAGCGACGGAGGAAAAGAATCCTCAGACCGAAGCGAGGGAGGTGTATAATGAGAAAGAAGGAGCTGGTGGAAAAGGTCTAATCTCTCTTGCCGTGCCAGTGAGTGCACACTTTGGTGCCGCTGAGGCCCCGGTGGCTCGTTCCCCTTCTTTGTCCTCATCGCTCCAGAGGACAGCGGTGCTCCAGGAGGTGATGAGGATCTCCTGAGCGCTGTGCAGACATACTGAGCCTCTGATCAGGTGGAGGGAAGGGAAGCAGAGAAAGGCTAAACTGATGAGGGACATAATGCTGTTAAAGGTTTATAATTTAAGTCTTAAAACAATAGTCAGTTGCCCACGTGAA
Organism: Pampus argenteus; assembly: GCA_036937835.1. Lineage (NCBI taxonomy): Eukaryota > Metazoa > Chordata > Actinopteri > Scombriformes > Stromateidae > Pampus > Pampus argenteus. The sequence continues at coordinate 2,226,344 of CM072872.1, read as the reverse complement.
CATTGAAGTCTTTTTTTTTTTCTTGCTGTAATCATTCACCAAATCCACAGTCCTCTTATGTTTAAACGTTTATGTGAATCTAATATGAAGCTTCAGCCAGAAATCAAGTAGATACGTTTGAACATTACAGCTCAACGGGGAAACACCGTCCAAGGAAGCACAAAGAGTGTTTTGTGGTGTAGATACATGTTGGCATCATGAAATGACATAAAACATAAAATCTGCAAGGTTTGATACTATAATGAGACTAAAACCTGCTCACCCTGACTGTATCTGGCAACACACACTATGGCTGGAGGCAGAGAGATAATCATCATCAATAAGACTCTCTGTCATGCTAACAGTTTGACTCTACTGTCTGTCTGCCGGTTGGTTCAGACTGAAATATCTTATGACTGCTAGATGAATTTATTACATGAATGATGACATTCATGGTCCCTGGAGGATGCATCCTACTGACGTACTTTAACTCACCAGAAGAGTGATGCTCTTCCTCTTAATGTCTCTGCTACAGCTTCATAGACCTTTTTTTTTCAGGCCATTCACTGACTCATGGTCAATGACTTTGACCCTTTTCCAGTAGTGTCTAATATATGAGGGCACTACAAACATACACACTGCTTTGAATCAATGTTTACGGGTCACCATAGCAACTATACTCGTGCTTCACACTGCGATACCTGTTACTCTCATCATCATCCCTCTCAACAAGCTGCATCCCCGAGTGGAGGAGCATTTCTTCTTTCTTGTCTTTTGAAGACATATTTATGATGGAGAAATGACTCAATGAATTTACAATGAATATCTAAAAAGAAGCCTTTTTTCATTTCAACACTAAACCTGACATTTACTGTTAGTGTTAACAAAGGAAAGTACACCATCAAAATATGCCTGGAAAAGCTTCTTTAACAGTGTGTTTAACTGTATTGGGGATGTATCATGTGATTATTTTTGCACTAAGAAGCTCTTCTGAGATATGTATACTAATTGTGTATGAATAAAACATCGGTGCATGAGGCACAGTAGGCAGAAACATTAGCTAGTTTAGTTAGCGCCAACAATAATGTTCTTTGCTCATAAAGACCTCAGTTATGGGACTGAAATGGATTTTCCCTTTAGCTTTATTGAACATAGAAGTGATGCTTTCTGGGCCCCTGTCACTGCGTTGTGGCCGATACAGTCCAGGCACAAAGCTACTTTATTTGTTCTGCACTCATAAATAGACCAGTTTCATCTTCACCCACGGCAGGGTGTAATTCCCCATGTTATTTCATTATGGCACATTTTTGCCCTCTTAGTAATACATAATAGGTTTAGCAGATTGACAAGTGGAGGAGCCAAAAAAAATAAGCATGAAGGAAAAAGACAGATAGAGAGAGAGCCAAAGGTGGAGGGAGAAACTGACAGAGACAGATGTGTAGAAAGAGGCTGGAGTTGGAGAAATGAAAGAGCGATTGGTTAAATGAAAGGAACTGAGCGGCGGTTCGCTCCAAGCTCTGCGGTTGTGGGTGTCTGTCCAGGCTTAGCAGCCTGTGGATGAGAACGGGCCACAGTCGCTAAGATGTGCTGCTAGCTTTGGCTGCCTTGCTCTGCTCCTTTTGGCTCAGTGCTACCCTTCTCCTCTATAAAAGGAGAGCGCTGGCTAGCGTCAGTGTGGCCACACTCCTTATAGCCCAGAACAACCTCTGGCTCTTGGGACGGCTTACTCATCCCCCATTTGGCACCATGAATCTCACAAAACGCCTCCATCCCCCACCTCTCACAGTCCCAACAAGCTTTGGTGGAAAAATTGATACCCGCAACACTTTCTCATGGTTGAAAGTCAAAGACATTGAACTTATATAAATCCATTTGTCATTTATTTTCTTTTTCCTGAGGCTGATTTTGACATTAGTGTGGAAATTATGGTCATAACGTAAGACATAGAAGTGAATTAGAACGGTAATTAACAGTGATTTAGAGTGAAGGTTTTTTTCTGAGGACATGCACACACATGTAATGCAGGATGGTGAAAATTTAGATCTCATGATACACTGGTGCTCATTGGACTGGTGCTCCGTAAGACCCACACTCCTCTCAGGTTCACTTAGTTATAAGAAACTGAGACACAACCAAGACCCTGAGCTGGTCAACCACAATTTAGGATCGGTTCTTATTATCCTCGGGTCTTTCTGGTTCTCTTTCTGGTTTGTGTCTCCTTTAGATGTCGAAAACTTTAGATGTCTTATTCAGACCACACTTCTTAAATTGATTGAAACTCTGCTGGAAAATCCCTTTAATCTTGTTTGCTCAATGAAATCATGACTTGCAGTACATGGATTCAGGATTAGCACCTCTTTCCCCTCGAGTGAAAACATTGCGGTTCTTTAAGGAAAATAAGCAAATTAATAATTAATAATTCGAGATCTCTTACCCTCTCTTGATCACTAGATTGTCCTCGGTGAATTACCTTTAGACAGTAGCAGGGCACCCTTTGCCTTTAAACGATGGACATGGACATGCCCTCCTCCTTTATTGGCATGAACAGGAGTGCTAGGAGCCACAAAGCACCACAAAGCCTCTGGTTCTCTTGTGTGACACCACGTGAACAAGAATCAAAATCCCTTCTGTCGTTCTTCTACGTCCTGCGGTCTGCCGTTGCCATGACTCCTCCATCACCAACAGTAGGACTTTCTCTTTTGTTCTTCACAACTACTATCTCACTCTGGTCCAAGACTTCATGGCATGCTGTGATTAGTCATTACTCATTCTGTTAATACACCCGGTGAGTTTATTCTACAAAGTACAAAGAAAAGTCCGTCTTTGCCGTTTGATTGAACCAGCTTGTATCATCACAGGTAAAAAATTAGCTCACAAGCGATGACGTCTGATGTGTTGAAAACTCGTTTACACAGCAGTTGTGGAAGTTTTTGCCACGGCTCAAGGCTTTGCTGAGTCCCTGTTGGCTAACTGTTAGCCATCGTGCTGTGAGGCACAGCCACTCATGAGTGAACGACAGCTTCTTGACAGCTTCATTAAGACCACAGATGGCAGGGGAAGTGGTGAGGAACTAGAACAAATGTAACGCTGGCAAAATGTGATGGAGGCCGCAGGACCTTTTCACAGCTTGTACGGCTGGCCTGCGTCCAAGCAGCCTGTCTAGGCAACCCGTCCCCTCTATCTGAAATCTGGCTTCAGCAGAGATCATGGAGCCCCTGCAGGTGAGATCTGAAGTCACGTTGGTAACTTCTCCGCGGCTGGTGGATGAAGTCCAGCTGCTGCCCCCTGCAGAATAGGAGGAAGTGTCAAGAATGGACGTGTGGTAATATAATTACTTACATCTGTACTTACATTATGGAAAATCACATCAGCTTTATGCAATAAAATAATCAGTCTTGTACAAGCTCTAGGACAACAGCAGTTTGACAAATTAATAGGAACATGGATCACAGTGACCACATGTGTTTATAAAGCTTACATGTTCCATTTGGTGTTTTCTTTTTTTTGACAGATTCGTTTAAAGAAACAGCTCCGTCATCCGGTCGTTAACTACTGATGTTAGTCAAAGCTTCGTTGAGGTTTTCATGAAGACCATATCGATTAATATAGAACCTAATGTAATGTGGGAAGCCACAGGGCGAGGGCGGTCACTTGGCAACAAAACAACATATGCTGCATCAAGTGTTGGAAACATCTAATTGTCTTTAATTTATTTAAATGATGTATTGGGGGGTTATAAAAGGACCTGTGAGCAAACTGACATTAGGATGAGTGACTGAATTTTCCATTTGGGCTAAACTATTGCTTTAAAATATTGGGGGGACTGACTAGACATGTAAGCAGACATCCTCACATCATCATGACACCTGTTGCACTGATTTCTTCACCGCATGTGGATGTGGATCCTGTTATTGTCACTGATTTTCAAGCTCAAGATCCTCCCCCTCCCTTCCTCGCTTACACCTTTGTGTGAGGCCGGCTGAGAAATGGTGACATGCATCTGGCTTCAGTGTAAAATAGATGAAGAAGAGAATAAAGATGTTGAGCCAGACGAAAATAAAAAAAAAAAGTCTGACAAATAGAGTTTATGGGTGTTAGAGAAAAAAATAAATCCTTGAGAAATATTAACTCACACGACAAAGACGGAGTTGTGCAGGTGGAGAAGTAGACAAAAGATTAACACATTCATTCAACCCTACAAGAGGCTTAATAAAACAGACCTTGAACACAAGTGGATGTAGTTCAGACGTTACACACAAGGAATGATTAATGTCTGTAGAGGAGAATGTACCTTTCCATACACACATAGCCCAGGAGGAGGGGGTTATCACACATCGAAGGGGATGAATAAACTCATGTCTTCAAGCAGTCAAACTAAGAGAAAAGTCTTAGGGGGCAAGAAGATAGAGTTGCCAAAGTATCTGTCTAGACTGTTTCCCATCTCCTCACAGCATATGGTACAGGCTGATAACTGAAGCAGAATGAATAAGACTGATTCATGTTAACACGAGAACATGACCAGATATGCTAATGATTGTGTCCAATAGCAGCAGGTGAAGGAGGAGGACTGGAGAAAGGTAGGTGGGTGCCACAAACAACTTCTCATAATCCTTGAGGGTGGAGTGCAAGCGAGATTGCCTGACATTTAATTCAGCTACTGTTATCTCTAGAAAATAATTATCTCCCCCCGAGTCATCTGAAAATAAACTGCGTAGATTAGTCCTTGGCGTCCCATTTGAGTCACTCTTTTCCATAACCATGTTTGCTGGTCAATATATTTTTGTCCCATATGTGTGGCAACGCTAAGGAAATGTGGTGAGCCTGGCAGGAGCCGGGGCCAAAAGGCTTGTCCACTGAGCGTCTCATGAGAAGTCGACCGCAGTGAGTCTTACAGCTGGACAGGCCCTTAATCGACACTAGGCCCACACCATTAGTGGTTAAAATGGGCCATGGTGCACATATCCAACTGTGCAGCTATCCACTCTCCATTATATTTTAGCTCTACTCCTACATTACATGGTCAGAGCCTCCCATTACAAATGGGGTGAAGTAAAAAAGCTCAAGAAAACAAAGCGTCACTAAAGCACGTTTCTGTAGGTTTCCACTCAATTTAATTTCACTTTCTCTCAGGACATATTTATTCCTACAAAAGTGGCTTAGTTTCTACATTTGATATTTTATGCTATAATAACTTGGCAGCCATTGATATTGAACAGATGCATTCCCTTGTAAATGAATGAGTGAATGAAAATGAATAGTGGTGGATTGATGCCAAGAGATTAGACGTTGCTATAAAGCACAATCTTAATAAAACATGAGACCTTTAACTTGTAACAGATGTTGAATTTCAACCACTTTCATGTTCATAACACACTTGCTGTGCTGTGACTTTGTGCTGTGACAAAAATCTGCTGCATCCACAGAAATGCGCAGCATCCTCGATGTCCTTGTGCATTTCCTGATGCATTTCCTCATTTCACAGTCGACCCACCACGCCGTCCTTCATACTCCTCGGACAACAACTATCATCCGTCCTCCTTCTCCTCCTCCTCCCCTCCCTACCTGCAGGACCTGAGCTCATTGTTTTTGCCCTGCTGATTAACCTCTCCCCGCCCAGAGGAATGTCTCACATTGGGTTCTGGATGAATTCGGGCTGTGCCGGCACCAAAACAAGCCCAGCTTTTTTTAATGAGTTCCAGCCGCTCAGGGCTCTGGGCGAGTCGGCCTGCTGTGATTGGCACCTGGTTAGGAGGAAACGGGATGAAAACTGAGAGAGCCATGTTGTATGTGCCTCACTGTAATTACTGCAAAGGTAAAGTTTGATGTTATAAATATTTTCAAAGCTCCTTCAAGTGCAGAGGTGGCTTAAGAAGGAGGAAAAGACCATCAACTATCAGCTGACATCCATCAACTACATATACATACTTATAGCAGTCTTTGATATCATTGGTTTAAAGAGTGGAAGGAGTGTGACATATAATTATCTGATAGATATATAACAGATATAATTAAGTTAAATGGTTCAAATACACATTAAAAAGGAGGAGCAATCGACTCCATGGGGGCATTTTCGCCCTGCTAGTGTCATGGCTGTATGGATGGTCCACTACTCCAGACTGAAATATATGTCTGGTTGTGGGTCTCTTCTGATTGTGGCCAAGTGACTGTTCTGGGGCAAAAAGGTGTAACAACAGCATGTCTCCTTTGTTTTGGGAAATGAAGCACAGGATCACATCGATAGCCCTGTGCAGCAGCCCACAGCCGTTCCCAGACTCTCAGGATGGACGTTTCTGCTCTGTGCCTGGTCACCCTGACAGGACCTCCCCAGCAGGAGCGATGCCTCACATAATGGGAAATCAATTCTATTTTTGTTGCCTGGGTAGGTGGGCTTAAGGAATAATTACTCAGTCAAGAAGTGGGAGACATGGAGAGAGAGAGAGGCTGTCCTCGCAGCTTAAACCGCTGTGGTCTTCCTGCTCCTGTGCTGATGTGAAACCAATACCATTATCCAGTTAAATCCGCCATGGAGTGCTCCTGCTCTGTAAGAAAAACAGCAGTGTGTGGCTGTAGCATCGACGTGTGGAGCTCCTTAATGAGATTCCTTAGGGTGCACTCTCAAATTGCTCGGATTTCATGATTCTTCTACCGTTGACTTCTTTCCGCCTGGCTAGTGGGTCTGCAGGGAGACAACAAATGATTACACACTTAAACACCCTGGTACTCTTACCAGGACACTTCATTTGTATCAGTCAATCCCCAACCCCCCTACATTGCATCTCCACCTACGGTATGGTATGGTAGTCAGATGGAAAGTAAAGTACAGCATTCATTATAAAACTCGGAAGGTAATCTTCTTTGTGTTACCCCCCCAGCAGGCCCAGATTTACCAGTGTTTTAAATGGGATCACTTAGATGACGGGCAGACCACCCCCCTGACCCTCATGAAAACAGGAAGATAAAGATCATGATAAAAATCTAAGAAGAAAAACACCTGCATCCTATAAGGAAAGAAAATGACTTTGAGGAGAGGAAGAAAATGTGCAGCAACATACTGAAAGAAGTTTTCTAGTTGTAATACTGTAGTATAAAAATAGTTGATAAGTCAAGTTTTATATGATTACATAGATCTATTAATATTAATATTATTATTATTATTACAGATGCATTAACACGTGGGCAACATTTAAATGATAATGTTAAACTTTTAACTCTGATCACACTGTAATTAAATGTAATTATCTGCATTAACATCCAGATAAGATGTTCAGATACAAATGCAATGTTAACCCAATGGATACGTAGATAATTACCTTTTAACTTATGAGCTCAGATAATCATAATGATGCAGTAAGACAGTTTTGAGTTTTCCCACTTCTTCCAACATACAGTTCAAACTCTGAATCAAAACTTATTCTCCCACTCCTCCCTTTTCCCTCAGCGCTGCTTGCATCGCAGCAGGCTGCGCATCTTTTGTGACTGTGTGAAAAACACAATGAAGGTGTAAGATGACTGAACTCTGGGTTGAAATCTGGATGCATCTCTCCACAACCCAATTAACACAGAGTCAATAGAGAGCAAATTAAAAAGCCCCCGGGTGGTGGACCTTGCCAGAAAATGCCAACCGAATCAAGACGGTCAAGGCCAGCACAAAGGCATGAACCCTCTTGTTCTGTACAATCCTCCTCAAACTCCCTGATTAGAGCAAGGGGAGATTATTTAGACTCTTTTCTTTCATAGTGAGGGTAAATGAGGGGAGAGGGTATCCATTCAAACAGGGCAAAGGGCTGGGAAAAATGGCCGACTTTGAGTTGGGAAGCATTGAGGCTGCTCAGTGAGGTGTGAACAGCCCACCTCCCAAAGACAACATCCACAGTGGGAAAATGAAAATGGAAAACAACTCTGGTGGGGTGGGTAGGAAATACCAGCCTGCCCAGTGAAACTCTGGTGGGATTTTAAATGTTTCCCATGATATGGACTGTTTTACATCTTTGCTCTGTATATTGTAACAGTAACTACACTGATGTTTATACTTTGTTTTAGCCTATTTAAACCTAGACAAGTGTGATTTCCCTCATAAAACAATTCAATGTGTGTCACACGGTTTAGAAAATCACATTAAATTATTTTAAGTCGAGTGTGTACCGTTAGAAACGTGCATGACACTGAATTGTCTCGGTGTGGTAAAGACTATTCATCAGCGCAGCTCATTATTATTGAGAATCATTTTCAAATACCTCATGTCAGAGTCCGTTTCTGGCTTTCTGTTTAATGGTTTCGTGACCTTTATTTCAAGAGTTATACAAGTAGGTTGCTGGTCTCAGTGGCTGAGAGAATCTCCTCTTTCTACCTTCTTAATTAGGTCCCTTCACTCATCTAACCACATATACTACATGACTCCCCCTCGTCCAATTTAGTCACAGCATGTCAGAGTGTAGGTTAGGGATCCGCTACCCCTTATGTAGGACCTTTAGTAGTCGATCCGCCCTCATAAAAGCCAGAAAGCCCTGTGGAGACACATTTCACTGGGCAAAGCCCCTCCTGGCAAGATGTGACGCAGCGAGGGAGCTAAACTAATTACAGCTGGTCCTGTGTCCCTGTCTGCTTAAGCCAGAGGCTTACCCAGCACAATGGGACCTTTAGCAGAGTGCCTATCCTCTTTTAGCTTCACGGTTTGGAAGCAGTAAGGCCTACAAAGGGACTTCCATTAGTGTAATTAGAGGCAAAATGAAGTGCAGTTTTGTTCTGTATCTGTACTAAGTTGTTTGGCATGTGTTTTTTTGTCTGATGGAGGGACGTCTGGATTCTTTTAGCTTTTTTTTTTTTTTTTTTGAGCACTTTGGTGATAATGAAACATACCCAGATCTCTGGAGCCATATCTGATGATGGCTCTTTTTACTTGTTTGTTTCCCTTTTGTATTGAGGCTGAAATAAGATAAATGTATCTTATTCCCATGGCAACCATCCTCAAGGATAAGATGCTAAAAATGTCCTGAAAAAAACAAACAAACTAATTTTAATTCTACAATTGAAAAACTTAAAATGCTGGCTATTTCACAAGAAGCCTTTTACCACTTTGGTAAACACGCAGGGCTTAGCTTGGATATAATTGTGTGTATTTTACTAGAACCGTCTGAGCTGAGACAAAACACTCGTATCAGAGTCAATATTTGCTGACTGAATGAGCCATAAATCCATAGTTCCCCAAAACAAACAAATAAATCAGCACAAACAACTGATTTCCACCAACTACTTGCAAAGTGGTATGAAAACCACCAAGCATTTAAAATATAAAATCACTTTCTAATTTGAGCCTACCATCACATTTATTTTGTCTCAGGAAGTTTTTAGATAGAAAGAGATACCGAAGCCTAGCCTATAGGGTCACATGTAGCAGCGTAGACCTATATCATCATGAACACCACAACTACGTTCACATTACGTGACTCACATATGTGGTATAAATGTGCTTCTAGATCTGATTTCTGTCATCATTCACTGTTGAGTCTTCACAGCCTGGTGAAATGTGAAAGAACGTATCTTAACTGAATAAAGGCACATTCGTGTCATCCATATTTATAATTTGATTATCACACATATCACGTTGTTGTTATTATTGTTGCATGCAGCTGACATTTCAGTTAAATCTGTGCATGTGTGTCGGTTTAGGACTTTAACGGTGAGCTACATACGTGTCACTTACAAACACGAATGTGAACCATCAACACAAAAAGATCAGATCAGACTAAGCAAATGGAGCTGAGAATCCAGGCCTATAATGTGAACATAGACACTGATTATGAGTCTCTGTGTGTGTGTGTGGAGGGGTTTTTCACAATGGCTTTGAATCAGTGGGCTGATTGAGAGCAGGTGTGTCTATACTACTTATGCCGCATGTTAGAGGCGTGACTATTTGTTTCTTTGTGTGCAGGCCAGGGTCTGATCCAGGTGCTGTTTCTAATAGAAAGTTGGGCTTTTTTTAAGGCTGAAGCGTTGTGAGTCCAGTCGATGGTGGGTCAGAGACTACTGCTGTCTGATGTATAAAGCTGTGAGGAAACAAGCAACCTGCAGAGCAGCAGACCTTCGACCTCAGACACGCAGTAACAGTGAGCCCTTGGACTGTTTCCCTTCCCTTTCTGCTGTAGTTACACCCTCCTATTTAAATACTTGAGTCAGCGTGTAAAAGCATATTTTATATGAAATAATAAACTAAGCTTTTAAACCTTCTCTGGGATATGGCCTTTCCCCCTGCAGGCCTGCTGCAAAGTATTGCAGTAGGTGTTACAGGACATTTTATTACACCAAAAATACAACAATTTATACAGGAAAATTGAAGTGCCAGTAAATTATTATTATTATTTGGCATTTTTCTCCATTATTTACCACTGAAGAAAGACAGGAAATGTGGGTAGAGAAAGGGTAATGAGAGGACATGTAACAAATAAAGGTCCCTGGCTGGAATTAAACCACAGACATTATGATTACATGGTCAACATCTCAGGCCAAGGATGCTGTCTAAAAAATATTTTTTGTTATTAATTGACAGCCTTTTGTCATCGTCCTTTTCCAGTAAATCTGCACCGAGTTGGTTGTAGCGTACACTCAGATTACAGTTATTAGCGAACACAACCTGGCATAGGTTTGTATCATAGCAACTGTCTGAAACGTCTAAAACAAGCTCATCTCTCCCCACAGGTGTTTAAAGCATTAGCCTTAGCTTTAGGTGGCGGGTGGACCAAGTATCCTAACATATCCCATCCCAGGAGGCCTGACCTGGGCTGAGTGATGGCTTCCCCTGCCCCCTCAGATCGTCGACCTTGGCCTGGCGGAGGATGGATGGATGGTGTCGGTGTTCATAGCCTGCAGGTGGGAAAAGACAGTCTCCATTGAGGGATTTAGGGGCTTTGGGGACACTCTTTGTTGCTGCTATCATTTTTCTGATGGGAGGTGCGGCCGTCAAACATGTTTACATTCAGTCTTGACTGTGTGACCTGTTATTGCACTAAACAGCACTTAGCAATCAGTCTAAACGGGGACGAACACAGCGATCCATCTGTGTGCACTTAGGAAAGATTTATAGAAATAATATATTAAGAAACAAGAATCAAAGCTTCAGAACATATGTATGCAAAGCTTATGCAGAGCACATTGACTTTACTCATGTTAAGTGCTGACACGTTGCTTTTCTGAAGTTTGTGTATGCTAATTTTCTGTATTAACATTAGCATGGCATTGACATCGATATACAGGACTATAGATGAATTCTGGAAAAACAGCTGTGGGGCCTCAGGCGAGATATTACCAGCCGGGCCCCCGTTTACCTCCTGTTCCCTCTGCTTTATCCTGGAATAATACCTGAACCAAGGTTGGTTGTGTTGGGGATTTAATTAAACACATTAATTATTTTAGAAATAACACTCGGCACACTAAAACTAGATTTTGCCACTGGGATCATCTTTAACACAGGGTCTAAATATTAAGTAATGAAGAGGGCCCACCTTAAGGCCATTATTCAGGTCAGTGATATTATGTTAAAGTCGTATATCTTCCCAAACATATATTCAAGGATATATTCAAGTCTGAATTAATCAAATCAAGTCGATATCTTCCATGTTTTTTAGTATAAAATTCCCTCGTTTTTGGGCAGCTGACTTTGGTTTTAGGTCAGACTTTTGTTGGAGTGAAAGAAAGGTGTTGTGAGAGAGTACCAACCCTTTAATCACTATATTCTCTAACATCTATTATAAAGCAAAGGTACTGAGAAAGCCAGCCAGTCCTTTCAATAAGAATATATATATATTTTGTGCCTGTTTTTTTTAGTATTGTAAGTAAACTTGGTGAAAAGCAACCGGACACAGACAAATGGCCGGCACACAATGAAACGATAGTGTCATTCGACATCTTTTAATTGTAATTCTGTCCACAGTTTCATAGTAATTATCATGGGGATCGGCGTCCATTTTGACCTGTCAAGGTGATGATGACGGCCCCCGTTGCCCCCTTCAGCTGTGCTGCATCTCACGTTAACCCTGTCGGCTTCAGGGTCCGTCGTCCATCTGCTAATGGACCCTTCCTCCTTCATGGTCGACCACCTGGATATCCGTCAGCGCCACGGGCCTCTAGAGGTGCAGGGTCTCCAAGAAGTTAGTTCCCAGAGGGGGCTGATTCAGAATATGTCCTGGGACCTTTGTCGTCATCTCCTCTCTCCTATTTATCTCACTCGTCACCTGTTTCCACAGCACCAAACCTAGTTTCATCATAATGCTAATCATGAGAGGAGAATACAGACATCGACAAATGGGAACAGTGCAGGCGTCAAAGATGTCTGGCAGGCTGCGTTCTTTAATGAGGCTTGTGTGAATGAAAGGCTGCAGTTCACAGAGACAGACTGGTATGTGTCGTTTGAGTGCCCGGGAAAGTACGATGCGTCATACGTTAAATATAGTTAAACCTTCAGCGAGAACGACAGTAAAAATACATGTGTGATCATACTAAAGTCACAAATGAAAAAGACTGAGAACATGTTTGAGTTCAAAATGAGAAGATTAAAAAAGTTAACTTTTTTATTGTAATCAGGAAACACATTTGTGGCCTCTGAGAAACAAAACAAGCACAAGGCAGATGTTATATAGTTATAAAACACTGTTTGGATATGACCGTAATATATGTTGCAGCAGGTTTTGGTTGAAGTTTCTGTACAGTTAACATTTGTTTGCTGTATGTTTAGAATATTAAACATGCAAAGATAGTTAAAAAAGTTGATTCCCTTGAGGTAGGAAAGCTATCTTATACATGATAGGAAGGTGTAATTTACCGAGGGAGAAGATTGCAGCGCGGGGGCATCTGTTGATAACGTGCCCCAGTAAAACAACACAGATTTATCTGGCAGATACTGAAATGATTCGCTGTCCCGTGGCCTGAAGGTGACGAGTCAAATTGTTCTTTTGTTGTGGCCTGCGGTCTCTTTCACATCAGTTATTGAAATCTGTGTAGGGCCTCCAGACAATCACAGAGGATAAAATGTAAGGATGCATCTACAAATACAGCCACAGTTCATTAAAAATGTCACGGTGACGGAGGATCACACTAACAAGCATGAAGCAACGAAGCAGGTTGAAATCACTTTGACAAACAAAGTCATTCAAATGTATGTGATCACTTAAAAATGTAAAAACTCCTTCAATGAACTTTAGCAAAGCTAGTTATGGTTTTCTGGTCGCTGTACGACTCAACGTGAGAAGTCAGTAATGGAAAGTGAAGAAAGTGAAAGAATTAATGTCAGGGTTAAATTAATAGACTTCTTTCAACCTTAATGTGTGAGGATGAATGTCTGCTAATTAATGGCAAAAAAAATAATAAAAATAAAAGATGATTGAGGCTGTGTTGGTGAGATGAAAGTCATGAATGCTGCTTGTAAGAAGAAAGGCAATCATAAGAAAATAGAAAAGCTGTTAAATTTCAATTTTCTTTTTCCTTCTACCTACCTTTTCTAAAAGGGAGACAAAGACGGAAGTTGCCCCCCCCCTCCTCCTCCTCTTCCTCCCCCTCCTCCTCCTCCTCCTCTTCCTCCTCCTCCTCCTCCTCCTCCTCCTCCTCTTCCTCCTCCTCCTCCTCCTCCTCCTCTGCTCCTAACGGTTACAGAGATGGTTTTAAAATGGCCTTTGATGATCTAACAGCCACTGTAATTGTCGCTCTGCTCAGGAAGTGTGCTCCAACAGTCGCTCCGCTGACTTTAGTTTGCTATCCATCGCCATGGAAACAGCATTGCACTGGTTTATTTACAGACTGGTCATCCTAAACACGGAGAACTGCTGAATGCACGTGTCGTTTCAGCGACTGATCACGTGTTAACGGCGATCTGTGACACTTCTGTGGTCAGAGAGAGATCCTTCACTTAAACCTGACCAGCAACAACATTAGATTTCACCTCTCAAAGATGGATGGATGGATAACGATGATGGGATATCTGATAGTAACAGTTTACTGATAGGACAACAGGGCTCGCACAGACTCTATACTGTACATATTGAGATGTGACGTCACTCAACAGGGCAGCAAGTAACATCAAACTTACCAAAACATGAGACGATAATCTAACTCAGACTTTAACTCTTTCTTTTATTATTACTTCTTTTTATTGTGCTACATTTGGATGGAAACCTGACTTTTCTCTTTCCTTTTTTCTCCTCCCTGTACATTAATGAGGCAGAGTCATAATTCTGCTCTGAGTTGTGGAAAAGTATTTTATAAAATGAAGGAACATTTGAAATGACATGGATGCAGGTCACCAATAGACTCATACAGCTTAACAAAAATTAGGTTTTAAGAATAACGAGTGTCCTTGAAAGAAAAATGTACGAAACTGCTTGAAATGAGCAGTGCTCGGCTCTGAGAACATGTCTTCTGTATTTATAAATGAATTTCTTTGATGGAAAAGGGCACCTTAATTATTTTTTTCTCATGTATCCCATTTTTGCTCGATTAAGCATGATGAGAGTGTGATTTAGAGATGAGTAACGTAATTACTGATAAAACTAGTCGAGACGTACAAGGCCCCGTGTCTCATTTAAAGTGCCTCAGCTTTTCCTTTGAACTTCTGCAAGAAAAAACCCTTCATAAGTTAAATTAAATACATGCATTTACTCGTTCTGTTTAGGTGGGTATGTGCAGAAAATCACTGTTTCGCTTTCTTCTCCATCCTGTTACCTCTCAAGTCAATGATTAAAATCAGAAATGTTCCAAATTTAATTAACTTATTGTTATACTTTTTCTTCTTATGCTTCCCAGCATGGATATTAAAAATGACATTATTCTGCAATACAAATGGATGCAAAGCATCACTGGAAATAAAGTTAAATGGACTTTGACAATAATGAAATATGTCACAGATGAAACAACTGAGACTCCAGAGGTTCAAGAGTGATGGAAACGTGGCGGTTGGGGGGCTGGAGGGGCTCTGAGACAAACAACTCATCATTTCCTGTGTGCTTATTTAGCACAACTTAGCTATGTTAGCAGCTAACATTAGCCCATATGTGCAGCGTTAGCTTTGGTCTACCTCACACTCGACTGAACAAAACGTTGATTATGTAATCTGTGAATTGGATACATGGGTTGTACCACAAATTAATTAATAAACAGTTGTAATTAAATTAATTATAATTTATTTCAACCACCATTTTTACATATACAGTATGTTTTCACGAGCAGTAAACATGTAAATAGAGAGTTCATTCGTTCACCAGGATAAACAACGTCGCTTTATATTCAAGGAGTTTCAAGGAGTACATCACAATAAAAGTGCATCTGTGCTCCAGTTATTCCCAGGCACAACTCTTCATTATGAAACGCTATAACACACACACACACACACACACACACATGCACGTGCAAAAACATAGATCATTGTGACTTCCTGACTATGAACTGTGAAAAGACATAAGGACAGGGTCTCAAGATGGGGTCAAGGGGAGGAGAGGTCGGCAACAGGACACAGATGAGCCATGGAGAGAGAGATAGAGAGACATCGTAGAGGGAGGAAGATGGATGGGAGGTTGGCTCTTGTCCGTTAATCATCCCAACACCATGTATGTGTGTTTGTGTGTCTTCGACTGTGCTTAGACGAAAAGTAAACTCCGATTTTTTTTCTTGTATATTTTTTCAAATCTGAGCCAAAAAGGCGATGGCATTCAATCATTTCAGAACGAGCGGTTTGTTGGGAATACAACGTCTGGATTTGTTTTTGATGACTAATGATGAACGATCACGGGCCTTTGCATTTACACCTGCTATCAGCAAGTGTTGTCATTAACTTGATTTTGTCAGCTTGGTCCCAGGTCAAGAAGAGTAATGCTTTTTTTGACAGAGGACGTTGTTTAGCTCCAGTTTTCTCAAGAATTTGGCCACACTGTACAGATGTGTTTATACCTGCTGAGATTTGATCGCAGAGCCGCCTTCAGATGTGGTTTGGCTATTCCAATCACATCCCGACTGGCTTTTTTCTTATCTGGACAAGACAGCCAGACACAGATTGCACATTAATACAAGGTGGAAATGGACCCTAAGGTTATTTTCTCTCCTCATGTCTGAATGCAACACATTTCAACATATATTTTAGTCATAATTTCTGTTTTTTTATGTCTGTGAATCTTTTTTTTTTTTTTTTTTTTTTTTAAAGCACTAGAAAGGTTTTGTATAAAAGGTATTATTATTGACAAAAAGAGCAGATAGCAGCAAAGATGGACGTCATAAACAAGATTTTGGTTTGAGTTTGTTTTGGAGAAAGTAAATAAAATGTGTCTGGTGGAGAAATAGCGACATCCTGCACCTCATGTGAGCTCAACATCAGCACTATGCATATAGATGGCACTGTAAGCCAATAAAACTTTCCTATATAGCATATATAATATATTACTGTACTAATATACCTCTCTGCTTCGGCTCTCCTCTGTATGTCCCCTGCAGAAACACTGAATTGATGAAATTCAAATGGACCCGGATCATGCAGAGGTGTCTGCACAGAGTTGTGTTTGCTTCCCTGTGAACCAGTGCGTGACTCCACCTGGACACGGTTGCTGCGGAGCCACTAAAACTTAACTAGTTTGTTCTCACACTCGTACTGTCCCTCAGCTCACGCTGCCAGGGCCTCCTGATCCTGCATCCTGCGAGTCCCTGAGACCCCAGCACCATATGTGGGGGTGAACGAGTGGAGACCCTTTGCATCTACCTGCACCTGTGGCCTTGAGAGATTCCTAGGGGAGGCTATTACATGATCATGGCTAACAGAGCAGAACCCAGCTCTGCCTCTGGGTCTATTCATGATGTGAGGCTGAGTGAGCTTCAGTGTTTGTGCTGTCAGAAGGCCAGTTGTACCACATGTCCTTGAATTGGAGGTATGTACAGTGTAAACCTGTCTCCCAGAAATTATGTTCATATACTATTAAATTGTTTTCTCAATTATGTTGCGTTGGCAAACACAATCACTGCCTGGATTATGCTCACAGGCAACATTTTACACTGCTTAAACATAACCATTAAAAGTTTAATAAAGATGTAGGTACATTTAACTGTACTGCAAGATTGGATATTTCACTCATATGTTTAGTATTAGGGCTGCAACCGTTTGGTTTTTAAAATGTCAGAATATCTAGCACAATGTCAGTCATTGTTTCTTTAAAGCCTAAAAATGTCTTTTTGTCCTGACCAACAGTCCACAACCCAAAGATATTCAGTTTACTGCCACTAAATAAAACAATAATATATATTATATTGACATTTGAAAAGCTGGAACAAGAGAAGTTGGGCACTTTTTCTATACACAATGACTAAAATCGATTAATCAACTAATCGTTGCAGCTTCATTCACTTATCCAACTTGCCAAATACATTAATCAACAACAGTTTTTCATTATGTGGAATATTTCATACTCGAGCCAGCATTACGTTTCCTGCAAGACATATTTGCAGTTGCCGTGTAGTCATTATTTCTAGGTGAAAGAGTTGCACAATGAGACTTAACACAGAGAGACTATGATGCTTGTAAGTCATGATTGATATATGATATTATAGATCATCCTCTTTGGCAGCATCACGCCGCAAAGCAAGGGTGTAACAGCTTCCACGGATATTAACTCAGTCGGGTGTCTATCTCGGTGAGCTACTCTTATAAAAAATCTTTCATCCATTTGATGATGTTGTGCCAACTGGTCTGGAACGAGATGTAGGTTTCAGCTCATCTGTGACATCCACGTGTGTATATTCCAGTAAATACAGAGTGCTGGATGTGATATTCTTGGCTGCATATATATTTTTTCTACCTTTAAAATGAGTCTAACATACACAATGTAATGTTGAGTTAACTTTTACCCTGAATCACAGATTCCAAATGATTCTTTTCAGTGCACCCATTTGCAATTTGAACGCTGATTTGCAATGATGCCTTCAATTTCCATAATGAGCACTGGAGTTCCATTCGCCAGTATAAAGGCTTACAGTACACAGACTTGAAGTGGGCTGTCAGAGAGGATTCATTGTCTGCTTTATGGTGAATCACCACAGCCTGGAAATAATTCATCACAGCAGTGAAACAGCTGTGAAGTGAGAAGTCTGCTGTGGTTGTTATTCCTAAGTGCTTCCCTTCCTTTGTCTGCACAGCTCGGCTCTCTTCGGATCACACGGGTACTGCAGATAGACGTCCAGGCTTATAAAGGTCAACCTTTTTTCTTAATTGTTTATAGCAGAGTATGTTGAAGGTTGCTTCAAAAGTGCACGAAGAATTTACAATGAACGTATAGGTGCAGCGAGGAAGTGCATAACGTTCGTGTTGCATGCGAAGTGTCCATATGCATGTGTGTGGTGTATGAGTTCATGCGGTTGTTAAGACTCTCCTCTGTGCAAGCCCTGAAGGTTGGCCCAGACTTCACTGTCATTTCTCATCCTAATGGTTCCTGCCACGTCCTCCTGCCAACACACGGCTGGAGAACAACCAAGTGCCAGGAGGTGAAAAGAAAACTCAACAGACATTCAATCTGTCTGTTACTCACTCTCAGAACAAAAGTCACTCAATGGTTTAGAAAAAAAAGACAATAAAATGACTCCTCTTTCCTCTCTAGAGATTAGTTTACATTAACATACACATATTAGGTGCTAAATCAAAAGGCTTATAGCCCCATCTGGCTATAGGCCACTAGCACACATTCTTCCCAGTAAATCTCACTACTAGTGTGTATGTGTTCACATACAGTCCAGGTTTTGATTCATAGGTTTTCAGCATAGGCTACAGGATTCACGCTCACAGGCTACAGCTTATGATCACAACCTGAGGGACAATATCAGCACCTGCAGATATCTTCTATCATACAGGATTTACACCACATCATTGCAACAATGCTCTCTTGGGCTAGAGGCAACAATATCAACGCATTAGCCTACAGTCTGTAGCTCAATAACATATGCATGCATGTGCCACTAGCAGCTCTGAGACTGGTCTTAGCATCTTAGCACAGCGATGCTTTGAACTTAATGTTAACCTCAGCAGATATCTGTCTTAAACTATTAAAATATTTAACCTGATGGTGCTGGAGAAAATGAAAGGGTGTTATTAATGGTGCTACTATTCATCCGCTGGTTACCATGAATGTGTGTCTCTTAAATTTCATGGCTAATTTGACAATCTGATGGTTGTTGAGACATATCACCTAAAAAAACCCCTAAAATTTCAACCTCATGAATGCACTTGAGAAAAAATCAGAAGGTCATCAGTCACATAGGATTCATCCTCTGGGGACCATGAATCAGTGTGGTCCATGTGGTGGACATGCCACATGTTTAACAATGCAGGAGTTGATCCAGAATGAACAAACCTGATGAAACGTTCCTAATTATCATTTCATCCTTTTGCATTGTGTACACGAAGCAGATTAAATTAGTTTAGTAGATCTGCAGCATCCTCCTTACTTGTGTTGTGGCAGTTCAGGGCTGAGCTCTGCAAAGTTGGTAGCACCGACTGTCAGCGAGAGATAACTTAATTTTTGAAAGTTTAGAGGATTTAATTAGCTGCATTCATGTACTGTGACATAAACTGCACACTTCTTGGATTTAAATCTTTTCCTGTTAGTGGCTGCAGAGTAAGAGGACGGTGAAAAATATAAAGCAGAAAGCTTCCTCAGCATGTGGTGTCATCAGCATCCATCTTTCTCTGGATGGGCAAAGTGTTCTCTTACTGCTGTTAGGGAGACTATTTTGTATTTTGCTCCTAAGCTTTCATGCATCATTTTCTGCATGAAGAGAAATTTCCCTTCAACAATGATTTCTGGCTTCTGAAATTTGTTTTGGCAAAGAAGATGAATCTGTGACATCTCAGTCAGGAGTTATGAGATTCTTTTCTGCAGCAGCACCTGTTTATTGTGGTTGAGATTGTTAATGTGTTTTTTTTCACATATAAATCTTGCCTTGTGCAGCTTTTTCTGCTGCTCCAATAATTTCTAGTTTCCGAAGAGCATCAGTTGAAGGCCTAAAATGTCAAATGCAAATGTAGCTGCTAAGGTATCCCGACTCTGTCTGCTGTCTGTTTTTATTCTCCTTTTATTCTGTCAATCAGTTGGTTTCTGCGCACCTCCGAACCCTCCACATCTCTCTCCATACCTTCCTCCCAGGGGACACAACACTCTGGTGTCAGTCTCTTCCATCACCTGTGTGTCACCGCCACTCTTCCTCTCAAAAGCACCTGCAGCACAAAGACAACATTATGTGTGTCTCACAATGAGGTGTTTAAATTTTGAATGGCTGCTCACACTGTCACAAGTTAAAAAAAAATATTTTCAAAAATATTCACCTGGAATAACTTGCTATCGAACATTTGAATTCATCATCAAATCAAAGCACATTATTTTACTTTCATATCTTTCATATCTTGATTATTTCTTCCAAAACCTCGTATTCCCTACTTTTCCATTTTTCACGATCGTCTTCTGAAGTGGTGCCGGAAATGTCAGCCGATTGCTTCTCAAGCGACGATCAATCGAAGGCAGATGCTGTGGATACATGAGGTTAAATGCACTACTAAAAATATCTCTAAAAAATGGATTATAATAGTGGTTAAAATGCACTACAATGACAATCAACACAGACGTCACTGCTGAAAAACACTTAAGCTCTGCATTGTGCAACTATAAGGACTTCTCATCCACATTGGCTCATATGTTAAACATCTACGTTCATCTATATCATATGGTTAAAGAATGACACTGATTCATCACCTTCATTCAGGATTTAAACAAACTGTCAAGTTAGCAAAACATATTTGGGAGAGAAAACGAAGGCGAACCTCAAAATTATTACCAAAAAAAATGGATTTAGATAAAATTGGCCTCACGATAGTTTGTTTCCGTCAAAACTCAACTTCTTTGGGCGAATGTCCCTTCTTCTAACATACTTAGTGACTGTGACTTTATGCTCACCGTCTCGCTCGTTGGAAGTCTTTTATTCGTGTTTATGGTCAGTAGTTTCTAACAAACAGTCGTATAACGTGAGTCCAGCATAATGTGGTTGAACTGTTGTCTCGTTTACAACCTGTTAGGTTACGTTTTAGAGGTGTCTCCATGTTCCCGGGTCTAAACAGTCACTTTGAATTTGTAATGAAGCTGAATTAATGGCTCTAATAACACAATGCATTACACTATGGTTGAATAAAAAAAATAAATAACTGTACTTTTATGTACTTTTGAAAATATATATTTTATCAGATGCTATATACAGAAGTCTCAGACATACAGTCATTTTACATACAATATAATGCTTACTCTCAATAGCACAAATGCTCCATTTATACGTGCGACATAAAGTCAGTGATTATGCGATCATCTTTACAACATGCACATTTCATATCCCAGGATTTATCCCATTCATTCTTCTCTTTAAATATGATTTCTCATTCTAACCGTAAGACCCAACCGCTAGTGTCTAGCTATACTTTAAAGGCATAAAAGTATCCTCCCTAATGCACCATAAAAAGAGTCTGCAGCAGCCCATGTAGGGTGGAACCTAATGATCAAGTTACTCTGGTTGCCCGCAAGCTTGGTAACGGTCTGGAACATTTTATTTCTTCACATAAGTCACCCAGACTCGTGCTGTATATCGAATGTAAGTCGAGCAAATGAATACCTACATCATGAATGCAGTACAATGGTAATGCTCTTATGTCTAAAAAAAAAAAAGATATAGATACAAGATTATGATACAAGAGTCGAGTAAAAAGACGCTGACTGCACATTTTTCTGTTTTTTTTTTGTGAAGTCTGAATTAATCATAAACACCAAACATCCATTTTGGGGCCCCCGCTTGGACAGCTTGAGTGTGTGTGTGTGTGTGTGTGTGTTTGTGTGTACCTGTTAGTGTATGCATGTACTGTCCGTGTGTATGTGTAATGTGTATACATGTGTGCACCCATATATGCAAGTATTTCAAAGTCGACATTTTCCAGATGGACACATCTGTCGTCACTCTTCTAAAGATGACGTCGTCCTTTCACACAGACTGTCCGCTCTGCTCTGGTAGTTAATTCCTCATCGGAGGCCATTTGTTACCATGTCCTTAATTGTGGCTAATAATCCAATCATACTATCAGTATCAGTGTGCCAAGCACCATTAAGATAAAATGGGGACATCAAGGAAGGAAGAAAGGCAGACTAATGACATTCACAGAGAGTGAGGGTTCGGTTCTAGCTGGAGGTCCGGAGTTTGAGATTTAACGACTATTAAATAGACACAAACACATATTCTACGTCCTGGCAGATAGTTGACTGAGAGTCGACTGTACTGTTCATCAAGACGTCTACCGCATGTCAGCATTATATTCCTCGCTGTGTCGCATTTTCTGATGTTTCTTTTGCATATTGTGCACATGTGAACACAACACCTGCAGTGCCGTGTTGGTAGACGTCTCTTTGAATAATCTGATGTCATTACGCAGCTGCAGCAGCCTCGGTTAAAAGCTAAAAGGATGTAAGGAGAAAGGAGTTGGCCTTGGAGAGTTTGTTTTGGCTGAGCTTATTCAAATGGCGAGACTTAACGCAGAGCCGAACAAATATGAGACCATTACAAAGCTGCTCAGTATTTTTGTTGCTTCTAATGATTTTGGTTGATGTATGCACCCCTCTCTCCAAAGCAAACATAGCATTTTAATTAGGCTGGTGACAGTTGACCGTGTTGCTATAGAGGAGACTTTGATGTTCGCCTGAAAACATGTTCGGCCACTTTGTCAAAACAGTGTCTCAGACACCCCATAATATGCTTGACAACAGGGCTACAAATATGCCTGGGAGAAATTGAAGGCTAATTCACCACATTTGTTTTTTAACATTTTTCCGAGGCCCACTTAGGAAACCTGAATCCTTTCCAGCTGAATTAGCATGGACGCGATGCTTCGCCCTCAGAATAAATGTAGTCAAAATGTAGCCAGCACGAATGCTAATTTGTCATCCACGGGTGAAAGCAACCAAATAACGGTAGCTCAGCAGTGTTTGAATACATGTTTTTTTGTGTTCCCGGTCTTCCTCGGAGGGAAGCGTGTTTCCTGTTTGCTCGCCGGTGCGCGGTGCAGAGCGCAGCTCGACTAAATTACTCATGAGGTGGACGAGCATGGAGAAGGTGACCCATTTCACTGTTCCACTTCTGTGGCCTCCAGTACAGTCAGAGTCACTGTCACTCAAAGAGAGAGAGAGATAAGGGACCGTAAGAAAATAATTTTGGTGCGGATTGGGGCTGAATTTTAAAAAACCAAGGCTTTATACTGTGTTCATTTTACATGACTTAGAAAATAACTGCAACACCATCTCCCCAATATCTCAAAATAATAACACATTATTGGTTGTTTCAGGATTGATAACTAAAATATGGCAACGTGTAATGGATTTAACGTGCCTCAATCTTAACGGATCAATCATTTTCACAACAGGCAGCACTATGCACATTAAAACAGAAACAAAACATTCATATCTGTGTAACCTGAACATGAAGCTAAAGCTAGCAGGCAATTATCTTATCTTATCTTAGACTAAAGGTCTTTAAATTCATAAAATTTAGAGGTGTGTTCAGGCATATCTTTTTAACCCAGGATAGCTAAATATCGTTATGCTAAGCTAAGATGATCACCTGCAGGCTTTAGCTTCACATTTAGCAAACATGCATGTGGCTGCTATCAGTCTTTTCATCTAACGTTTGGCAAAAAAGCAAAATGTTGAACTTTTCCTTTCAATCTTTGTACCTGTATAAACTTTAACACCTTAACCACATGATGTTGTTTTGCTGATTACTGCTAACTCTGTGAAATGTCAGCAGCCGGCCACAGAAACTACCCCACACCGTACCATGATCGTTTCCATACAGTCCCTAAAGAGATAGTGAGCGATGGTGCAGGGGAATATAGTGAAGGAGCGGCACTCTACATGGTGAGTTATCCTTTCATTTACAAGTCAGCAGAAATACACCGGGCTAATACATCTGAATGTCGCACAAATCAAATATAGATGAGCAGCCAATCATACAACAGATGTATGTGCTCG
The DNA here is from genome assembly GCA_036937835.1 of Pampus argenteus. Lineage (NCBI taxonomy): Eukaryota > Metazoa > Chordata > Actinopteri > Scombriformes > Stromateidae > Pampus > Pampus argenteus. The sequence goes on along the minus strand of CM072872.1, from coordinate 2,202,309 downwards.
CCAGTACCTTCAGCACGTACTGAAAAAGCCCCCAAACCGGGACACATAATTAAATTATTCATCACATTACATTATTTATTAACAGCAGGTTTTCTTGAATGAACTCTGTTGTCTTGTTCTGTAACTGCTGCTGTTCTCAGGTGATTTTATGCTGCACGCTAAGCTTTTAGGAAAGAAGCTAATGACTTATGTGGGTGGATGAAACTTTTTTCTCAACTCTTCATCCAGGCAGTGATCCCAGCTGATTCCCCTTCATCATCTCATTATCATCTTTTTTTATGGATACTTTCTTTTACGACTGTCTGATACCTTGTACTTGGATGTGTCTTACATTACGGTCACTCATCATCCAGCTTTTATTCCTTCTCCATTAGAGTAAATGTTTAATTTGTCCTTGTCACTGTGCGTATCTATGGGACTGTAATTGTGGGCACTCTCAACCCATAATATCTGTTTAAAGGCAAAGACCTAATATGGTAAACTGTAATCGCAGTCACAGACAGTCATCAGAGGGTCGTCTGAAGTGCAGAGGCTGACTTTTGGCGCATCATTTTTATTTTATTCATCATCTCTGCCTTGTGTAAGCTAACATTTTAGTTTAGGTCAGTGTATGTTAATCAGCCTTAAATCTAGGACACTTGCACTATGTAAAGTTCAAAGTAATGCAGAGCTGTTAGACGGTCATAATTCAACAGCATGTTGATCTCATTCTTCATCATAAGCATCTCCTCATCATGAGTAGATATGAAGTACTTCTACTGCACTCCTACAGTACTCAACTTCTACAAGGAGTCCCTTGTATTTCAGAGGGAAACACTGCACATGTTAGTTTATTACATTTACTGTATCTGACAGCTCGATACTGATTACTTGGCAGATTTAAATTTTATGCACGAAATATATGATCAGAAAATCACACATATGGTGCAGCGTTATAGATATTCAGTAGTAGTTAAAATTAGCTCCACTTTGAAGAGGCTTTACAGGCTGTTCACACTGTTTCAAGTCCTAAAACGTTAGTCAGGTGTCTGATGTTGAGACACAAAGAGGGAATTGTTTACTAAAAATACTGTAACTGTGGATTCACTCATCACTTACATCATAAGTACATTTAGGAACAAAGAAAAACCTGTTTCAATGTTGTGACCAAACTCTATTTCTTCTTCAAATATGATGAATCAAATCTTCAAAAAATATTCACCACTGTCTCCAGCAGTGAGGGGTCACATGACGTTAAACTACAGATGGTTGTTGGTAGTTGTGGAGGCCTGCTGTCTAACGCCTGCCAACCATCTCAGATATTATTGAAACTATCTGGGAAAGTGTGACACTTCTTATCTTATGGTGATAATTGTAAGCATGTTGATAGGTAAACAACAAAAACAGAGTATTGGATGATCTTTCTCTGACACGACAGACAAGCGTATAATTATTTGGACAATGTGACAGATAACAACACTTTGTTTGTCTCTATAAATGCTGTTACATGTTGTCCTTTATGGCTCTTCTCACAACTTCTGTTTATGTCCACAACTAACCTGTTTCTCTGTGAGTTGTAAATTACGGGCTGCCACTTGTAATAAACGGCAATTTGCTCCCACGTTATTGTAGACGGCCACAAGGTCGGTGGCGCTTCCTGCGGTACCGCTCACTAACTATTCTCCTCTAGTTAGACACAAAAAAAAAACGCTGCATCACACTGTGAATGATGCTCTGACTAGGTGATGGCTGCAGACCACATTGTCACTATCGAACAGTCTTCAAATATGATGAATATGAGTCAAAAAGTCAAAAAAGGAAGTTCATTTTATGTGTATATTGATATCAATGATGGGTGTTGCTGGCGAAGAACGCAGAGAGTGAGACATGACATCAAAGCACCTGCACCTATTGTTTTCTGTGTAAGCCCACTGTCCTATTTCCCTGCATCAACACTCATCAACACCTCAGCAAAGCAACAATTTTGTCACATTCGCTCCCATATCTTCAATATTCTGAGTACTATTTTGGGAATTGTAATTCTGTAAAAACACCTTTCTTCTCTCGGCATGGCACCATTCGATGCGTGCCACAGGCATCGAATGGTGCTGTGATTGAGCGAGAGGAAGTCGAGGAAGCAGGAACAGAAAACTGAGACAAATGGGAGAGGAAGCGGTGAGTATAACTATGTACTCTGGACTAATACGAGGTAGGCGGAAGTAAGAAAGCTGTTCAAAATAACTCAGTTCAGCTTCTGTCTGAAACAGCAGCTGATGCAACAGTTGGTTTGCAAAAAAAACAAGGAATTTCTGCACAAACTTTCAGAAACCAGAAACCATAAGAAAACCAGAAACCATAAGCTACAGACAGCGAACACATGTGCATTTTATCGATGGCATTTTGAAAGGACTGTGACGAGATCCTGCGGCCCATCACATGGATACCCTGCATACTCAGCATACATGTCGCCCATTGAGCATGTATGACGACGTGTTTCCAGTTACAGCCAGTATCCAGCAACTTCACACAGACACTGAAGAAGAGTGGACCAACATAACACAGACTGTAGAAGCTTTTTAAAAATATAGTCATTAAATAAAATAAAGGTTATAATAAAAAATTTAAAAAAAACGGCACATTTTATACGCTCTCACTAAATGTTAATTCCACCTTTCTACATTTCTATTAAATTATAATTTCATCAGTATTTACACATGTGTTTTTATGAATATTGTATGTGCTTTCACTGTGCAGTTTGACTTAAATGTGACATTATTAGACGACTCATGAATCAACCATGAGTGGATTCGAGGAAGCACAGGTTTCTTTTTTCTCAACTTAACTTAGAATAACTTTATGTAATGTTATATTGGCTTTTAACACATCTCAGTCAAAGACTCAGGGCTTACTTGTATTTCCCAGGCCACTCGTAACTATCAACAGATTATCGAGAAGAATAAGAGTAGCGTGTTAGTATTAACACAGCTTTATCCTGTGTGTGAGCATATATGTGGGAACACAAACTGGTCCCCCATCACTCAGTTTGTTGACAGGCTGGAATGGGGTGCGTTTGATGAACTGGAATAAACCTCTCCTGTGACCTGTCAGGAATATGGGGTCCAGTCCATATGGGGGATCCTGTTTGATGTGTCCGCCATAGGGGGCGAGACGCCTGACGGCCTGGGCCAAAACTGGAACTCTTGTTGTTTGTGTTTGTCAGTTTTTGATTCCCCACCCAGGGAGAAATGACCCTGTGGGCGAGCTCAGGTTTCACAGCCAGAATTTAAACACTTCAGCCTTAGAGACTCGACACTCTCGCTGCAGTAGTGGCCAATTAGGATCAAGTGTCAGCCTGTTGACATGTGAAGGATGGAATGTGCGAGTGGTTGGTCAAACAGGGATAGGGAGGTAGTGTTGGTGGTGACAGGCTTTGTCACAGACATGGAGAGAGGATTTAAAACACATGGCCACTTTGCCACCAGATGGGAACCTTCTCTTCTGTCCAGGCTGATACGATAATGTAGATAATGTCTGTCTATCTTTACCTGTTTCTTTCTGTCCTTCTTGATTGGTGATGAGTTGGTGCTTGTTGTGCTGTTTTGGCACCCGAACAAATGTAAAATGACTGTTATCCAAAGTGTTTGTACTGTAAATTATACTGTATTGATATGTATTCATACAAGCAGCCATATACACGACAACAAGATGAGAACAGCAGAAATACTCAGATGCTTTTTTGAACTTTGAATCTGTGCCAGCTATATAGTTATAAAAATATAAATATGTATTTATTTATTTACCTTTTGAGAGAAGCAGACTATCTGTCTTTTCCTATTTCCACTGTTCATATTTCACATTCACACACACACACACACACACACACACACACATACATGTTGCAAGAATGTGAGTACGCATATGATCTAGAAAGTTGAACTATTCCTTTAAACAAAAATAGCTGCCAGTTTTTAATTATTTTGTAATGCTTATGGACATTATTTTAAAGCAGGGATGTGATTCAGAGTTTGAAACTGAATGACTGACATACATGTGTAGTTTTCATCGTGACCTTTAATAGAAACAAACTGCTGTTTGATGAATATCAGTCTGTAGCCTCAGTTCTGCTCACACGGAGCTGCTGGTAGAGACGGCAGAGAGATAAACAGCAGGGCTACAGTCGAACAGGAAGCACACAGAAACGTGTACGAAGGGTCATGAATGTGCTTGTAGTGACTGTCAAAGCTCCAGCGGACTCTGTGTTTCCAGAGCGAACACGTAGAGTCTGACAGCAGCTGTTCATGGCTGGTTAGCTCTGGCTACCGGCTCCACATCACTATTCATGCTGCACTGAGCGGTGGTCAGTCTTAATCAACCCTGGTTGCTGTCCCCTTACCTCCTGTGTCACACACTATGTAGCCACGAGGACATCTGTTAGATTTTTTAAATATGCTGGGATGGAGGGAGCTAGAAGAATAGTCTCTTTAAGAGAATATTAGTTGTAAATCATAATAAATCCCCCCAAAATGCACAGGTGGTGGTGGTATTTATTCCAGCCCTGAACAGCTCTTCCTGTTACGCCACATACAGGCCTGACAACATCCACCATCACAGGGCAAGGCCGTATGTTGCCTGAAAGACAAAGCCCAGGGCAAAAGAGTCATCTCAATAAACATAGACCCTCTTCATGGCAGGTGCACAGGTAGAATTAATAACATTAATGACGTGCAACAATAACCGGAGTGGCTGCATCATTAATGCTATTATTTACACCTGTGCTTTTCCTGCTTGGACACGTCAAAGTGTCTGCTGTGAAAAGGGTCTAGTGCTCTAAGTGCACTGTAATAACTGACTGCACCCATATCAGGATATCAGTACTTTTACCAGCATTTTGAAAAGTGATCTCCAGTGGAAATTACACCCTTCCAAAACAGAATAGTCCCTGTGGATGCTGTAGGCTCGCCCCCATCTGTTTACTTCAAAACTTCAACATCTCGCCATCTTGAGTACAAACGATCCCTCAAGAACGCAGATTTAAATAAACATGCCCATTCTGTGCATATTATTCTGATTGGTGCATTGTTAATGCTGCTGTTTCATTATGTGGAGAACAAGCTGCTGGCCTCTCCTCTTTTGTCCCAGCGTGTTTTTTCCTCTCCGCTCACATTGGCGTTTATCTTTTAATGAGATCAGACTTCATTAAAGAGGGCTCCTCAGAACCTTCCCCAGGTCTTTTTAACGCAAACGCTTCAATTAGCCGCAGCGCATGGCAGCAGATAGGAGTTGTTAGGTACAAAAAAGGCGGAGAAGGAGAAAAGAAGGGAGGAGGTGATCCTAATGAATCTGGAGGGATATGAGATGTGTTGAATAAATCCTGTATTTGCATGTGTGCAGCTGTTAACTCTGTATGTCCAGTAGGTGTTCAAGCATACAGATACGACATACAGATATTTACAGTAAAACTCCTTCATAGAGTCGGCTGTCCGCAGGAGGGTTTTGTCTCTTTTGGAAATAAATGTTCTGTCTGAAAGGTTGTCATAGCAACAACATGAGCAACCATGTCACTATGGTGATGGACTCCATGAAGCCTCTGCCATGTTAAGTGCACACACATCTGAGCAAAATGAATACTGTATGAAGCTCACAAATGAATTTATCATTTTTGTTCAGACACAGTAAAAAAGTACATTTGTACCTTCCTGTTGTGAACCAGCATTTATGAAGCAGATGCTCCAAATTAAATTATTCCTGATTGAATCTTTACCTCAATTTTTAGCTCAGTCCTAAAACGTCGGTGACGTCCGAGTGTATCTGGCTGTGGTTTTAGTACAGTATGACAAACACAGCCTCAAGGTGCGGCGCTTTGACTCTGATCAATAAACTGCAGTAGCTCGGAGATAAAGTGGAGAAACTTTGAAGCCTGTGTTGCTCAAGTGAAAGAGGAGAGACAACAATGCAGATTTTGGCCCGGGGGACATTGTCCAAACACTGTCAGAACAGGGTTGTCCAATTGAAGCTTTGCTGTTTGGACAAAACTGTGTTTCTGTTTTTAATCCTCTTAATCTTTTCAAAGCTGTGGATTTCTAAAATGACTTGGCGGGTTTTCCGTATTACAGTAAGGCCCACTTCAACATTACATCACCAGTGTAACTTAAAGGGAAACAGTGTTCAAGTTCAGCAGTCATGTTATCTAACGCCAACGCTGTCATGTTGCTGTTTACAAACCTTCCTGAAGATCTTACTGAGGATAATCCTTTTATTGCATAATCAGATTATGATAAATATCAAGTATTACATGATTTAACTGCATGTTTCCAAGATTATCCTGGATAGACCACAAACATCATCACAGTAAATACTAGTTTAATTCATATTGTATCTAATTATTGTTATTTCATATTCATTGTCTGTTGTTTTTAATTAAACAAGGCGCTTCTCTACATGCGTGACAGCACTTTTCCTTATTGAACTTTATTGCCAGTTTTTTACTGTTTTTATTGTATCTGTTCTTATCGTGCACACACTATCACATTGACAATAACCCGTTGAACTTTAACAATTTGGAGTGAATGATTGTGCATAAAAAGCAGTTGAACCCATGACAGTCGTCTGCTAACCACTGTTAGCTGTGCTGCATGTCTTAAATATGCTGGACTGGGACAGGGTAGTTAGTAGAGCCGATCAATTGATTAAGTTGATCAGCAGAACATTCATCTGCAACTAATTTGATAATCCAAAGATTGTTTTTGTCATTTCTTTCAATAATTGAAAGGAGCAGAGACTCCCTCAACCTAATTAGTTTGCCAGCTACTATAAAGTTTTCCATCTCATTAACACAAATAAGCTTAATTCACACAAATTAAATCAATATTGTCGATAGGGCCTCCACCACCCAGATCAATATTAGATGTTTTTATTAGATCTTATCTTCATGATGAGGTAAAACTGCTGAGGCATTCATGCTCTAAAATAGTGGATGCAAGACAGACGAGCTGCAATCATTCTGCATATTTCTTCCTGCAGCCTTTATTGCCTATATGCATATTTTTTTTGCTTGTTTGAGAGGAGGTAGAAATCCTCCTGTTCCTGGATATTTCTTAGATTGAACCGCACTAGTAAAGGACAGAACTCTTTGGAAAGAAGTGCTTGAGAAAAATACCTGTCCTCGCTCTAAATGTCCATTTTCAGTCAGAAAGCCAGATGGCTTTCTGCAATTTCTCTAGCAGTCAGCCACGTATGTCCACTTATGAAAACTTCCTGGCCAAAAGCCCGGCACTCAAAGTATATTCCAAACATCACCAAGTCCAATTTATGCTTGAGTGTGATCATTCCTACAACTGCACGTGTGGAGTCCATCCTTTTTCCAACTGGTCCCTATCAAATATTAATATTTCTGTGAGTGCAGAGTAAATGTGGATTATAAAAAGAAAGTGCAGCGAGACATAGGAAATGTGTTTGAGAGGAGAGCTTGGAGAAATACACACGGGAATCAAAAGACCTCCAGGTCAGCGCAAATATCTAGGAGAAAATGAGAATTTCATTTTGGCTGTTTTTATGAAGCCCTACTTGCCCAAACTATATATATATATGTATATATATATATATATATATATATATATATATATATATATATATATATATACATATCCTTAAAGGAAATATCCAGAAGAACCTCCTGTTGGGTGGAAGGCAGCTAAACTTCGTCTTCTTGTTTGTCTTCATTGGTTTTCTTGTCATTACTATTTCATCTTTTTTAATGCGAAGGGCACAAGGTTGTGTGGTCACACATATCTAACAACAACATTTAGAGAAGAAAGTGCAAAGTTCATAAAACAAAAAAAAAAAGTGTCCAATATTCAGTTAGCAATGGAGCTAATATGAGCACATTGCCGGCTCATCAGTCTAAAAACCCCTAAACATACGGAAATGAGGGAGAGAAGAGAGCGAAGGGCACAAAAACATCCCAGAGGGATAGATGACAGCGATCAGACAGACGACAGACATGTATGCTGCTCGCTGGTCCTCATATATACAGTATGTGACTGAATAAACAAGCCTTCAAAATAACAGTAAAGAAAAAATATGGTAAAAAAAACATCTAAATTACTCGTACCGTTGTGATTCACAGTTACAACCAACCTTGATGCCTTCCCTGCAGGCTGCTGTGTTCATTTGCCCAACATCCACTTTGTGTGTGAGGAGATAAGCGCAGCCCACTCTTCTAAAAACACAGCCCGGCCTGTTCACATGTGGCTATCTGTGAGGCAGGTGTGCAGCGAAGCTTTGACTTTGTAAGCCATATTCAAACACAGAAGGGATTACATCTATTCTTCCAGCGGCAGAGAAGCGTCCCGTTGAGCCTCGTAGCTTATTTAACACAGGTTCGACGCTGCTGACACATCCGTACGCAGCAGAATGGACAGAGATAAGGGGGCGTGCAGTACTGAGTCGATCAGATATGGAAATACGGGGGATGTGCTGAAGTTGTACGTTGAAGAGATGAAGCTGGACTGTGATTGACGGGAGGGTGGGAAGACGGAGAAGAAGAGAACGAGATAGATAGAAGAGAGTGAAAAAAATAGATGTGTTTATCTTCATTAATTAAGTAGACGTTCTCATCTGGCTAGTTATCAACTCGACAGCAAAATATAATTTAAGTAAATGACAGATTAAAGATTTTGGCAGCATTTCTCTCCTTACAGAACATATCAATACTCAAACCTAAACGGGATCCAACCTTAGACACAAACTCTGGTCTCCAGTCCTGTGTTATGTCAGCGATTCCTGTTCCCGAATCATATCGGAAAATAAAATTATCACCATATCGATAAAGCTTTGGGAAAAGTTAATTAAGCCCGAAGCGATTTTTCTGGAAATTCTGCCTTTCTTATTCAAGGGATTGAAATAAAATGAATGCACAACAGCTACTGAACCGACTAATGAACTCTGACCTTTTCATTCACAAGTCTCTCAGTTGATTTACAGTGCCTTCATATTTTTAAATAGAGGTGCAGAAATGGCAGCAGAGAGTGTGTATCAGTGTGCACATTCATGAATAAGCATTTAACACAAACTGAGAGGAAAAAAAAAAACTCCCAGCTAGTGGATGAGGGCATCCAGAGGCATGAATCATCCCAGCTGACAAGGAGACAAAGGTCTGAAACTTGTAATAACTCAACTCCTACTGTGAGTCTGTCACGGCGGTTTGAATGTTGAATTTCACACACAAATGCATGTGTGTGTATGTGTGTGTGTGTGGGTGTGGGGGGTATGTGTGTGTGTATGTGTTTGTGTGTGGGGTTGGGGGGTGGGGGGTGTTGGGGGGTGTAGAGCAGGAGATGCTAAATTCTCCCACTTACATGAAGGGCACCTCTGTGGGAAGAGGGATGGGTAGATTTGGCCCCAGTGGGATGAAGGGGTATTCATCAGCAATGACGTCCTGGTCAAAATAATTCTTAGCTGATACCGCTGGAGGAGACGAGAGGGAGGAAGGGAGGGAGAGAGGGGGAGGCAGGGTGAGGCAGCGAATGAGAGACAAAGACAGCAGGAGGGAGAGAGGAAGGTGCGAACTCAAGCAAGAAGAGAGAAAAGGAAAGTCTTGATCATTAGCTGGGTTACTGCATTAAGAAAACAGCCTCTCTCTCTATATATATGTATGTATGAGTGTGTGTGTGTGTGTGTGTGTGTGTGTGTGTTCCCTGCCAGCAAATGTGCGTCAGGTTCAAAGAGGATTCCCCAGTGGTTAAATGAATGTTGCCTAATCTCTATATGGATTTGACTACATGTGCCTGAGGGTGTCCTTGCACATGTCAGCATAAACTTTTAGTATGTTAAAACATACACACACACACACACACACACACAAGAAGAAATATCCCTGAAGCCTGCAGACAGAGAATTCCTGATTCTGTCACTGATACAACACACTGTGACCTTGAGAGCAGAGAGCAACACTCACCTAGTTGGCTCAGATTTTCAGACCTGATTTGAGTCTACGTCTGTGTGTGTGTGTGTGTGTGTGTGTGTGTGTGTGTGTGTGTGTGTGTCATAACACATAAGGCTCCTTCAATCTCTCCAATCCGTCAAATCAGAGGCTTTGAAAGTATTTGTGCTGAGGTGGGAGGGCAAAGTATTTTATTTACACCTCAGAGAGCACTGAGGCCCAGTGTGTGAATAGAAGAAAAGAAGATTTTCTATTCATAGATGAAGATGGATTCACTCATGTGTTCACTCCTTTTCATTTCAATAATAATAATAATAATAACAACAATAATATAGATAATAGTCCTCCTTGCAGCACTCCTTTCATTGCATACGCGCCTGCACAATCTGTGATGACAGTAAAATTGAACTGACTTGTATTGAATCATGTCCAGGCTGGTATCAAGCTAAGCAAAGCAGCCCAGACACGGTTCCCACAAGCTACTTCCTTCAGCTCCTCCTGGGGATTCCTGGGTTTTCCAGAGCCAGATGGGATATACTGTATAATCCCTCTGGCGTCTTCGGGGTCTGCCCCAGGGTCTCCTCCCAGTTGGATAGTAGAAAGTATATACATATATAAGTATATACATATATATATATACTTGAATGTAATGATGATTTAATGCTTTTCTTTGTCAGTAAACTGAATCTTTTTGGGTTTTAGGACTTTCAATGGTAAATTATAAATGTCATTTTTACTATTTTCTGACATTTTAAAGACCAAACAAAGGAACCAATAAAATAATCATCATCATTAATAACAATCGATAATGAGCATAATTGTTCATATACATCATACAGATTGAAGTAGTCCATCTTTGTGTGCCTATTAAAAACTACATACTATTTCTAATCAGGTATTGATCACACAGAAAAGACAAAATCAGTACACAAGTCAGAAACGTCTGAATGTATGCTGATGATGTCCTGCTGTTTCTACACACATATCTGAAATAACTGAGCATGTTGTAGTTACATGAAGTTTGTCCACCGTGTGTATCATTCATTCATTTTAATGATAATAACTAGTGTATGTCATATTGTCACACATATGTCAGATAGTTCATATTCATCATTCACCCTCAGCAGGTTTTTCAGTCGGTCAAAGAAACAGGATGAACGTACTGGAGAGTAAAAAAAAAACAGATTGATTCTGCTTCTCAGCATCTGCAAAGAAAACTGACTTTTAACAGATAGACAGATATGCCGACTCGTGCATTTGCATTTAAGCGTGAGCACACACACACGTACACACACACACAAATAATGTCTCTGTGTCTCTACGCCAGCGCTGCCACTTCTGCTGTCATAAGCAATTTAAATTCCACAACCGCTAAACTAAATCTAAACTGAGTCTTGCCAGAAAGTGGAGTGAAGGCCTCATTTATTCTACTGTAAATGATACGTGTCCGGTGATTACTGTTTGTGATAGATGTTTCGCTGTTTCGCCAAAGGCCTCCTGAGCTCAGGTTGTATTTAATAATTTCATCCTGTCTGTCAGCAGCGCAGCATCTTTTTTCCCCTGACACACACAAGAATGAGCATCATAAATATTCTGTGTTTACGACAACGACAAAGTAAACGGCTTCGTTTTTCCTACAGGTGCTTACGTGCACTTTATCTGCCAGTAAAACTGCAAACATTTCTTATGAAAATAATCACAGATACAGAAACAGGAACATTTATTTTTATTTAAACTGTGATGATCTTTTTTTTTTTTAATCAGATGCCAAATATAAACATCAAACTGTCAAAATCAATCATTGAAAAACAAATAAACACCACTCGTGCAAAAGAGAAAAAAAGGTCAAAAGGTACATCTGTTTAGCATTTTCACTTTCTCTGATATCAGTCATTGTCAGGGGATTCGAACCATGATCCCGCTGTAGACGTAGAGGATGACAGACGGACAGACAGGCAGGACACGGTTCTCCTGACTGATTGAAAAAGAGACACACAAACAGAGTGAGATAAAGAGAGAGAGAGAGAGAGAGAAGAAATTGGTAAGAAGCAGTTTCAGTCTTGACACTGAACACCCCTCGCAGATGTTTATCTGCTGCTGTTTATCTGTTGCTGTTTACACAGAGAATTAGGTTGCAGAGAAATATTTCTGACACGTTTCTCATCTATCTCAAGGTCATTGTGATTCCAGTAAAGTTCAGAGCAGCATGTTAGCGTAGAAATCTAGATTACACACGATGGTTGGACAGGAAGTTACGGGATTTATAAACGCCTCCCGGGTTAAAAAGCCCTGCGCTGTTTTCGGACTCGGATAAATGTGCTTACGTACTGTTGAATTCAGGCTTCAGAGATTCATTTAAGACCCTTGAGATATGTTTTCCATATTAGGTTTCCTCTGGCCTCAAAACAGTAGTCCACAAACCCTGAATGGGTCTTAAGACATAGAAAACGCTATATCAATTATATTAGATATAGATCTACTGCATTAATCCTGTGATCTCTTTCTATTATATATGTCTGGATCCACCGTTTCCTCAAATCTATTAAACAATTACTTGACAATCAAACACAGTCATAATCTGGATTTTTGGTTATGTCGTTGTTTTAGTATTTGTCTGTGATTGTGTGTCTATATGTTTTCTTTTTATGTTCTTTTTTAATGTTTTTTTATATATACCATCCATCTGCCCGACACTGCAAAGAAAACAAAATTGTCTATATGTCTAAATCTAGCACATTTACATGATAGACTCACGTCCTTGCATTTCTAAAAAAATGTTTTATGATTTATCTCATTGCATTGATGTGTTAACTTTTGTGAATAATATACTGTATCTGAACTGCAATGACCCGGTGGAGACGTGGCGGTAACTAATAAAGGTCAAAGGAAAAACCTGCCATCTGAAAAAAAAGTGTCAGCATGCCATGAACTCATTAAAAAAAAGGTCACAGTGTCTTAAAGTTCATGTTGTACTGAAGGCAAAGTCAACACAATGTTTTAGACATCCAGGTAATACAAGCACACAGTCCTCTTCTGTCTGCAGGATGCACACCGTCGTCTCAGGGGAAGAAAGTTGAGGCTTATTGGTGTTGTTGCTGAATTACATTTGAAATGACTTCTTCTTTTCTGCAGGGATAGAGGGGGAGTGATGGTGAACGTGAGGGTGTAGAGACGTTTAGTTGAAGACAAAGTTTTTATGTCTACAGTATCACTTCAGTAGGGGCAATATTTATATTTATAAGTCAATTCAGCCGTTGCAGGACAACTTGACATCACACATCTGTTTGTGTGCATGTTTGTGAAGACTCACATTCATGCACATTCATGTTTACTTCTTCAGCATTAAGCTTCTATCTAGAGTGCAGCGATATATTATCTTTCAGTTTCTCGATGACCATTATAATACGTCACCGTTAAGGATCCATTGAGTCAAAATTCTTGTTATAATTTAGCTTCTAAATTGCACCTGGTCCATCGATGGGTCATTAATTTAACAGCATACTGAGCTGCCAAGCACTGTTCACATCATTAATTTGAATTCTAGTCATTATTCTGCAGCGTAGGGGAACCTGGACACAACCCTCAGGTTGCCTGTTTCCTCCCTGCCTGCACACAGCTATCAGCCTTCTTGTCTCTGCAGATTAACCGGCTATCTTTGACCTAAACTCAACTTTTCTATTATCACACAGCTGACTCACTTCTAACCAGGACCGATCATTTCGGTGTCCTATGCTTCATGTCCAACATGTGTGTCTCCGTGTCTCCTGATGACACGGGACCAGTCGATGCTCGTTTTTTAGATGTTTTTTAGATATTAGCTCCTGGATGTCACAAACCTTTCAGCTCAACCAGGATAAAACTGAAATTTAAGGCTCAGAGGGAGAAACTGGTCACAGAATTAAATTGTGTAGGACTTACCAGCAGGCCAGAAACGTCTGTTTGACTCAGAATCACACTTTAAGGCTTATGTGGAGTTTGTCACCAAAACTGCTTTTTATCATCTCAAAAATATCGCTGAAGCGTGGCCATTTCTCCCATATCTGTTTTTACTGTTATTTCATTTTTATTTCTAGTGTGCATTCATCTCAAATTGTTTTATTGTTTACTGTAAAATATGAAACATTTTTAGATGAATCCTGTTGGGAATATTTCTGATTTGATCCACGCTCTGTTTCTGCAGGCATTTAAAACACGAAGGGTTGATTTGCTCCAATAGACACATGAATGGACTTCGTCTAGCAACATTAAGTCTAACAAGGCTAATTACCAACTATCATGTCCTCAATTATTATGTAATTTCCAGAAAAATATATTATCTCATATTCAGACCAACACTATAGTTTCTGTGTGTGTATTGTATTAGTGCTGCAACTAATCATTATTTCTATTATCAATCCATCTATTTCCGTTTCTTTTACTACACATGATCTGTGCATTTCTAATTACGAAAGATAAATCAAATATTTAAATGAATATAAAATACAAAATATTCATTTAAAAACTATTTGAACAGAGGCTGATTCTCTGAGAACAAACACCAACCACCGACTCCCATCTGACTGTATAATGCTCGAATGCATATTAACTGTGTCATTGATGTGTGTGTTATTGATGCACAAACGACATCCCGCAGAGACCAAGATTGTGACAGCTTCCTCAGGCACAATTAGATAGATGAACGATGGATAGATAACAATCCTGCTGCACGCCGAAGGAGAGGAGAGAAGGAGCTGGTAAAATAACTAAACGATAATTGCTGTTTCTTTATGTGTTCGGAGTGTTTATCTTAATATGTAAAGATGTCTTTGTGTGTGTGTGTGTGTGTGTGTGTGTGTGTGTGTGTGTGTGTGTGTGTGTGTGTGTGTATTTTCATGCTGAACCTTTTTTGTGTGGATTTGTATTATCGGTTGAAAAGCTTAACATTCATGATTTCAGAGTTTTTCCATTTTTTATATTGTTTGTTAGACAGTTCATTTATTTTTTGGTCCAGTTTGGTCCCTTTTTGATAAAGACACACTCGTATTGGGAGAAATTATGCTGCAAATTAAAAAAAAAAAAAAAAATGTCCATGGGTAACATTCAAAGTTCCTGAATATGAAAACATTTCATGTGACACATCAAAGTGTTTAACTGAAACTGTAATTTACTGATAATGGCAGAGCTGTCACACTTAATACTTTCTGGACCATATCTAAAAACATTTTGTGGCAAACTTCAAAAACAAATTAATTCTAAGAGTTTGTGGGTCTGTCACTGTCCGTCTTATCTTGATGAAACATAGGTTCGAGCTCAGTGATAAAGACACATGTAGCAGGTGGATTTTCAGCCTCTTATTTTGTTTTAAATCAATGTTTTTCTTGAGTCTCTGTTCCAGCTGAGACTCACCAACAGTGTCCGTTGTGAAGGTCAAAGTCATGACCTCACGTCCAGTTAGCCTCCCATCCGAAAGCTTCTGCAGCTTTTGGTCTTTCTGGAAAAATGAAGCATGTTTTTGTGGTTAACTTTCTATATTTTAACTATATAAAGTCCAAAACATTAAATAATTGAGAGAAAATCCAAAACCTTCCTTTATCGGCCCCTTTGAACAAACAAACAACAAAAAAAATTCAATATAATTTTCGATATATGAGTTTCATTTTGTATCATCAGGTCACAATGCTCAATTAATATGTTTTCCTGAACAAACAAAAACATAATAAAACACAAACAAATCCAACAAACATAAAAGTGCTTCCATGATGCGGTCATGAGAAATGCACCATCGGACGTCACCAACGGGTGGACGTCTGGAAAATAGAACATCTCAGATTTATGAGTGAATTACTACCCCCTGTTGGATTATCTGTGTACTGCATGTATCTGATTGTATACAATTGGTGTTATAGGGTTTAGACTGGAGTAAGTAAAGCTTTACTATTCTAATAAAGAAGTACGAGCGTGGCAGCGTGGCTGCTAACGTGTGTGTGTATGTGTGTGTGTGTGTGTGTGTGTGTGTGTTTTTGAGCACGTGCCGGCGCGGCGCTCTGCAGACTGGCCTCAGCTGCTCTCTGTTTGTTCGTGTCAAAGGTCAGACAGAGCTGATACATTCTCCTGTTTTCTATCCTTTCTGCACAGCCGGCAGTCACAAAAAAACACACACACACAGACACACACACACACACACACAGACACACATCATTTGAGTTTGTTTTTTAGTTTTTCTCCTCTGTTCTCGATTTTTTCAAATAGACTCGTCTTGCTCCAACTCATCACTAAACCTCTTGCATAATTTTGACTTTCCCACATCAGAGAAAAAAGGAGAAGCTGCAGATGCAAAGTGATTGAAAACATCAACGCTTGGCACAAATAACCCAGATTTCTCTCCATCGGTATGGAAACAAAGACATGATGTCTCTCGTTCAGTCTTACCTAAAGAAAAACAAGAGAAGTGTAATTAGTTTTCAGGCTCCCTGAGGATCGGATTAACTTGTTGAAAGGCCTGATGTTTCAGCATTCCTCGTACAGCCACATCTTGTTTGTGAGAAATAAAGTTAGCGACGCATCGTCTGCATGAGCAGATAAAAGGACACACATCAAACAAAGTGTGTTTTCATTCAAAACCTGAGTGGAAACATTATTAACATAAAAATCCTGAAATATTACAACAAACCATCAGATCTGATGAGGAGACAGTAACGTTCCTCAAAGTGATACATGACACAATCATAAATATCAACAATATTTTCACCACATTTTCATTGTTTTTCACCATTTGAGGTTTGACTAGCGCTCTGTGATGATGTCGTGTCCTCTTCTTCTTCATCTGTGGATAGAAACAAGCACTCTGGAAACTCGGTTGCTGCATTTATGATGTCTTAACTTGAATTATGTCATGTCTAAAAGATTTAAAAGATATGTTTTTGACATTGTTGTAGTTATTGGTTGTAATCCTGGCTTCCTTCATAGTGTCAACACCACACAAAGAGATGAAGTTAAAGGACACTCTGACTTCCTGAAGCTAATGCGAAGCTGCAGCAGTCTGAATCAGCCAAATCAAGCAGTTACTGTGCAGCTAATTATATGTATTTCTGTTTCTACTGACACGTCACTGCTGTACTTCCTGACATGTGGGCGAGTTTTCTTCAGGCTTTGTTGACATCGCCTTTACTTTCTAATCGTTAGTGTCCAACACATCCAACTGTATCTGTGTGTGATAAAACCCAGCTCCTTCTGAAAAACTCTGAAAAATATATAATATTCGGTTTGGCTTTTCACTGATGTCATCTGGGATCTTACTGGCTGAGGATTAGTTTGATTATCAGTTGCAGAAAAGACACATAACAACAGACAAAACCTGCACTGATACAATAAATCTATTAGCATAGTTATTTATTTTTTTAAATGGTAGATTTCCCAAGGTTGCATCATGTGTTATTTCAGCTTGTGCGGTTGCTTTTATGGCTGTTAGCATCTCAAAGTCAGTAGAATAACTCAATCAGGCCGAGTGACAAGAAGCAAGTGGGAATAATAACAGTGTCAAAGCACAAAAATGCATATTGCAGCTTTACATTAAAGCCTCATTAATTCACTTTCAATTCATTTCTGAAAGCCTCATTCGGAGACATTGTTTGGTGCGGTGTGATCACAACCACAACCGGTCGTGATAATAACGGCTTTCATTGACAGCTCGACATGTGATATCCTCATCCCAACATCTTCCTAATGCAAAGGCTGTTAAGAGCTCACACTGTAATGGCCTTTATTAAAATTCATTAGGAGTGTAAGTATAGCATACCCAGCTATTCTTCCTCCCCATTAGTGTGTGTGTGTGTGTTAATGTGCTCTTGTTCACATATTCACTTAATCCTATTGCAGAAGACATTTAATAGCCAGGATATGTAGACATACTTGTTAACAAGTACATTAAATGAGACTAAAGCCCAAAGAAACCAAGAATAAAAAAGCTAATGTGATATTATGAAGCTTACTAGATATAATGTACTTTATAATAATAGCAAATAAAATAATAAAGTCCACTCGATAACCAATCACAATACTTGTGGGTGTTCATGTTTAGTGTGTACGCGATGACTCAGCTCATCAAAGCTTTTACTTCAAGCTGAGGTTTTTGATACTTTAATCTTTTTTTGTAAAACATCTCCTCTTTTATAGCCTTGACCTGGCAACCTCTGAATATTTAACCTTTGTGATAAATACAGCAGTGCCATTTCACTGGACTGGTGTTAACTATACAATACTATAACTAGATAACTACTATAAAATGCAATTTTCTGTAAAATGATCAGTTGCTCAACTTTTAATCGCAGACCATCTGTGCAATGATTTATATATTAAAACAATCTGACTCTGAGTCAGCTTCTCTAATGAGTCATGTCTCTCTTGGTTTCCATGTTGACCTTTTAACAACATGCAACAGGGACAAATCTTTGTAAAAGATGGAGATTTCTTTTCTTCAGAAGCTCGCAATCGACTGACTTCCTTTTGTCTTTTTTTGTTTTTCAGGAAAGAAACGTGCTTGTGAGACACACACACCTCATTTCCTCTGCTCTTATTATCCATACATGTGAAACTACCGGTTAAGGCTCCTTGTTAAAAAGATACAAATCAGCATAATTGAGAGCAGATGGTGTGGAAGTATGTGTGTGTGCAGAGGGGGGCACATTACAGGACATTTGTACCTGAATGAAGCCTGTGTTACGAGGTGAAGTGGGAACTCCATGGAGCCAGCTGGCGGCTGATATTAAGGCTGTGTTTTCAATTTAACAGCCTTTGCATGCTGCACAGGTGGAGAAGAAGAAGAAGAAGAAGAAGCCTGGGAGCTTCTGTGAAGGCCCCAAAATAATGTCAAGCAACACTGACTCTGAGCCTCGCCAGTGAAACAACACGCTAACAGTGTTAAACAGGAAGTGCCCCTGAATGCTGGCTGTATTTGGCAGCCATTATGAATCACAGAGGCATTCATAACCATTACTATAAGCTGTGAGCAATGGGCAGAGCTGAAAGTCATATGAGGCGGACTAGTTGTAATGTGCTTTGTGCAATTTATATGCTCATGCTGCATGCGCTGCCCTCTGACATCCGACTCCCAGAGGCCTCTCTGAGTGTGAAATAACCTGCTGGCGGAAACACTTCTGAGCATTTAGCAATTAAAACACCTGATTTATTCAGACACGCACTCTTACCTGCAGCCTTGAGCAACATTTCAACCTGTGTCAGAGGAGAATTCATAAAGCAATCAAAGAGAAAGACCATTATATTTATTTTCAACTGAACCCTTATTTCAAATAGTTTCCACTGCAGTTGTGAGGATCCGAATGTCCAGCGACTGATTATTATTTTCCTCCTCTTCTCCTCCTCCAGTTGGGTAAAAGGAAAGACTTATTTAGCCGGAGATGAAAGGATGAGGTAAGACCAGGGATACTTCAGAGGGCTCGCCGTGTGATGTGCTGTTTGAAGCGAATGCATACGGACCATTTCAAAGACATCTGGAGACCGAATGGCCAGTGGCACTGCGTTGCCATGGCAGCCATGCACTGCACTATACAGCACTCTACTCTTTATCCAAGCATCCTCTGGTTAGAAATATTATATAATAAAAAAAGGTAAAGTACATCTCATATTGAATTGGGAGACAGTACCTGTCTGTCTACTGCTGGACTCATTACATGGCAGGTGTTTTAAAATACGGATGCTTATGAGTATAAATATGTAAAGATAGACACTGGCTGGATGGAAAAGCACAATAAATAATCATATTAGTGAACTGATTTCATTCTGAGACTTGGTCACATCAGAAAGTATCGTAGTGAAATTCATCCACGTGAAATATTCAGTTCTACTTGCAGAGATAATTTATAACTTTCAATAACCGTCAGTTACAAGGTTGACATCATTTATTCATAAATCTGACAGTTGCTGTCTCATAACTTGCAAAAAGTTTTGGAACCTTTTAAAATTATTTTACTTAACTTTTTACTTTTGTTTTTTTTGCTTAATTTCTGATCTTCACATTTGGCTTCTTTTGCATTTTCTTGCCTTTTTGATAAATGTGATTTTACATTTTTGTTTTTTTTTAGTTATTTTTTGTTGCTGTTTTTGGGTGGATAAAAAATAATAAATCAATCTTCTTTTATGGAGCAGTTCATGCACCAAAATAGATGAATGCATTTCTATTAATTATATTTCTATATTTTTCCATACATACTGTATCTATGTATGTAACTGAGATTTATTCTTGATACTTGATACTGAATCTGTGCTTCAAGATCCAAACTACATGGCTAAAACTGTTGCACGATGGACAGAAAGTATGTATGCAAAATACATACATGCAAATATTATATATAAGCATGTGCACACATACATCCACTCACACATTACACTGTTTTTCTGTTGCTGAGGAAACCTGGTGTCAATTTAAACTCTGTCAGCATCTTGAGACATATGTCTTGGCATGAAATCACAGGCATCCCTTCTGAAGCAGTTATTTATGTTGTCTTTGTTGTCTCCTCTTTAGGAATGCATACATGCCATCATTTATATTTTCCAAAAATGACATAAAAGCATCACGGTTGCAGAGGAAAGTCATCATTCACATGTGAATCTAGGCAGGAAGACATCTTTTCATTCACTCTGAGGGATGTCTTTGTTTCACACAGACTCTGCTCTTGATTCTACAATTAACTGGTGAATATTGCTCAAGTATTTCCTCAGAGACTTAAAGCTGGACTTTTATATATAAGTGAACATCTGTTACATTCAAGCTCAAATGAGTTCACACAATGCTGATTAAGCCTCTCACCGGCAGGTAGATTCTCTCTGTATTTCACACTGTACCGAGTTTTAATCCTGGCCAGATGAATGCATACTGTGCTCTATGGGCAGAACAAGTTATCCCTCTGTCACATGAATCTGGATGAAATAATTTAATTGTGTGGCTCATCTAGACTTTCCAAATGTTATCAGACCAAATAGATCAATTTCTGATAATGAAAGTCATTTTGTCAGGGTTGTGTAATTACTCTCACTGCCAGAAGGGGAGACAAAAGTTCAGCACAGAAGGTTTATAATAAAATTAAATAAAAGACAGAAAGAAAGAAAGCCTGCAGAAAGTGCCTCCAGCTTGGGAAGACATCCATTAATGCAAAGTAAAATACATGCTGCAGCAGAGGATGATGTAGTGAGAAAAAGCCATTAGATGTGATAAAAATGATGCATCTTTACCGAGGACGCCTTGACCAAAAGAAAAGACTTTTCTCTTCCTCTAGTTGTATAACATGCTAAATAAGAATAGAAAGTACATAGAGGAAGGTATAAAGATCACACAGGTGAAACAAGCCTTGAGGAACTAAACGTAATCCAGAATTGGATCAAGCCACGGGTCGCTCTTCACTGTAGTACGCTGCAGGTGGAGCGGTGGTGCCCTATTTAGACAGAGAAAGGTAGATGGAGAGAGATCAAAAGAGGTGACAAAGTTAAATAAAAGCTGAGAAATACACAGAGACAAAGTAAAGCGCCTCAAGCTGAAAACAATCTCATGAGCTCTGTTCCACCAAGGACCGCGTATAAGGTCAAAACTTTCATTCTGTCCTTTCGTTTAGGAAAAAAGACCTCATACTACGACTGTTTACTGCTGGAGATATTAGTTCTCGCCTGGTGTGAGTCTTTTTCCACATATAGGCTGCAAACTAATGCACGCAAAAGCAAAACAATAAACAGGCCAGGCTATTAAAGGGATATTCTGAAGCTTTGGGAAATGTGTTTTCTTACCAGGAGTTAAATGAGAACATCGATATCAAGGTTTAATCACTACATTTTCTGGAGTCAATGAGAACCCTGTACATAATGTATGGATCAAACAAACAAGGTATAAGATGCTTGTAGGTATATATACAGTATATATACAAACATAAAGTGTGTTAGTGAGGTGTTGGGCCACCACGTGCACCTTAGTATTGATTCAAAAAGTCTCTAAACTCGATATTTGCTGTTTTGATGATGGTCGCTGGTCCATAATCTCCCACAGGTGTTCAGGTGGGTTGAGACGTACTGTATACACTCAACAACACGGTGCAGCAGGAAGCTAAAGGCTCATACAAAAACCTTTCAAAACCCAAGATGAGATAAACAGAATTACAATAAACCAGAATAATGAGGAATGAGGAAAGGCTAAAGGAGGTTGATACACAGACAGTTGTTTGTGTTCAGGCAGGAGAGGAGACTAAAGCAAACAGCCTTCTCAGAGAGCACCGTCACATCGGTTTTTACATGCTACAGCAGACACAAAATCAATGGCATTAACCTGCTTTCAGTAAAAGTCAACTGTGAGACTAATAAGGGTCAGTTTCCTGTTTGAGGCTGGTTCAGAGAAGGACTTCAGCCCCTCCCAGAGGACTCTGCGTGTCTGCTAGCTCAGTGGCCTCAGCGCAAACACTAAAATGAGGCAGATGCAAATGGTTAGATTGACCCAAGGTCAGTCAATCAGACTTCAACACTGGCAGCGCAGCCCTTAAGGGCCCACACCACGCCATTATATCAATCTGTCTGCCTTCAAAAGCAATTCCAGCACATCAATAGTGTGCTATTGTGGAGACCAGACGTGGCCACGAGGGCCGATCAATGCTCATATATTCCTTCTGTAGATATTCTCTTTGTCTTTTGCAGGGGTGGAGAGGAGTATTTACCAGGCGCACATTTCTCTCTGAAAGCAAGTCTAATTTATCGGCAAGGCTAGCAATGGGGACTAACATGAAAAGTATAGAAAGCATTAACTTTGAGAGAGCTGACGGTGGACTCTTGCAAACACAGAGAATATTAGGCACCTAAATTAATACAAAAACAATTTGCAGCAAAAGCACGAGAGATAAATTGTTTCTGTGCTGCTTGCTCTGGATGGGTGGCGAGCGGGAAACATCAATGCACTGAGGATCTTTGTGGAGGATGCTGATTGAAGTTCATAGGCAGCGAATGATTCGTACAGATTTTGACAAGCACATTTGTAGGCGTGGAAATGATTATTGCAGTTTTTCCCTTTTGCTCTCATCTTCTCCGGAGCTCTGTATGTGCAGAGCACAGCGTACAGTACTTGATCATTTCTGCCCACAAGAGGGATGAACTTTATCCTTTTCCTTTTTGGTGTATGCATGAGTCATCTTAAGAACATTTTATTTAATTTCCATCTGCATAAGAATGGAAAACATTAGTACAGCAAACAAGCAAAGTATCATCCGGCAGCTGTTGCTTCTTTGCTGATGAATTTAATTATAAGTTTCTGGCTTGATTTTACTTCTGATCAACACCAAATTATTTGACTATTAGGAAACAAAATGCTCTGCTATGTTCACCAGATATTCACCAACCTTTTGTGATTGTCATATGCTGGCCAGCTGAGAGCTTTTTCAACTGCTGCTAGAAACAAGGTTGATGAAGATGGTGAGAATCAACTGAAACACTAAAGCTGCAGGAATCCAAAGCAACGAGCTGAAAGACGTTAAAACGCTAAACGTGAGAAGATTCGGATGATAATTCATCATAATGTGTTTGGTTCGGTCACTACAACACGTTTCATATGAAAATACTGATTAATGCAGCTTTACATAAACATCCTTGTTAGTTAATAAGTTATTTTAAAAGAAAACAATTACAATTATAACCCAAAAACATCAGCCACTTAAACTTTGACCTAATGTACTTGCCGTAGTTTTACAATTGTCTTTTTCTCCTGCTCACCATAACTGTACCATTCAAATATGTATTTAACAATTATATTTCATCATCTATTCAAAGAAAATGAATGAATGAATTATCTTTACTGCAGTATACAGAGTGACACATTTTTCTAATACTGCGAGTGTTTTCTCTAATACGACATTAGCGGCTTCCTGGATCATGAATGGAGTTGTTAAGACGTGTCTGCTGTGTGGTAAACATGAATCTGAGTGGCTCAGCCTCGTCTCCTCACATGGCTGAACTAAGAATTGGTTCTTTTATCTGTACTCATTCCACCTGTGATGACCTCGGACAGACATCATTTCATTCTCCATTACCCCATCGATACGGTAGCACTACAGGCTGCTCTCCTCTCACATCCTGCTTCAAATCACTGGCCCTTCGCTGGCCCGCTACGTGATGTTTATCACACAATAACGCTGTCCAGTGAAAGGCTTGACCATCACTCAAAGCTCTGTATGCAACTTTTGAAACCGTGACTATTTAAACTCAGAGAATACACAGTGTCAAGAAGTCAGTGTTGAAATTAATATCACTTGTTTCACCCACAGGGTTAAAAGCAAAATAACAAAGGCCACATATTGCTGACTCGAGAATTTCAGCCATATTCAACCTTTTCAAAGAGTAAATGGTTTATAGCACATAGTGTGTTATATAAAGTTTGTTTTTTTTCAAAAAAACTCTGATTGTAGAAGATTGTATAATAAATGTATGCTGCAAAGTACATGATTTTTGAAGGATTATATGGTATCTGTGGTAGATGTTCACTGGTACAGCAACACATACAGGCAAAAATCCAATCAAAAACAAACTGGTGATGTATACTAGATGTCATGTAACATGTGCATAAATGTCAGGGAGCTGTGATTGGACGAAGGAGGAGTAGAAGAAGCTCCTGAAGAAGCTCCTCTGGTACCCAGCATGCAATGCACACCGTATCAAACGTGATACATCCAAGAGGGAGGGTCCACGTCCTGAGTGGCAGCAGCTGAAACAACAGAGGATAGTTTGAATAGTGCTACTAGCATGTTACATTAGCATCATGAGAGCTGTCATTAGTGGCTTTTAGGCTAATGTAGCAGCTATACTCTGATGTCCAACTGTTGTTGTGTACGTGTTGATTCATGCGGAGTATTCTTGGCAGTAGATGACAGCCACCTAATTAATGCAGAAAAAGGTCTAAATCTATTTGCCACTAGTGCACTTTGTGAATAACAGGAAGACTGAATATATCCATGCAGCACACGGTGTGTACAATCATCTCCATGGGGCCACAGGCAGCCTTGGTTTCACTCTGCCATATTTTGTGTGGTGCTGTTCACATTGAGCTCGATGAAATGCATTGTGTGACTGTCCAACTCATTCCTTCATTTCCTCCCCTAACAGCCTCCCCCTGCTGTGATGCAGAGACCCCATGCCAGCAGACGCCCTCATATAGGCTAAAAGACCACGAAACAGCAGCAAGAAAGTGCTTTTAATGAAACGTTATTTTCTACAGAGCAACACTGAGAGACAAAGACTGGGGACAGACAGGTCATTGAAACCAAAGTGAAATCAGTAGTATGACAGGTTTACTACATGCCTACATACACAAATGACTGACACATTTAAACTTAGTCACCCTCCACTCAAAAATATGTTTTTCTTCTTGTTCGTTGCAGTCGGATGTTTGAGCTTCACTGTGCAGAACGATGTTTGTGCAGAGTTGTTTTCACGTTTTTCTGCTGGACGTGGAAAGTTTCTCTGATCTCATTGTAAATCTGAGTTTAAGGTGTGACCCTGCGAGCAGGATTAGTGGCGTCACAGCTAAGACATGTTGGTCCAGTGTGTGATTAAACAGGTGCGAGCCTCCAGTCGGTGTTAATTTTGTTTTGCTATTCGTTGACTACGTTGTAGTTCATAACGAAGATATTACAACACAAATCATGAAGAATGAAGACGTGTAGAATAAAATAAAATAGCTGTCTCTGTGAAGGTGGACAGCAGTGATAAACAAAGCCCAGAGCTTCATGACTGTCTGCTGCGCCCTGCACAACTGTCTGCTGCGCCCTGCACTTTGACTCACAGGTGTTTTTGTACTATGTGACTTGTATGCTTAAAGGGTCATTGCACTTACAGATATTTGTTTTAAGAGTGAGTGCTGCTAGTTTGAGGCAGACTAAGCTAACATCCATTGTGTATATTTATTTTAGTTGTGTAGGAGCTGCAGGATTAATGTGGATGTCCACCACCACCAGACCAACACCAAATGAGAGCGTATGTATATGAGATGAGATAATAAGGGGGCATAACCACTAAGAAACAATTTGATGTGTATGATGATGATGACAAACTGTTCCAACAGTGATCACCTGCAATCATTTAGGAAAATGCTTTACAAACGTAGTCTGTGACGCACATTCAACAGGCTGTTGCCTTTGGATAACGTCCCTTCAGGCTCAGCAATGCCAAATAACTGGAACTGAATGAATTGCTATTGAGCTCTTGAGCTAAACATAATGACAGGAGCTATATTCATGAGGGTAACACATGCATACAGTTTGTACCATGAATCTGTTTGAAAGTTGTCTCTTGTTCTCTCTGAATCTATTTCTTCACAGGCTCTTTCTGCCCTGAAGGGGCTCGATATGTATATCTGCACAAAATTATTTAATGATTTTTTTTTTTGTCTTACAATAGAGTTGGCAACCTTTATGAGTGGGAAAATAAGTCAGCTATAACTGCATGTAGGCACGCTTGAGGCTAACAACACCAGAGCGGGTACATAGAAAATATAGTTTAACACAAGATGCAAATAGCAGCTCAGCATCGTACATGATGCACCGGTGCATTCAAGCAGTGTCATTGCATAAAGACGTTGCTCACCGCTCGCTGAGACTTTTCTTTCTTTTGCTGCGAAAATACAACATAACAAAAAAAAATACAGAAAGGCAGAAAGATGTTGGCTCAATACAAGAAAATAAATACATATTATAAATCCCCAAATGCAAAGATTACGTTAACATTTATTCATTCGCTAGAAGCAACATATAAATGATGTAAAACCCACAATAGATGAAGAAGAAGCCTCAACACTTCCACGTTCCTTCATGCACCTGCAGTAACAGCCTTTGTAGTGGCCACTCAGTAGTGAAGGCAACAGGTGACCTCGACCTGTATTGAGCAGCATATTCAGTCAGAGACGACCTGATCGTTACAACACTTCTTCACATACTCAGCACCATCATTATCAATGCATATGGTGCCATAGAGCGATTAATTCCTCCAAAATATTATGTATTTTCACTTTTGTCTTTTTAATTATCCAGTGAAAACATCAGCAACGTATTCACTTAATCTTAAAAGGTGATTGAGTGACAGCTGGCTCCTCTGAGCCTTTGACAGTCAAAACATGGCGGCTTATATCTTCACTCCCTGCTGTAATTCACTGCCATTCAATCCACACGCCAGCTGTGCCCGTGCTGTCTCTTCTCTGCTGTCTGTCCAAGCAAACTAAATAACTATGACTTAAAATGCTACCAGGCTGACAGGCCGAAAAGACGCCGCCTGCCCCCATGACACACGGTTCCCTTTGATCCCCCGCCGTCAACACGGCTCCACTCGTCATAAAAAAACCTGCCTCAATGAACTTTTCACATTCATTGCTTTTTTTTCCTCCTCTTCATCACACACACACACACACACGTTGTCCTCCCTCTCTCCATCGATGCGCTACATCCTCGCGTTCTTTTTTTTCTCCTTTTCCTTGATTATTTTCTTCGGTTTCACTTGTCTGTGTCTCTTGATTTGGCTTAATGATGACATCTGACACAGTATAGTAATCAAGTGAAATGGTTCCCCCTGCGGCTCCTGACAGACACACAGAGGAAACTGGCATCGGCACATGACGATTGGCAGCTTTCCCATTTGCATATCTTCTGTTTTACTTTCTGTGCCAGACTTTACAACAGGGGAATATGTACACGCAGCGGGGGACCCATACTCTGAATATTTTGTCACCTAACTGTCAGCAACAGACTGCGTTTATTCTAAAGCTGTTTATAAGTAAGTTGGCTTTTCTTATGTAACAGGCTGAACCAGTAAACCATACTGTACTATAAGTGACAGTGAAGGAACACGTGACAGCGCCGTTTCTTTAGCTGTACAACACCTGGGAGTTTTCTCTGCTTGTTGACATCAGCACAGACTTTCTCTGTTTATGACTTATTTATTTTACATGGTGCTAGAATACTACTGGAATAGAAAATAAGCTTTTTTTATATGCTGTATCTACCTGCGGCGGCTAATGCTGCTATTTATATCTGCTAGCCTACATCTGCTTCAACACAGGAAACGCTCTGCAAGCATCCACCTTGCTGATTCGTCCTCCAGAGCTGTCTGCAGCTGACCTTTAACCTTTGTCTGTTCTTGTCTGAAGCAACATGAACCATCTTCACTGGCTCATAGTGAACATTATGACTGTCTTCATCAGGCGCTGTGTTAATACAGCTCGATTCTCTGCATCCATTTGATGGATGGACTTATTACCCATCATGCTGTCTTTCCACTCAGTACTGTAAATTGAGCTGGATCGAAGAATGAAGAGCCGTCATCATCTTATTATTTATTTCTTATATAATTACTCCATAAAGAGGAAACTTTGTCAGAACAGACAATTTATATTTGTATGTACCTGTCAGCATGCTAACATCTATATTCAGGCCAGGTGCATGACAGTCTGCACACTGTCATTATAAACTCAGTAAGGCTTGTTATATAATGTGTATGACTGTCGGATAGGTGTACATTGGTAACTGGGTAGAAGGACCTACTGGATAATACTGTAGATAAAAGAACAACAGGAATGCACACATATCTTTGAGTTACATGAAATCAAGCACAAACGCTTCATGTTCTGCAGCAAACACATCACGAATCAGAAGAAACAAGACAAATCCAGCTCTATATTAACACCCAAGGGTCTAATATTACTCTCTGCAAAGCAGTGGGTTCACTATATCTCCACTTCGAGGAGATGGTGACATTTTTTTTTCTCTTCCCCAGAACTTTAATGAGGCTGCAGAGCCACAGTTCGCCTGTGCATAATATAGTCCCATCTCATAATCCATGTTTTGGATCCAGTTTTGTGTTCAGATATGCAGATCTTCAGAGGTCTGTAGAGACTTCACTGTGTGTTTTATAATGATAAATATTAACATGCTATGTTTAGCAGACATCATGTTTACCAGGATTACTATCTCAGTAGCATAGCTGAGGTTGATGGTAATCTAGTTTTTATATATCCAATAGTTCAGATATACCTGTCTGTACCAGATAACCTCTGGAATCTGGCACATTGGTTCGACCTTTGTTCTTTATTGTTAGTTTATTGTGGTTGCGTACAATCTCGGCACTGATGTTATTGTTGAAATTGATGCAACAAAATCCCTCGCCAACCTTCATTTTGAATTTTACAGTGGCAGGATCACCGTAACGTTGCAATAAAGTGATAAACCCACAGTCCCAACTGTAACAGCTGTGAGCTTTGACAGCACTTTTATGCCATTTACTACTCATCACTTATATTTCTAAATTCCCTTTGATAATAACAGAAAGCCTTTTTTTATTTTCAACAGTTCAGGTTGTCATTAAACGTGATTGATGCCACTTTTTGGTTCAGTTGGGCCAAAATGCATCAAAGACTTTTAATTGACTTTTTTTTACACGACAAGTTTGGACACTATTCAGCACTCTTGAATGTGTGCTTGTATTTCTTTAATGAATGCATTAGCCTGTAATTCGTCTATTTGTGCTTTCGTGTGTGTGTATTTATGGGTGTGTGTGTTTGGCAAAC
Source organism: Pampus argenteus (assembly GCA_036937835.1). NCBI lineage: Eukaryota > Metazoa > Chordata > Actinopteri > Scombriformes > Stromateidae > Pampus > Pampus argenteus. The sequence goes on along the minus strand of CM072872.1, from coordinate 2,172,829 downwards.
ACATGCAGAACAGGAGGCGTCATGTCTTGTTCCCAGTAAAAAGCAGAAATGATTTCAGAAGTAGGCTACAGTGTTCTTTACAGCACCTACATCTTTGCCATAGGGGGGTAATGCTGCTGATTTAGCTTCTTTCACATTACACCATACATGACTAAGCAGACCTAGTTTATGTTCCTACATTTCTGTCTCTCCTTCTTGTAGAGAGAAAAAGTTTTACAGCTTCACATTTAACGCAACACGGATTAAAATGTGATCCAAACATTTGGCAGTTTTTCTCCTGGCAACTGATGTCAGCTCCGAACGCGTCTTCCTTAACTGCTCCACTACTTCAGCCACAAAATTGCTATGATCACAGGTTTTCAATCCAAACGCTCAGCGAGGATCGCTGCAGTTAAGGTGGTTTATTAGCAGTGCCCTTGCAGGAAGTACAGCAGTAAATTTGTCTAAGGATTCTACTTAAGTTGTCGCCTTTTCTCTCTAACATCCCTCTTTCCTTCTCACTTCCCTTTAGTTTTTACGTTTCGCCACACTGGTACGCCATACGCGGCACATTATGCTGTATTTGGTGGCATCTGTCATCTATCTGTTGTCTCATCACAGCAATTAAAAAGACAAACATCACTGATTTATCTCAAACATTTGAGCATACAAAAAAAAAACCAAAACACTAATGTCCGCTTAAAAGCTCGAGTATCACCTTTCAGAGGCTCCACAATAAATAAAATACCAAATATCCAGAGTCCTTCCCTTCATAACAGGAATCTCATAACTTTGCCACATGATTCACACATCATGTTTGTATGATGAAGACAGATATGAAAAAAAACAAAACAGTCCTTCTATTGCTGCTAAAGAATAATAAAAGAAGCCTTGCATTGATATACAGTAATAATTTCATATGTACACATCCACTCATCAGTGAACCGAATGGTTTTAACTACTCAGTTAATAAACATAAAACATAATTAAACGTCTCTTTATCAGTAAAGCTCTTATTATTTGGTATTAATACATTTAAAATGTCTTAATTATTTGCAAAGTGGTTTAATTATGAGAAAAAGATGAGAGGAAACCAGTTGCTATACTAGACTAGACTACTAGTGAGCACAAACAAAGCAGCAGACTTACATGCTCACCATGACGGGTATAATGTTAACCCTTTAGCTGACGGGAATGCTTCAACTTATTGGAGTGTTATTATATCCATACAATACATCCAATATTTATTGAGATATTTCTCTAAAAACCACAAATGTCAAGCTCATGTGGATTCATCGTCACCATGTCTGTTTAACATGTTGTGCCGCTCAATCATGGGACACTTCTATATATATATAAAGATGTTGAATTATTCCTCTAAACCATCCTTTACCTTAACACTGAATTGATTTACAGAGAAGACAGAAAAGTGCAGTTCCTGTTAAAGTCCTTCACTTCACTTTGTGCCTCTAGGAACAAAACGGACCTACAGTACATCTGACATAAGGAACCTATTTAATGTGCTTAATCCCAGTGCTGAAATCTGGTTGTCACATGGCAGCTGGTACTGTATACACAGTGTGGCTGACCACACAGTATACATGAAAAACGATGAACAGATGGAGGCAGGCTTTAAGTGGTAAATTCAGGATCTTCTTCAGGAAGGAAGTATGACAACAAAAAGCAGGTGCACTTCACCACATATGGAGTTAAACACATCTACGGGTGCAAATGAAAGCATGTGGAGGTAACTGTGAGTCAGATACCGCGTCCTCGTCCCTTAAGTGTTGAGACAACATTAATTAAAATGAGGTTTCTTCCTCTCATCCAGCCTGGCTCTATGGCTGATTCATTTATTTATATGAAGGAAAGAACAAAACGCAGGCGAACTCACATATACACATGAGAAACTCAGGAAGGATTTCACTGCGGTTGAGGTCTTGGGTCTTAAGCAAATAAATTGTTCGATCGTTGCTTTTCCACATGTAACCTCGGGGAAGGTTTTGATTGAGAGTGTATGGACGGTGTTTGACTTATTGGAGCAGCGCTGTAAGGAACCGTTTGAGTCCTCTGGACACACACTTGAAACAAACACATTGATTAAGATTACATTTTTTAGATGAATAGATGTGTTAATAAATGTATGCAATGGAGCAAAAAAAAAAAATCTGCTCGGTAACAGATGAATGTGAAGTATTTAATACAATTTAACAAGTGAAGACTCTGGTCAGGTGATCATTTCAAAGCATTATAGCAGAGAGGATATTCACATATAGAATCTGAATAATAATAATGATGATAATAATAATAATAATGATAATAATATTAATGGCCCATTTTCTGCATATTGATTTAAAGAATCTATTCTGAAATTGATTGTAACCTCAACGAGTGTAATCGAATCATTTTTCAGGATGTAGGAAGCGAATGTGATAAAAGTGCTGCTTTTCCGGCGCTGAAGCACATCAGAGTTGAGAAAAAACACAGCGGTTTATGCTGATGTAATACCAAGACTTACAAAGGAAACACATGGTGTGATTTTATGTCATATTGTGCTGGTGTGTGGAGGAAAGAAAAGGAAACGGGAGGTGCAGGTTCAGGAAACCAGTGAATGTCTTCATTTATTGCTTCTTCAGACGGATGGTTGTGCAGAGTTTCACATTGATCCGATGCTCCAATATTCAACATGAAACACGAAGAGCCGACTTTTAAGTGTCCAGAAGTTCAACTTTTGAAATGTTTACATATTCAGAGATTATGGATTTGTCAATAACATAAAATGAGTAGGTGGCATTTTAATAATTCTTCACATTAGACACATTATAATGATGTTTATGTCTTAATACGTGTCTGGAGGGGATCCTTCATCTTTAATACCCATGACCCCCAGGAGCTGTCGTTGCTATGGAGAGGAAGCACAGAAAATAACTGTGTTTTTGCAAATGGGAACAAAACAGGCTGAATTCATCATGTGAATGTGATCAGAGATCAGAGAAGCAGAAATGTTCACAGTTGTCTTTGTACTAATGTTGCAGTCAGGACTGTTTGATACCCATACACGCCTCGGACGTGCTCCAACTGTCAGCCGCCTAACATCGCACATATGCACAAAATGAATGTGACTTTCACTCCCAGAAACCTAGATGCCCAAAATAACTCCATCCCACATCTATTAACAATACATCTTGCTGCTATTCTTCATTGTCTCCTGTTTCCCTTAAAGGCGGACTTTACAGTTTCAATTGTACGTCCATCTATTATATTGCACTATTAGGTCGCAGGCTCACAAATCTAGATGAGGTCATAGACAGTTCAGTAGCGCGTGATGAAGTGTTGGGGTGTTGATGAAGGGGAGATAACACACTCTTAACCCTGTCATTCATCCCTTCTGCTCCGGCCTTCATCTGGCAGATGCTGTAAACAAGTTAGACATCTGCACCGCTCGACTGGGTCTATAAAACACATATACCTGTAATCTAAGCACTCACGAGCCAATATTTATTCACAAAAGCTCCAAAAAGACACAGACATATGGGCACCTACTATTCATTTTATATTGTGCATGTGTAGAAACTAAACTGTCCGTATTATACATACAAAGACTTTTATTCTGACACTGTTTTGCTCATATTTGACTCTTGGGGGATGGTTGATGATATCAGCAGTGTCACACGGTCCTGTGCAGATAAACAGCAGCAGCAGCGGATGTCACATCCATTTTTTTGTTTTTAACACATCTTTGTATGTGTCACACACCTTTGACTGATTTGGGTTGTCTCGCCAAATAACTGAAAACCTGCCACGTTGTGTCTGTGATGCTGACGCTGGTTCAGCAACATTACATCATGACTCAGTGTGTCAGGTAGCGTGTATTGATTATGTATCATATGTCCAGACTGAAACAATCCTCACAATCTGTGGACCAAAAAACTACGATGATAAAATATCACGGTCTTGTTGCCAATGTTTAACAATTGTTTGCATTATTTGTGGTGCTGCTGTGATGAAAAACTGTGTATTATTAAAGGGGACATGTGCTTTTTGTGTTTTTCGGTTGTTTATATACTGTTATGATGATGGATATATATTCTAAACATGGTTAAAGTTCCAAAACATGAGGCTAACATATGTAGAAATGTTCCCTGCAAGTCCAAAGCCGGGGCTTCAACCTGCTCCCAAAAACCTTCCCATAAATAGCCATCTATTCAGTCACTCTGGCAACCGGCTAAAATTACAATATAATACTCACAAGCATCAGCTGCAACTGCTATGGAAAATAAGCCAGTCAGAGACAGGAAACAGAGCTGCACTAAATGCAGAACACTTCATTATTGCAATTAGCCTTTTATTACCTAAACAAGACACACAGAAATGCAAAGAGCCATAAATTAATCTAATATTAGCCCAGATTCAAGCAGTTTGTTTTTGAGTTGAAATCACTAAAACATTTTAGATTTGGACTCTACGTTTATCCAAACTGATGTTCAGTACATGTATGAACAAATCTTTAACAGGTCAAAATAAAATAGTCAAGCCGACACACTGCACTGTACACACAGCCTCATGAGGCTGGATGTGTCCAGACCCACCTGGGCTTTGTTTTTTGGGTCACAAGAGACAGCAGACCTATCGTAGACTGCCTGTCTCCTATTATAACAGGTCTGCTGGGCCTCAGAGACCAAGCATCCAACAAGCCATTATATCTCTGCTGCACTTGACAGAAGCTCAGAGAGCAACCATCAGACATCATCTGGAACTAAATGACAGATAACCCCCGTTTCCTGCGACTCTCTCATTCCCTTTGCCTCTTTCTTGATCTTTTCGACTCTCTTCTGACTTTCAACAAGCTTTCTCATCTCTGTCCTTTCCCCTTTGTGGTCTCTCATCTCCCTTTTTTACTCCTCTTCTACTACTATGACTGTTTTTCTTTATTCCTCATCTCTTTCATAATTCCCAACTCCCTGAATCTATCTCTCTTTCTGTCCATCACATCCTGTCATCTCAGCGGACCTGACAGGTCACTAGATGCAGAGAATGGACAATGACTTACTCCTTAACACACTGAGGGTGGGGCTGGCTGCAGACAGGCCCTGAGCCGGCATTACTGTCACTGTTACAATGCAGAGGGGGCGCTTAACGGTACAGTTTGGAAAGCCGACGGGATTCGCAGCTTAAGTTGAGGAGGGACACTGAGGAGCTCGAATTGAGGGCGGGGAAGGTGAGAGATGATGATGACATCCTTCAGGTACCTCAGCTTCACTAACACAGAAACACAGACGACCAAAAAATGGTCTTTATGACCAGTGATTCTGTCATTCTTTGTATTTTAACTGTGACTAGTCTCATATGTCGGTATCAGAAGTCTAATAATCCAATAAAATACCTCAGTATGCTCTGTAAACCTGTAGAGGCCTTGCAGTCAAATCATAAATCCTTTCATAACAACTTCAGGAAGCACGATGATGGTCCACAGGAGACTTGGCTGTGTAGAAATTACAGCTTCACACTACTCATCAAAAGAGCAGCGAGACACACAAAGTGCCAGAAAAAGATCGTCGTTGTCAAGTCGGTCATAAGGTTGTTGACAAACTACACGTTCATAATGCTACTAGTTACTGATGAGAGGACTTTCTGTTTTTGAATATTTTAATCATAAGAGCACATTCGGTCATGACGCAGGACCACACACTTCATACTAAATGATTTCAGAGTAGCAGTTACAGTATGAAGTACGGTTATCTCACAGAAACACATGTGGAAACATATACGCATGCCTTATATGTGTTGCAGAACGAGCCGGAGGTTAGTTGGAAATAAAGTTTTATTGTCTCAGCGTCAGGACGGGTGAATTGGTCCCAATTATCCTCTACTGTTGGGCCAACATTAGGTACATAATGTTTTGCTCTGTTTTGGAGCACCACAAGAGAACGAAATGAGCTGCTGGACCCCTGTTGTTCATCTATGTGCTGCATTTACACTGTCACCTCCAAATACCAATTACATGCACACAGCAGACTGCTAACCATTATATTTCACCTAGAGACCCAGTAAGCAACCAATACGACCCGCCTACGGTTTGCTGTATGCCCATTAGTTTTAGTGTTAGGTAATGAAAATATAAAATATGTTTTATTTATGTTGATGCACTATGTAAAGACAACCTCTCCTGTGATCTGGTGTCACTGTTATTAGGATGTTAAAGGACTTGTTCAGGAGCCCAAATCAACACTGAAACAGTTTTCTTTTTCTTGCTGTAATCATTCCTCCTGTTCATAGCGACCATTAGAAGATCCTTTTATAATGGTCTGACAATGTAAGTGAAGGGAGCCAAAATCCACAAGTATTTAAAGGCTTATATGAACTTCGTCCATCCAAAGTAGTCAAATCAACAAGATATATGTCAGTGTTAGTCTTTTTAGTGCCAACGTCCTGCACTTCCACCACAGCTCAACTCACACTGCTGAAACCTCATATTAGCTTCAGGTAAACTTTTAAATACATTTTGCACTAAATGATTGTGTTGACACAATGTGTATTTTGGCCTCCATCACTTACATTGAAAGCACATTTGAACAGGAGGAATGATTACAGTGAGAAAACAAAAAAAAAACCTCTTTCACTGTTCACATGAGCACCTGACTGTTGTTTTAAGAAAATTGTGTGAATCTATAAGTGGTGGGCCGTTAACGCACTGCGATGATGTGAGACTCTTATAGAGCGATATATAAAATATCGCCGTTAATCTATTATCAAAACTGGGTCCTATATTAAGACAACTTATGACTTTCAACGTGATATTTTAGCACGGATGTATAAATAGGTTTTCGAACCTCTACTCGCCTGTGAATTACCGAACTACCAAACGTCTATCATGGATGCAGCCACGAAGCAGCAAGGCTTGCTTCAGGGAAAATTCATTTTTAAGAAGCTTCCCGATGGTGGCATCAACAAGAATAAGGTTGTGTTCACCTTATGCAAAGCAGAATTGGTTTACTGTAGGAGTTCTTCCAGTCTCAAATACCACCTGAACACAAAGCATTCCTTTGCTATAAACAGTCAGTGATGCAACTGATGAATCTATCCTTTAAATATCTTGGCAGTATAAAGACACAGGTATGTCGGTACCTTCTAGATATCAGTGATGACCTCTGACCAGTAAGTAACTATATAAATCAACTTTCTTATGAATCAAATCTGTGGTAGATAGTGTGTGTGTGAGCATCAAGGATGTCTCGATAATCCAGTGTACAGTACGGTAAATTGTATAATGCTTGTTTTTGTTTATTTTGAAAGAAGAAACGAGTACAGGAATCCAATTTGACCTTTTAGTTTTGAGTCATATTTTAGAAAAACATCACAGACCTTTCATCCCCCTCATAAATGATTTACTGCTACTGTGAAAATAAATATAACGTTAGAAAATACCAAGGACACGACCCTCAGTAATAATACCGCCTGGGACTGTTCAGACTAAACTAGCTGTTGATGTCATATTTCCAAACTGTAGACTGGCTAGTTTTTCTAGTTATATACATGGGCTAATATAAGAGCAATATAACTAATTACTACTGTTGTTGAGTGATTAGTGTAATAGTATCATTACTTGCTTACTCAAATACATCCGGATATGTTGACATCGTGAACAACCTGGAGAATGAGTTCGGGGATCATGGGACGGACGGCCGTTTGAACCATCTGATGTCGTCACGAGGACGAATTACAGGTAACTTCAGAGCATTCAGAGAAGTTTAGCCTTTGTACATATGCACAAGACTCTTTATACATCATATTGTCCACTACAATGCTGTTTACATTCAGAGAATAATTCAGAAAATCAAAACCAAAATAAAGATGACACATTTCTGGGGGGTTCGAGTACATGGAAACACCTGTAAAGGTGACTTAGACAGCCTCGGTCTCTTTTAGCATATCTGTGGAGAAGATAGGAATCAACACTATATGCAGGGAATGGTCTATATGATCAGTGACAGTGCAAATAGGCAGAAAAGCCATTTCAGTCAGGAAATGAGAAGTCAGCGACATGTGGAGGCCCTCCAAAATGACACTTATCTGCTAATCAGAGAATGAATCTGAGATAAGGAAAAGCGGATCACAGGTAAAGAGACACAAGGAAGTAAGGTGTACGGTGAGAGGTGAGGATGAGTGTGAGATAAGAGGGTGCACCGATGTTCAGACTGTGGGAGAACGAGGGAGGAGGATGTGGAGTGGGTAATAGATTGCTGCTGAAAAAGCACACGTGGGTCATGAAAGAGAAAGGGGGTGTGCAGGAGAGAAAGCAAGTGTGACTCATATAAATAGAAAGTGGGTGAGAGGAGAGAGAGAGACAGAGAAGAGGAAAGAAAATGTAACGGAAAGAGAACTCAGACAATCAGACTTTCTTTTTTTTGTGCAGCCGGGGAAGATACCAATTTCACCTGAAAGTGAACATTCTCCGGAAATGTCATCTCCATACAGGTAATTTACTCTCCCCCTGCTTAAAATGCTCTCCGGAAAATGGCAAAGGCCAAGAGAGAAGAGACTGATGGACGTATACTGTATGCACAGTGTAATGAGTGAGAAGAACAAGCTGAAAATCCTCCCCCAAAATTAAATAAAATATTAAATATTCTAAAAACCTAAATATAATGGTTCAATAATGAATAAACAAATCATTATGAAACACACAGAAACTTCATTCTTAGTTACACAGATTCATGGTGCTGGAAACTTTTGGTCCATCACGTAGCATCACGTAGCATCACGTAGTTGCTGCAGATTAGTTGATGACGGTATGTTTTAGGGTGTGGCTAACACGCTAACAACGCTGGTTACGTTGACGTCAAGATTACAATAGAAGTAAAGGTGTTGCTATTTCACACTGTGTTTTCAATTAATGAAAATTAACTGAAACATTTTGATCACTTGAAAAAGCATGAAGTTATACTTAAAACTGGTAAATACATTTTGTTTAAATGGTTTTGAATGTGCTTTTTGAGCAGCCAAAATTAGCATTAGCAGTAATATCATCACAGTTAACTATAGGCTGTAAATGGACTGTACAACCAAGCTAGCAGGTAGCATTAAGACCAGCTACATCCTCTCATACAAAAATGAAACAAACAAGTTGGCGACGGCTAAATGATAAACTCCTGGCTACAAGATAGTAGCCTGATGTCACTGTGGCTAATCCATAGTTTTTATACAGTCGATGGTTTACCAACAGTGGTGTCTTAGAAAGCTAACCAACTGCTACCAAGCTAGCTACAGCTACCAAAGAGAAACTACATTTATTGTGTAACATTTAAAAAAAAATCACAGTTTGAAATCATTAAACTAGTCTACAAAGCATAGTTTCATCAGAAAGTGGCGGTATAGGCGATGTTATGCATGACTGTAATAAACAGAGTAGAAGAAGAAGCATCAACGAGAGGGCGAGGTCTTCAGGAAGTAGTTTTAATTGTTGTTTAATGTCAACTAGTTATTTCAGCCATGTTTCACACTGTCCAGAGACGAAGACAAAGAAAAGCGACGGTATGAAAATATCAGTCATGTGGGTTAAATCATTCGAAAAAAACTTTATTTCCATTTAGCACATTAACTCTACAAAATCCATGTCAAGAGATGTAGAATATTTTTGCAGACTTTCCTGTTTTCCATCAACCTTTTTTTAGTGCAATACTTCAAAATTAGGAAACAGATATGTGATGGAAACATCGGCTCTGTGAAGTGACTTTATTAAACAAAAATATCAGTCAGAATTATTTCATTATGATAGAAAATCAGGGTTTTAAAAAAAAAGACATTTTTGAAATAAACATTTCTATAATAAAAGTGAATAACAGAATAGTAACAATACTGTTGTGACTATTTCACAATAGTGCTTGAATATTAATAATTAAATTAAACAAGTAACAATTGTTTGGTTCCTTTTAATATTTTTCTGATGACTTAATTCATGTTTATGTATTTACTACTAAACATTTTTGTTAAAATATATAAAGATAAAATATTTTTTAATGCACACAGCAGATAATTACACACACACACACACACACACACACACAGCATCTATCACACTGACATATTTGAATTTATTTTATTTATTTAACACTGCTGTCTATCTGTATGCTCTGTTGGAAAACAAAAGTGTACAATTGTGTCTCAGCTCTCCGGTATGTATGGCCTTTATTCCCCTGCAGGAAACATTCTTCTTTGGCAAGCTGCGTGTCTCAGATAAGCAAGTATGCTGTCAACTCAGCACCTTGCTTTGGTGCTAGAAAACAGTCCAATCAATACGTCGTTAATCATCGGTTTAATGTGGCCAAGCCTGATGTGTACGAGCATTTAAAGGTAGGGATTAGTGGGAGGAGAAATGAGCTTGACGGCTCGTATGTGAAGTCAAAGAGCGTCTGGAAAAAAAAATCCAGTTAAATGATGAGAGAGAAATTTGTTCCGAGTGCTGAACTCAACCTGATGGATAGCAGCTACATGTGTGTGTGTGTGTGTGTGTGTGTAGGTGGATGTCTTGCTTCTTGAAAAATGTGTCCCTATATTTGTTTCATACATGTCTGCTACTTTATTCATCTTATATTTTTTTCATGTTAAATGACTTCATCATGTGAGTGCATCCTGTCTTTACTGCTCTGCAACATCCAGCATCTTGAACAAACTATAAAACGGTGTGATTCATGGCTCTCTGACTCATCTGTGGGGACGTGTAACACAATATTTATTTCCACCACTGACATAAAGAAATGAGAAAAAAACAAAAAACACACAACAGAAACAGAACATATTGCCTGACATCTGCAGATCTGAATTTATTTTACTCTTTTATAGTATTGCACAAGCTTTAACTTATAAGTAGATTCTTGTGAACAAACTGAATTTTTGCTTCGCTGAATTACTGCAGTAAATAATGAATACTGAGCACCATTAAAAAGCCTTCCAACATTTAAGCTGTTTTCCCAAAATATTTCACCAATTTGTTTAAAACCTTTGGAACATGTTACATGCATTAAACCTCCTATAGTCTCCATTTACTCCTCATGTAATTCTTACAGATTAAATGCAAAATAAAAATCACATGCATGTATGCAATACTTAAAATAAAATACATTTGTCTCAGAGGGCTTTACAATCTGTACAGGGAGTGACACCCTCTGTCCTTAGACCCTCGATTCGAGTGAGGAAAAACCTTTTAACAGGGAAAAAGGTGGAAGAAACCTCAGGAAGAGCCATTCATGTTTGTGGGGTCGACTGTTTTAACATTTCTTAATTGGAGCGAGAGAAAATGCAATATTTACTGGAGGCGAACTAGTGAACCTTGCAGTGAATATGTGCCGATTATTTTTTTTTTCTTTTAATCTCATTGTGTACTTTAATATGAACTCTCCATGAACCCTTCATGATCAAAATATTAATATAGGGTAATGATTCCCGTCTACACATGTGAAACATTACAGATGGTAGTAAATGCTATAAAAATGAGCCCAGAAGCTTATTATTATTATTATTGTTATTGATGACAGCATTAAGTTGAGATTGACCCACAAACCTCTCGATGACCGATTTTGGCAGCTCTTTGTCAGCGCTTACTGCTTCTTTCCCTTTCGGCGAATTTTATGTCATACTAGGTCTGTTCAGCGGCAGACAGGCGGATGTTAACACCTCCCTCTGCTGCATTTGGAAGTGCGGGTCAGCCATGTCATCCTTTTATTATTGAGCACTCATATTCTCTCGAACCCCCGCATGAAATGAAAGCTGATTAACCCATTAGCCAACAACCGCTAGCCGGCAAAGAAGAATGGGACATGAAGGAATTTCGATATCCTATCCAGGGTGTGACAGATTAGTCCCTTAAAAACTCCACCTCCCCCCTCTCTGATAAAAGTTAACCCTGTGATCTTTGCCAGAGGAAATGTGCCATGCACTTTAAATGACCCCCTCCAAAAAGCATCAGAGCTTTTCATTTCCAGATCCCTCAGCACCATCACACCATCACACCTTCACAACTGTCCCGTGGACGAGACAGCGTGTGAGCTGATGAGAGCCGAGACGGGGGAACAATTATGGGGGAATTTTTATAGCAGCTCTGTCAAAACTCAGCTTAACTCACGAGCACGAAAACAAGACGAAAAACACACTTTTAGAAGAGCTTAAATGTCATACTTGTGCATGTTTAATGTTAAGACACGTCCGTGATAGCGCCGGGGATTTTGGTTGGTTTGATGTTAAAGGAAGGAGCTGAGTGTGTATTATATGCCTCCTTTTACTGTGATTTACTTCTCTGACATTAAGATATTGCACCCAAACAGCAACTGACAATCAACAGATGATTTAATTCATACATGCATGCAATATATATAATTAGAAAAAGCTGATGACCTGATGAGTCTTCTCAGACTGTATTTAATCACCAGAAGCAACATTCCCACACGATACAGCCTCCTGCTGCTAAATGTCTATTAATCCTTATCAACTGTGTATGGATTGACGTCGTTAGCCGTGCTCGCAGTGTGGTCCTGGATGGCCGTCTGGATCTGGAGCCACCAGCAGGTCAAGGTTTTCATTAATCCAGAGAAATATCTTAACATTTATAAGTGGCACAGCGTTTGGTATATGCATTTATGTTTCCCAGATGATGTATATTAATGATGTTTATGTAGCACAATAGTCACGTTTCAGATTTCAGTGTTTCTACTATACTGGTCAGTCAGTTTGGTTTTCTTTATAAATGTTAGTTCCACAGAGCAGTTTGCAGCTATAGACTGTGAGTCTTGTTATGGACGTGTTGTGACTTGATATGTGTGTCTTTCTTTTGTTTAAGGGGAGTGTTGTGTAACCCTGGCTGGGAAAACACTGTTGCCTGCCAAATATATGTTGACAGTGGATTTAGAGCAAATTCCCAATTGGACAAAATCATTTTACTCATGAATTAAAGCTTCTTAAACCATTTGCACTTAGTTGTCTAATACATTTCTCAAGATCCTGTGTTTATGACTTGCATATTACAGCATGAGCCCCAGCGGAGCCGCCACTGCAGCCAACTGTACGGGTGATCAACTTTCACAGGCCCCCGAGTTAATACAGACTTTGGCACCAAAACTGATCTCAGCCATCTTGCTAGTGTTTTGGCATTGTCCTGCTGTGTATGGGGGGCTGTTATCAACAACTAATTAATGTGTAATGAATGGGCTTTTTAAACGGAGAGCAGGATAACAAATGCGTTGCGGGTGCAAGCGCCGCACTAATAAATCAAACAAGCGACTGTAAACATGCAGTGCTCCGTCACGCATGCTCAGACTTTATGAATGAGCTGTCAGAAGTACTCCGTCCAGCTATGGCAGCTAAAGTTCAAAACTCTGACCTTTAACGTGACACGGTCACGTGTGTGTCTGGGGTGGTAGCCGAGAGGGAAACGAGGGAGAAAACATTTGAACCTTTGCCTTCTTCTTTAGAGGGGGTGTCTTAATTAAGACAGACGTAGAACGCTCTCCTAATGCGAATGGGAAATAGGAAACAAATGTTGATGTTCGTGACCCACTGACACAAAGTCTTTGTCACCTGTAAAACACACACACACACACACACACACACACCATGGTAGCTAGATGAAGGATCAGCAATCGGTAGAGGTTATTTATTTCTCCAGGCCCCTCTTCTGGCTCCAATTAATCAGCTAATGTTCCAGCAGTTAATGCAAATACTTCAATTACAGCACATGTCAAACATCTCTGTGCTGTTTTTCCTTGGTTTTATATACAATCCCAATGAAAAAAAAAGGAACATTTTTTGCCATCTGGTGCGACTTAAAAATCAGAGCCCAGAGTCCTACCACCGTCAGCCTCGGTTAGAGTGAGATAGACAAAGGGGGGAAATGGAGGGATCTGCATTGGAAAGCCAACGGGAACCATGAATCATATCCTCTCATCAAGTCCCATTGCGCAGAGTGAGCCTGTTCACCAAGATGAGGCCGTTTGCTAGTCTCTCAGCGGGCCTCATCAGTGAGCTTGTACCATGTTAATACATGTGAGGTGCTCTGTCAACCCCCCTCTGCCACCAACCAACCAACCCATTATTATAAACCCCGCACACTGGCACACCACTGTTACACTGAATGGACGGTAGATTGAAGGAGGGAATTAGTGTGTGTGGTATACTCAATCTGCATATGTGTGAAATGGACGTGTGTGTGTGTGTGTGTGTGCGTGCATGTGACTGATTCTGTGACTGTGTGTGTGTCTTATTTCTGCCGTGATCATTCAGGACTCAACACCTGCAGCAGGTAAGTGAACAGAACTTTAGTTACTGCCTCTGTGAAACATTTCAGGAGCAGAATATAAATATGTTGATGATTATGACACATAATGATGTGATATGTCTCACAGTATGACGAATAAGATGACTTCTTCTCTGTGAGTATTTCAAACCGCTGTGCAGTATTTTGGGGTCTGATAAGCATAAAATGCTTGATCATATTTTTATTGTCTTCTACTGTTGTTTTTTTAACACAGGGCTGATTTTGGTGCTGAAGACACAAACATACACAAAGGAACGAGCTGGTGTTAGCATTCAGAGGGAAACGATGAAATATGAACCCTGAAGTTCAGTTTTAATATTTGACACACCACCACACGTCACAGCAGTTTTTACCTCTTTAAGGCACAATTTTAATTATTTTTTTAAATTTTAATTAAAATGTATTATTTTTTAATTTTAACTCATCACAGCAGCAATATATATATATATATTTTTTGTCGCAACGCTTGTGGGGTAAACAACAGAATTAGCACATTGCTACACTGTACACACTTGTACACAACTTTACACACGGCATGTGCACGTATTTGATTGGTCACTTTAATTAGCCAGACGATGTTGCCCTGCGCTGACACCGTGATTATGTCCTTAAGACTGACTCTAAAATTGGTCCCAGAATTGACGCTACATCGACTGCAAATATGCCACTAATACTTCATGTGTCACACCTATAAAATTTAACACTTTTACACAGAAATAATCCAATATTTGTCTGAACAAGTGATAAAAATTGTGGGACTGGATGTGTGGAGAGATTTATGAATGCATCCTCGTTATTCTACTTTTCACCTTTAATACGTTTCACTTATCAGACTGCAGAGATGAACAATATATATGAACAATATATACGGTGCGTTTGTGATTTGCTGCCAGTTGTTTGAATATTTTCCTCTGAGAGTATCCAATTTATTTAGCATTCACTCCAGTTGACGTGTAAATTTATTAATTTATTTTTTAACTTCATTCAACCTTGTATTACCTCTGAAAATAAGTAGGGGATAAAAACAAGCAGTTCACACTGGGGCTGCCCCACATTTCTCCATCACTCAAGGCTTTTAAGGTATTCAGCTGTATCAAATTTGCTAAAAACTAAATTTAACAGGTGCTGAGGACACACAGGAAAAGCTCTGACCTTCACTATAAATCACACAATAACTACTGTAACTTAACTTTTGATAAAGCAGAAAATTACATGCTGCAGACACAAGTGGAACATATTATATAAGTATGAATGAATGAAGTAGTAGTAGTTTAGCATGTTTAGGAACATATGATACACATTTCTAGGTATATATTTATATTCTACTGAAATATCTAAGTGTGATTAACAGTTTATCGTATACTGCCTCTCTATGCAGCCCCTCAGTTCAGCTTCTATTAGCTCCTGTTCTGATTAAAGTCTGCGTAAACAGATAGTAGTAGTACGATTTCACTTCTTTCTCTCGTTCTTTACTCAAAATGTCATCTTCTGAAACACAGCCGTACATGCTGGTGCCCGAATCAGATCCGAAATATGCAAGTGGACAACGTGAGTAACCGTAGCAACAACGATCTGACGTCGGATTTCAGCTGCATGTACGTTGTTTAAGGTACTCATTCCTTTCACAATAATGCGCATGTGAAACCTTTGTGAGTCCAAATACATCTGTGCGTCTTGTCTCTATTTTTGGCCGCATGTACGTGTGAAGTGGTGAACAGATATCGTACATTAATTCTTGGTATAGTTCATGCACGTAATTCTGCGGCGCTCACAAATATGCCAGCTGTAATAAAGTTCTCCCATCCAGAGGGTCACTGGTGCTTGATGAGCGAAGAAATTACCCTGCTCCTCAGTTTGATGAATGGGCGGATTCTTGTCATCATTATGTTCTGTCATATTAGTTATTTTCCTCGAGTGGATAAAGGCTGATGCATGCGTTTCCTCCATCATTCCTGTGTAAGTGTCTACTTATTATCCCCGTATGCATTGTGTGACTTAATAGATAACATGCAGCTTTCACAGGAGGAGTTAGTGTAAAATAAATGCATGTTCGTGACTAAGTGGATCTAATGTCACTGAAAACAAAATTTCAAATGATAATGACTATTGTAAGTAATATTTTGAGGTATTACTTTTGTGGATTACAGTGCTTTGTTTTAAAGGTAACTCGACAGTGATTTTGCTGGAAAGCTCTTGTGTCTAAATGAGAATGATTATTTATCTGCACACAGTTGAATATCTGATTTCTTTCTCGTTGCTATTTTGTGAAATTTCTCATTTTTTATGAATAAAAAATTTGCCGTGATGATGTAGCTTCAGCGGTACCAATGTCACAGAACAAATCAATAGTAGTAAAAATAGACCAGAGAATGATGCAGCTCAGTGCTGCAGATTGTGAAACAAATCAAGGAAATCTAATCTAACTAAGGTGTTGGCAAATGTCACGAGTAAAAGATTAATATTGACTGAGGGAAATGAAAGCTCTTGGAGGAGCAAAACCGCATCGTGTATCAGAGAGTTGAGATTGAAAATGCAACAAGAATTCATTCAATTTCCCCTTTCTGCCTCTGCCAGTTCCCCCATTCAATAGAGTTCACTTTCAGTTGCATTGGCATGACGCTGGTGGACAAAGCCAAGTCAAAAGGTGGCAAAAACATTTACTGCAGATCAGAAATCAGCCTCTGACAAGTGAATAGATTAAGTATAAGATTCATGAATCATTACGGTGAATCAGATCTGGTATTTTCCATCAGATGAAAACAACTCTTACCGTATTTTTCTTCCTGTGTCTCACCCTTGTAAATGCTCTTTGTCTCTACCCTCCTGCTCTCACATACTTTCCCATTTCACACATTAGCCAATTACTAACATGAGGTAATCAAATCTGCCTTTTAAATCCACACCCTGGTCATCTGCTAAGCTAGAGGGATAGCATTAGTTCTCCATCAGTGGTGATCTCCGGGCTTAAGTTTCTATTGCATTACAGCGTTTGGCCGGGGTTAGGTCAATTTGATTTGTCTTTAACACAGCTGCTCGATGAAGGGGTTTAAGTAGTCTTTGTGAGTGTCGGTCTGTTGTTTTTGTGTTTGAGACTTCCCACGTCCGCATGTATGTGAGTTCTTATATTTTTACAATGCCCATGTGTACATTCATGTTTCTGCTTGTGTGTCTCTGACCATCCATCCGTTAGCTTTACATGCTTCTCTGCATCTTCTGCTACGTGTGGTGGTTGGGTCAAGGGTTGCCGGGTAGATGGAGCCAACAGGAAGCAGCATCTGTTGTCTGATGTCTGACAAGGATGGATTGCATGACTGATGCACATGAGGCGCATCCAGGGTCCCCAGGTCATGCTGCGTTTTGCCTTGAGGTCGGCAGGGGTCAGAGCCCCTCGAGAACTTTCTCCCCCAACAGACTCCAGGAAGCCAATCAACTTCAAACAGCGGCTGATCATCTGGGAGGTAATTGCAAATCAAATCGACTCTTCATTCTGGTCTGGTTGGAGTGCACAATCTTTCTTTTCACGTCAAACAAGAGACGACTTCCCTTTCTGCGCTTCTTCTTTTCTCTTCGCAATTTGTCCTCGGCTCTCCGTCTCCTCTTTTCGACTGCATTTATCCCGTAATTGTGATAGAGGATATTTCCTCTCTCGTGTGGAGAAACCAAAGATGCAGCAGTGCGGGAGGAATGAAACAAACAGGACAACATGATTCACAGATTCATCACATGTGCATGACTGTACATGTGTGGTACTCTTTGAGTGCCAGCTGACAAACGCAGGAACCAGCTGCTGTGAGAGCACAGTGGTGGTCTTTGGAGAAACATTTTACTTCATTAAATGCTCTAATTTCTTCTAGTGCATCGTGCCTGTAAAAAGCAGGGCTCCTATACTGTAGCTGTTGTATTATATATGCCATCTTAATGCATATAGTTCTAGTGTTTTAAGTGGGGCCGTGTGTGTTTGTCAGTTGGTCTCCAGAACGACATGCAGCCACTTAAAGGCAGCTGCCTCCAGAGTGGTGCACTGGATGGCGATCTGGGGGAGCTTGTTAAAGGACAGCCTCAAGGCTGGCTTTCTCAAATTACTCCTGTGTGGCAGGCGAAAGGAGAGCCAGCCGTTCTCCTGTGTGGTTTTACTTAATTGCAAAAGGCGACGACGGAACCATCCCTCCTAAATCTCGGCACTTATTGGGCACAATTTCATGGATGGGAAATATAAAAGAGCATTACCCCATATTGTGTACATAATGTTCTACATGTCAGGGGAGCGCTGATGGAGCGGTCTGGAGTTGCTTGAGGTTTTTTTTTTTTATTCTTTCAATGAGCCGTGCAGGATGTCCTTACACGCTTCTATCAGTGAGTTTCTCAGGGGTATCAGCGTAAAAAAAATTAATATCCTATAATTTTTTCCTCTCTGCTCCAGGTGCTCTTTCAATTACAACCTTTCAATTCAAAATACTAAAGATCATTCTCCTCCGTATCTCAGGCTGGGAAATGGGTGTGAATTTATGGAAAGGTCAGAATTAAAGTAGAAAGGATGGGATTTGCTGAGCGCCGGCATCCAAAATGACCATCACTTCATAAAAGTTATAGAGATATGTGGCCCACACTGGGGTGGCTCTTGGGTTTGGCCTATCAGTTTCCATTAACAATAGGGTTATGGAGAGCATTACATGCAGTTTTACAGGGCTTGAGTAACTGATACGCTATTTCCCTTATCCCTTAAGTCCTCCAAGTGTTAGAGCTTGTTGAAAAAAATGCATGTTGATAATAAAAAAGCAATAGATAGGACCGGAGTCTTTTTGGAACAGCTGTCAAATAAAAAGGCTTGACGACAGACTGCTTTTCAGCACAAGTGCAGCTGTGAATCTGAATAGTGTTGGAGTGCAACGTGACACACAGTCATCCCACACAGCTGATCCTATTCGTGTGTGCGGGATTGTGTGAATGCACTGGTGTGTGAGCGTGAGCTAATATATGTCCAGTATCGTGGTAAATCTTTATTTATATATTTACAGTGGCTGTTACAGTACATGGCTTTCTATATGCTACATGTATTGATTACTTCACTAAGCTAATTATCATATGTCGAGTGGTGCCACTTTGGACACATAAGTGCATTCAGGCTTTGTGTATTTATTCACAAGCTTCACTTTTCCCTCATTGACTGTGGATTCACTTGCATTAAATTTATTTTATCATATTGATTTTGGATGATGTTACGTTAACGAACAGATGTCATTTTATTTCTTACAAAGCTTTTATCAGCCCAGTGGTAATGGACTAAAATGACATTTGTCTGTCAGTTTCTCTCATCCTAGATGGAGGACAGGATGCAGAAAAACCCCAAATTACAGTTAACATATTGAGTTAAGTTTTTGCTTTCTCTCACCCAATTTCCTGTGACATTGACTTATAGGAGCTCAGATTGCTTTTTCCCGAGTCGACCTGTAGACACGTTGAAGTGAAAGATTAATGATGTTGGTGCTGTCAGGTGGAACAGTAAGATCACCTCCTTTCTGATCACCTGTGTCAGGCTTTGATTGTGACAGCAGGAGACTCTTTGATAGATGGATGGAATAATTTAATAATTCCAAAGATATTTAAAGTGACCTAATCTGATCATCTCAAAAGGAAAAAAAGGCTTGATTCTCGCCTAAAAGTTTCTCAAAAATGTACACAGAAAACTAGGCTACTGCAAAACCAGGATCTAAGACGGCTTGGTTAAAACACATTATAGATAATTAGAGAGATCAGGATTCAGAGGTTTAACGCTGAGGCTGTGGGAGTCTGTCCGTTCAAGAAAAACACTAAAAGTTGTAAATTATAAACGATCTATAGTTACGCTCACGCCAACTAACGGTCGTAGTAATTATGACCTGGGGAAGTGGCGTAGTTCAGATGACGCCAATATGACGTCGACGACCACTAATCAGATATTTTTACCATCACGTCGGGCGCTTTACTGCAGCTGAAATGGACATTTTTACTGTCACGTCCCAGACGTTTAACCAGACCTTAACCACAGAGTTGTCACACTATAAAACAGAATTATTTTATACCAGCTATTTGTGACGGTTTTGTAAAGCGGGATATTACGCTCCAGATGGGTCATACTGATGATCTGCTTTTTAAAAGTCGATACAGCCGATCCCACATCTGTATTCATGTTTTTCAGATGCTGTCCCAATCATAATATATCAACAGAAAAGGAGGATGGAGGAGAGATTTTACTGTTTTTCTATCGTTCAGCGTCTCTGTGGTCAAAGATCTTAATGAAAACAACCAGCTACTGTGGAAGCAAGCTGGTTATAAAATAGATGGTTGAATGTAGACATAGATATTAGCTTTTATCTTCCACTTTTTACAATATAGTAAAAGCTAAATGATTCTGTCACAAACAATATAGACTATGTTATTATTGCATAAATATATAAGCATATACCTCTGCATTATGAGGAGGTGTCTGTCAGTATAACAGCAGTCTCTCCTCTCCTCTCCTCTTCTCTCTGTTCGTCTCTCACTAGTGGAGACAACACTAGAGAGCACACTTACTCCAGAAACAGAGAAAGAAAGAGTGAAGGAGGGGGGAGGGGCTGCGTGTGCACCTCGGTATCTGGCTTTGTAGGCTTGATGGAGAGCGAAACGAAGGCAGAGGGAACCGGTAGCGTCTGTGTGTGCACAAATGTGTGTGTGTGTATAAAAGGAGACCATGGTGTCAGGCTTGATTTCATTACCGGGGCTAATCAGGTCCATATACTTTAAGTGCTGCTTTAATTTGTCTAATCTCTCCAGGATATGGCTGCTGCCTTCTGGCTACGTTGCTGCTTTGCCTTGAAAATATGTTAAAAAACATGCACTGACTCTGACGATAGTGTACCTCGCACATTCACTGGTGCATATTTTCATTATCATAGTGACTCAAGGGTACATTCACAAATTAGGCCTTCATGCTGAGTTCTGTTTCTGATTTTTTTTTTTGCTCTGTATCTATTGCTGAACTTGTATGATACACGAATGAACAGCGACGTGTTAACAGAATAACAAATCAGTGTGTGACTCTGGAGGTTTGGCTGATCTAAAAACGTCTTCGTAAAAAAAACCAAAAAAAAAAAACAAGGCTGACAATTTTCTGTATTTTCTTATTGTTGAGAAATCTCACGAGCAGAGCCAAACCACAGTGAACGATCTACTTTAAACTACTGTGTGTGTATCCAAGGTTTGATAGACCTCCATCCAAAAACTATTAAAAACACCTCACACAGTCACACTGGGTGAAATGTTTGATCATGTTAAGAGGCACAAAATAATACCATATATCAGGCTTTAGATGCACACACAATACTTCCAAGTAGGATCAATTCACTGTTGGTTTGGCTCTGCAATAAGAAAAATATAAAAAAAACTCTCAACCTTGAAATATGAATCAAACCAGCTATTTGACTTCTTTTCAGTTTTTTTTTTCTTTTCAGCAGGTAAATGACATAAATAAGTGTTATGCAGCCCAGGACTGAGGCTCAGAAAAGTGTCATGAGTGTGAGGAAAATTTCAACTGGTGCATTTAAAATGTCAGGTTTGACTTTAATATGGAGGTGCACTGACACAGTGCCGGATGATCGGGGTTCTCAACACACAACGAACAAGTTCAGCAAAGCAGCCGTGAATCTGAGTGTGCATGTATGTACCGCTAAAACAACGAGCCATTAAATACCAGGTTGATTCAGATCCAGATTTTCATTTCAGGCGGAGTGGTGTTGGAGCGTCTGAAGAAGCAAGTGTGATTCGAAGAGCCGGCGGTTTCTAAAAGTCCACGACTGTTGGTAACTGAACTGACTTCTCTTTGTAAAACATAACTTATAATGATGATAATTTAACTTCATCCTTACAGGCTGTCCAGACGCGTCTGATGCAACTGATGCGCTTCATTTTACACTGCATGCACTGTAAAAGTCTGTTTTCTTCTGACTCATAACTACATTTATTTTGTATTGTACGGTGAGCACTGCCAAAACACGTCACCGTATGAAGTATCAGTGTTATTTTTTATGGGGTTTTTTGTTATGTTAAGATTAGAAATGCAAAATATTGGATTTTTTGGGCGATATCTGATATGCTGGTATTTCCCAACTCGTTTGTTTTCACTTGGCTGAAGAGAAATCAAGAAAGACAACATATGAAGGGAGAAGAGTAGTTCAGGAGCTCAGCATTAAAACTTTAATGAACTTCAAGGTTCATCAGTTCATAGTTGAGATTTAATCTGGGCTGAAATGTAGAGCCTTACATCATATACGACACAGAAACACAACAAGTCACCGCGTCTGGAAAGTTGCAACCATCACAAATAAAAAGTGTGACGTTGCACTGCTGAAAAGCTGCTTCTGCTACATCATCAACGTGTCGTAAAATCTCCTCCTGAAGTTATTCCAGCTCTCTGATGAATCTCAGGATAATTTAATTGGAGTAATAAGGCCACCACATCAGCAGATGCTACCTAAAGTAATGTAGTGGCTTCCCTCACAGCCAGCATGTTGACATCATAGTGGCTCAATACAGCCATAGTCTGTAGGATGCATGCTATGTATCATACGTGATGAGGAGACAGTGGTCACCTCAGTCATGTTTTTAGATGTCCATCTTTCTCCTTCTCTCTGTCTCCGTTGATATCAGTACAAAGTAGGATTCGTAAAACATTGAAGCCAAACAATTCTCAAACTATTCCAAATAATATCAAGGATGTTCAGATATACTTCAAGATATACTTCAACATTTGAGTGACCATTAGTTCATCCTGATCCTTTCATTATGGGCTGTTTGTATTTGTGATATTTGTATTAACTCTGTTATCTTGTCGCTTTTCTCTGCTGTATTCTCCACTCTGAACTCACTTGTCCTTGAAAGAAAACGAGATCCAGCTGAAAGTAATTCAAAAACGACTAATATGTATGTCATGTTTTCATATACGCATTCATTTATCTTTTGAAAATAACATTTTGTTAATAATGGATTAAAATACCGAACCAGCATAAGTACAAGGAAGGTCATGAGGACCTTTCAAGTGGTCACCAGCATTACTGTAGATGAGGAAAATGAAGGTACTGCATATGATAAACATGTTCTGAGTTACTAATGTACGCGGATCCCAGAGTTTATGAATCTACTTTATGAGTAACACAAATTATCTTAAACACACCAGCAATTTATTTGCATGCGGATAATTTTATGAATATTGGACCTGGATCCATAATTTAGGCTTTTGTTACATTTTATAGATGAAGATTTAGTTTGCAGGTCTTCAAGTGTACTTAAATGATTCATGAATCATCACAATTATAGAAACCTGATGCGTGTGCACGTGCCTCCGTGTGTGTGTGTGTGTGTGTGTGTGCCAGTAGATGCTGTTATTATCTTCTCGCTGCCTCCTCCTGTCTTGTCAGAATTGGAAGCACCTCTGGTAAAAGCTCATCTTCATGCTCTCACTTGCACATAACATCAAGCATTTATGGCCTCTGCTGTCAGAGGATATGACAACGTGTGTGAATCATTCAGAGGAGATATTGTGCATTTCATGTCATTTCATTTCGTCTTTTTCAGCTACACTTTAAATGTTTGAAGTAGTCGCCTTTGTTAAATCAAAATTCTACGTTTCATTGTCAAACGATGATGATGATGCATGCAGTTAATTGTTTTATCTTTATGTCAGGATGAATGAAGCACACTGAGTTCATAGACGACCCACAGAAAACCGTTTGAAACCACAAGCTGCCAACTTAACCTCACTTTGAATAAAAATAGACTTGCAGGAAGGGTAAACATAAAATGGAAGCACGTTTGACACTAATAATTACCATCATCATCATCATCATCATCATCATGTAAGTCCAGTATAGAATCAGCTCTGCACATTCTGACTAAATATAAAACAAACACGCTTCAGGTTGGGACATTTTGTACCCATGAATTAGAAATATTATTATATTTTAGACATTATGTTATGTCGGTTACATTATTTATTTAATTCAGTATTATAAAATATTCCCATCATATTCCTCGTGCGTTTTACTCGTCTAGTCTCACTGTTGGTATCTGACCACATAAATCACAGACTCACCTGCACAGGTCTGACAGAGTAACAGTCACCACACAGTTTGTTGTTGCTTTTCAGATGCATTGACCGTTAGTGTGACGCAGGTACACATTTCACCACCGGAGACATCCTCCCTGATGGTAAATCAGTTTATCTTGTGCTGCCATGACATGTCGTTAATAAAGCACGTCACACTTAGCCAGTGTTGGACCACAGCCGTGTATTATCATGCTACATGGCTGGCATGGCGATTACCACTGGTCATGACAGGGTGTGACTCGCTCCTCACTGTGGTGTTCTTGTTATGTTTAATGTATACCTGGATCCTTAAAGCGGGCATATTATGCACAGGTCTGTATTTTTATTTTGGGGCTCTACTGGAATATATTTACATAAGCTGCCGAACTTTGACCGTGTTTTACATACATATCCGACATCATAACAGCATATAAATAATAGAAAACCAGAAAAAGCTCAATGTCCCCTTTAAAAATACATTATATTATTCTTATCTCAGCTATTTAAAATTGTACACTATGTGATTATTGTATATGTGCATTTCTTTTGCTGCCTGCTGTGCTGTGATGTGAATGTGCTACTAGTCTGATGATGTAATAAACTGGATTCTTCTCTGAATAAAAAAAAAAAGGCCTAAAATAGCTCATGAAGGTCAAGTGCCCAATTATACACTGTAATTGTAACAATTAGCCATAAAAAGCTACTTTACGTGACGACAGTTTGAGCAGAACAAATTTCACTTCAGCATTCATCACTTTTATAATCTTTCAGCTGCTGACTGTCCTCCATCCAAACACAGAGAAACAGAGAAAATGGCACTTTTACCACAGAGATGTGTAATTCACGACCTGGACCTGAACACAGACGGATTCACGGCCACGTTTGATTAGAGTTGCATCTTAAATCTTAAATCAAAAATAAGATTTGGGCACCGAACAGCCATAACAACATAACAAACAACAAGGGACATTGTCTCCTGGCTCTATTATAATTGTGCTATCATAGCATTTTTTTATAACCTCCACTCAACTTTACTGGTGAGAAAAAGAGGATGTGAGGATGTCTAGTTTCACCCAGAGACAAATAACCCTGAGATTGACAGAACATTTGCTACGCTAGACATGCATTATTTACAGAAACATGAATTATTGTAGATAAACGGAGGCGTTTGTGAAGCCGAGTGTTGAAGCCGCATGATTACAGCCGTTTATTTGTTAGGCTTTCCTAATGATGTAGAGGCAGGACATTAGATAATAATTCAAATGAAAATAATGTATTCCAACGGTTCACTTCATAACGTACGGCTGATGGAACATATTTATCCACTGATCGGTTGTAATTGTGATGTAGTTATGTATGTAGGTATGTGTTTGTTGTTTGTGTGCGTGTGTAATTGTGTGTTTGTATTTACACACACGTCTCTTATTTGTAAAGAAATTGGAGGATGGAGTCATACTGGACGTACTGAATCAGATTCAATTTAGATAATGAGAAGTCTTTATATGTCCTTTATAAACATTACACATTATGTCTAATAAAACGGTTTTGTATTTTTGTGTTAAAACTGAATGTTGAGAGAAATTCGGGCAAGTTTGATGCAGAAATCTTCCACTTAAACTTGTATGTTTGTTTTAACCTACAACTGAGGGTTATTGCAAATTAGTTGAATAAAGTTCACGTTTTGTTTTGCTTATTGCGCCTTAAAATCTGAAGCTCTTTATGAGTGGACGATGACAGAGATTGACATGTTAATTACAAACAGCTGCTGACATCATTCACAAGTCGCCTTGAAAAGCTTGAAAAGTTCATTTGGCAGATTCATGAGTCACCATGAGGGTGAAATATTCCTCCAGATTCACTAAAAAACAATGAATGAAGGAATCAAAATAAACAAACAAACAGAAGCATAGCTATTTACTACAGCAAAGCTGGACAATGAGAAAACAACAAAATAACCATGAGTCATAATTATCTTTATGTAAAAAACCTCAAACATTACAAGCTGCACGTACAGATTGATCAACCAGCATCCACAGATTCAAACATGATGGAGGGATGTTTGAAATTGTGTGAGTTTTCTATAATTTGGTCAACAAAAGGCACCCAGTGCACAGCTCGAGCTGCTTCTATGTGGCACTTCAGGTGTGGGTCGATTCATTTCACAGCTGTCATTCTGTCCTTTTCCCTCCTCTCGGTGAGAAGCCTCCGGGGTGAGCTGCAACCTTGAGCCACTTTGGAGAGTCATAGACTTTGTCTGTCACCTTCAAACTCAACCTCCCACTGCAGATATATATTAGGCTATGGCTGCCCTTAGCCCTCCTTACTGCATAGAGGCCCAAGGGAGAGAGGGACAAGCTGGGGAGTTGTTAGTAGGTAGGCTGATGTATTTCTAACTGGTCTGTGAAGGTGTGCAGGTCACTGCTAGCTCGACTGTTATTGATCACTATAATTGTGTTTCTTCTGTACAGAACTCACACCCACATGGACCGGCACACCGTTATATACGAGCATGTTATACTTATGGTGACAATATGTTGAAACGGACGACCTTCTTTCTAACTTGAACATTCACTTTGAGCTTTGTTTCCGTCTGTGTTTTAAAAAGGACAGTCATGAATCATATGTTACATTAACTCCATCAGATTCAGTGGACATACATAACACAGATGTGTACGTTTCCCTTTGCTGGGAATTTACCTGTGGACGTTGCAGTTATATGGTCTGCACCTTCCTACCATTAAAGAAAGACTTTTGTCCAAATGTGAGGTATATCAGAGGAACAGTCTAATGTCACAGTGTTGAGGGTTAAGTATGCTTAAAACAAACGTCCAACCATGAAGGCAAACGTGTTTCTAGCTGTTCTGAACGTTAAATGTGTCGTCACTGAGAGGATGAGAGAACAAATGATATAAATGGAGAGGACAGTTGGTCGTTTGCAGCAGTCTCTCCCCAAAAGCGATCATGTTGTTGCACTCATGGTGGAGAATGAGAAAAGAGCTTCAGGGCCTTTAAAACCTGCATTGTTGACCTGCGTTGTCAATCAGACTTTGGTCCGTCTTCCCCGTCGGTGCAGATCTGAATACAGCAGGTGTAAAGCGTCTGTCTGGTCACAAGCTGTTTGTTTGTGGTGGTAATGTGATCCCACCTCGATATGACTCCACATCTTGAGCTCTTGAGTGTTTAAGTGCTTCAGATGCAGATGAGACTTTAGATTCAGAAGCTGGTTGCTGCACTTTGTGTGAAGCGTACTGAAATAACTGCAGAGCTTACCATCAACCTACGATGGATGCAACTATATTTATCTCTTATCCAGCAGCATAAAGGAATAAGAGCCCTGGGAACATATATATATATATATATATATATATATATATATATATATATATATATATATATATATATATATATATATATATTATCTGTTGTTTCAGGGTATATCTGCAGGGGAACAAGGCAGTGATGTAATGATGCTTATCTACAAGGCAATACAACTAAAGAAAATAAAGGAATAACAGGCCTTTTCACTATGACTGCATTATATATATTCTGCAAATATTCTACTTAGTTCATAGAAACCTGCTCAAATGAATCTTGTGTATTGACCTTTACAGTAAAGGGACTCTTTAATCTTTACCAAGACAAAATTCCTCAACCGAAAGCCAGCGTCAGCAGCCATGAAAACATGTTTTTTTCTTGATAACAGAAGCACAGCATAAAGCAGCAGTAACCTCAAGTAATTGCTTAAAATTAAATTTTAATCATCACTAGCAAGAAATTGGGCCATCGCAGCAGTAGTGGACCCCACGAGACTGAAAAAAAAAAAACACACAGCTTATACACAGATATTTATGCACACTTTCATACTCAAACACTACTTACAAACACACACACACACTGACTCACACAGATCAATATTCATAAAAGCCCACAGCAAAAGTGCATGCTCATATTAACATGTATGAACTCAAATACCCCTTAACCGTGTCTCACTGTTTAATCACACAGTTGCGTTGAGGAGGCTTGTTCACACTCTGACGCTATAACAGCCGGTCATCCCAAGAGACTGTGAACCTCTGAAGGCATTTACATCATGTTATCAATATAACAATATCTAATATCTAAGATGTCTAATCAGCCAGAGGAACTGAAAACACGTCAGGTTAATTTAACAGTTACAATTTCTCTGTTTTTAGCAACCAAGCGGTATCATGGAAAATTCCCATTTCAAGTGAATGCAGCATAAGATCAGAGCCTTCTTAATAACAGTACCTCAACAATGCAATATCAAGAAGACGTGTCAGTATTATCATAAATGTCAAGGGGTCCCGGTGCGCTCCCAGTGTAAATGTCGGACGTTGTAATGTTATTGATGAGTGGACCCCTTGAAGATTAACAAGTGCTATAGCAGAAGTGAATGAGTATCCAATAACACAAACAAATAAAAACACTCATATACATAGCAATGATTAAATAAAATTCCAGTATATTTCAGTGTGGCATATTTCCCATAAATGCAGCCATTCTGTCTCCATGAGTCATGCTAATTTTGCACCTGCCACCTCAGTTTGTAAAGATTTGTGGAAATGAGGACTCGTGTAAAGCCACATATACTGGAGCACGCTGCGTGAGCCTCCTACAGCTTTCCAAATCAACATCATTTCTACATGAATCATTTCAACCACTTGTCTCTGAGTCTGGAAGTAAACACAGAAAGTAGCTGCCTGGTATAGCCATCATGGCTAATTGCAAATGGATTTTTCTTGTGTGTTAACTTACCGGCTGACCTGTTTCTATTCTTCATTATAAGATAAGTTAACGGTCACCTGGCTGTAGCTTCATATTTTACCTACAAACACAGGTGTGGGCTAGTTGTTGAGCTAGTTCTTGGTGGCCTTGTTAGCTAAGTAATAAGTAAAAGCTACTTAAAAGATAAGTAAAGCTCTCTACAACAAAGAGAAAATTGTGATTTGCCAGGTCGTGGTTGAGTCTCCTGATGCGCTTGAAGCACCGGGGAACCATCGGTCTTCCTGCTGGTCACCAACTCAACCTGATAAATGTCTCACACTTAATATTTCATAAGTATTCAGCACCTCCTTGTAATTTTAAAGCATCTTTCTAATTTTAAAACTCAGTGCATTTGTCCAGGTTGTGGTGCACCAGCTATCAATTCTTGTCCCATGGTGAAAATACTTATAGAGCATCTGTTTTGTCTTTCTTAAAAAATTCATCAGTGTGGGCATGCAGGTATGGGCTCCTGTCTAACATGGCCTAAATAATAGTTACACATTTCTGTTTCCGTGGTGGCTGAACGTGTGATGCCCTTGGGATATGTTTTATGCTCTCACACAGAGTGATTTTACATGCTGGAACAGATGGCTATTGGAGGACTTGTGCATGACAACTAGTCACTGTCTCTACTGTATCTTGTCCCACTCATGCCTCAGTAATCGTGTGAGCCTGCAGTGGCTTATGAGCTATTCATCAGAGCAAAACACTGGACAGTGATCTAATTTAAGCTGTTGTTTGGCAACAAAAGCCTGGAGGAAACAAAGAGTGAAGAAGAGAGTGACTGGGAGCAGAATTCATGGATTGTGCACATCTTGGCTGACGATAATGACAACATCTGTTCACTTCTCCACTATCTTGGCGTGTTGCATTCATGTGCCATCAATGAATATTAAAAGAATTGCTACTCGAAGATGTTAATTGTAATATCAAACATTATGGCACTCACATACTTGTTTCAAAAGGCTGTTATTCTGTGGGAAACATCCCACATCAACGAACAAGAAACACATAATCGCTCAGTCAATGAGAGTTTGAGTAAATTTCTCTTAAGAGTTTCTGATTGATTATTCACTTTCCTGCTTTTTCCCCTTGTTTCGTCAGTGCCAATAAAGGTTGGTGAAAGAAAGACGTAATTAATAAGCCTTCAGAGGCTGTTGTATAAACTATGCTCTTGCCCCCTAAGCACAAGGAGACATTCATCTCATCCCCTCCCGTCTGTGTGATCTCTTAATGACAGTGAAACAGGCCTGCAAGAATTAAAGCAATTTTCTAAATTGATTTTTCTCCTCGGACGATTTACTTTGTCGCTAGAGCATCATTCATAACTTTGCAGGGGATTTAACACAAGCCTCTCTGTGGGACTTCCTATATGTTATGTGCATACTTGGTCTTGTCCGTAACACAAGAGCGTATATCCAGTATTTAAGTGTTTTTTTTTTCCATATGTAGCTCCACATGGAGTCTGGAATCATGTGACACATCAGCAGAAATATGCCCTCAACTGTACATCTGTGCAACCCTCCTTTACTGTAAGCATGTGAGAGTTTTGGCGTTAAACGTGGAACATGTGTGGCTGGGAGCAAATTACTCTCCACCTCTAACAACTATGATGCATGTGCATTGCCTGCACGTCCCCTCCCCCACACTGTATACTCTATACAATATGACATATGGCACAATGTGTGTGTGTGCATGTATAGGTGTCTGCGCATGCACAGTTTACACGTGCAGGGTCTGCAACAGCGCAGGGTGAATTGTTTGACATCCATTCAGAAACTAGCTGAGAATAGCTGCCCAAACATGAAGACAAATGGGGTGCAATAGGAACAGGCTGGCAGGCTCGCTGATGGCTGGGCCGCTCGATAAAAAGAAAGATGAGGAGACGCTGTTCAATAAAGCAGCCAAGCCCTGCCAAGCTAAGTTCTTCCCACAGGGATTGCTTGAGATGAGAGAACAGAGAGGGAGAAGAGCAGAGAGCAGGAGAGAGGTATGGTGAGGTGTGAGGTGGCAAAAGAAAGAGAGCACAGAGTGATTGCTTGGAGAAAAAGGACATGAGATCTGTGAAGAGGGGCTTGAGGTAGGTTCGAGGTAAGAGAGAAGACGTCCAAGGAGGAATTACAACTTAGATTCTCACTACCATCACCATTTTCCCTGTTGCAGCAGGAACCTGTGACAGATTAGTCTCCGCTGATTTCATTTTACATCTGTATCTGATAACTGGGGGGAAGGATTTAGATGTGGTCATCGGTAGATCAACTAGAGTTGTAGCTTTACCACCAGGCTCGGCTCAATATGTTCCCTGAGCTGTCACAAACTCTGCTGGGGTTTGTGCTTGTTCTGCCCCTGTAAACCAGGTTATTGAATTTCTATGGTAAGCATAAAGTTTCTTTTTTTTTTTTTTTCTTCATGATGCTTGTCAGGAAATAAAACAAAAGAGAAGCTTCCAGAGAGTGTATGGACTCTGCAGGCTCAGCTGCTGAGGGGTTTTCCTTATAAATGCTATGTTTTGGCTCTGGTTAGCCAGGTGTAATTAGGGTTAAATCCCAAGCTGTCAGTCAGCTTGTCATTTATGGCAGCTAAAGAGGCCATCTCCGGTGCTGAGGAGCGCAGGTCTGCCACTCCAATCAGCTTTATGATGCTGGGGCCTGTCAGATAAGCAGGGGCCAGGCAGAAGCACATAATGTGTGGAAGAGAGGAAGGACGATCTGTTCGTTCAATGAGCCCATCGACAAAAGATGGAGGATGCTACAGAAAAAACAATGTGTTTTTAAAGAACAAAGAGCTTGATTGATGCTGATATGAAGTATCTATATGTATTAAAGCTATCACCTTTTGTTCAATATCAAACTACTGTTTAAACTGTTCAAGTAAATGACATGTGTACCTGTAACAATCTGCTTGAAATCCAACGTGTGCAAAGCCACGTTGTAAACGAGGCGGTTGTTTTTCTCTCTGCTGATGTGAAATGAAAACTGTCCCGCTGTGCTGAACAGATAATCATGACATCAAACCATCTGGAAAGTAATGCGAAGAAGCATGTTGGAAAATGTGGGACTGCTTGCTGACTT
Source organism: Pampus argenteus (assembly GCA_036937835.1). NCBI lineage: Eukaryota > Metazoa > Chordata > Actinopteri > Scombriformes > Stromateidae > Pampus > Pampus argenteus. Next base: position 2,140,593 of record CM072872.1, on the reverse strand, counting down.
TGTAAAATATGTACAGTAGCGTTAGCTTGTCACTCAAGTTAGATTTATTTAAGTATTATTATTTTTATTTAATTATATGTATTTAATGGGGCAGATAAAAAATGATTCGGAGGCATTTTTGTCCAATTTGTGCCGTTTTCCTTAATAAAAAGTTAAAAGGCTTCATTGTGAGGAATCTGTGCCTCCTCTCATCTAATTAGTATGACTGAGATTGACAGGGCAGTAGTCGGCTCCTGCGGTGAGATACGATAATTGAAGACGTGATGGCGCTTCAACTCGTTAAAACTCGACTAAAGTGTGTTTTTCGTATTTAATTTATTTTTTGGCCATATTTCTGTATTAATAAGATAAAAGCTGTTACATCTGACTTGGGGGAGATTTTTTGTCATCCTTTAATTTACTAAACTTATACTGTTAAAACAGCAGAGGCTGCAGAGGATCACTATATATATATAGTATATATATATAGTGATCCTTCTTGGCTCATATTACATAGCACCTGCTCTCTTGAAGCATGGCAACCAATGACAGATGACATGACTGTGACAATAGTTTGAATGCGTTTAGACTTAAAAAAGTGACTTGTGTGTATAAAGTCTGCTGTTTTATATTTATGCAGGTAAGATATTCTTTCCAGTGCTATATATTTTTTTATTTTGAGAGTGTGACTGTGACATTTTTTTGTGAATATTTCACATTTTGATCTGCAAACTCTTGCAAAACTCTGAACAGCAAAGACAGCCATACACTTTATACCAGATTGTTACACATCCTTCACCTTTCTAAGATAAGTCACACAGACTTCACTGGGGATTTGGGGAAAAAAACCAAACACAAACCTGATAATCTTCAGTTGCCCTCATCCTGAACCTTGTCAGATGTTCTGTCACAAGATCCACTGCTAAAAGAACAGATAAAAAAAAAAAAGACTCATAATATGACAGGTTGGGGGAAAAGTAGCCAACGGCTTTTCCTCTAATGATGGCTGTGGCACCAACTCAAGCGGCCAATATCGTCAGCAGGTCCTTACAGTGATGCTAAGGGTCTGATTCGTCACCAGCGGCACAAGTTAATTAGGCAAATGTCATGTGTTCCTCTCCTCCAGCAGACAACAGCCTGGCCCACCCTCTGAGAAATAATATTGTTAGCCCATCAAAACGGCTGACCTCATTAATTCTCCAGACGTCTCCTGTCGTCAGCTCCAGGTTGCGGCGGGCCATCGCATGCTGCCTCATTTTTTACTTTCTTTTTTTTTTTTTTTTTTTTCACCTCACAAGGTGCAAATCTATCAGCGGAGAAAACATCCAGAAACATTACAGTCAACCTCAAAGTGTCACATCCAAAGTGTCCCTTTTTCCTAATTCTACCTCCACCCTGTCACGAAGAGCGGTGGCTATTCTTTGCTGTAAGTAACCACGTCGTCTGTGTACTGTAATAGAAGTGACATCGTGACCAACACGAACTTTTATTTTTTACTGCCCTGAAGTGGTCTGAAGTTTGTTCAACTGGAGTTTCATTTGCTTAATTAGATCTGACAAACTTTTTAAAGTATATAAAAGTAGAAGACAGAAAAAAGCAGATTAACTATGCACAAACACGCTAACCAAATCTATAACGAGAAGTCTTGATATTCAGCTATTTATTACAGGATAAGATCATGAAAGGGCGAAACCTAAAAACACATTGTACTACAACTATATCTAGTCATGCAAATCTCCATTCACACTTTGCATTAACATACATCTCGTATCCAGAAGTCCAACACTGTTGAAGGCTTTACCAGCTCATATAGGAATATAGAATAACTTCAGTCTCATCTTTTAAGTACCAAGATAGCCTGACATGAGGTTAACTTGTCTGGGAATTGTGGAAATGATTCAAGCACCTGTGTTCACACCACCGGGTTTATTATAAGTGCAGGCTGCAACACAGTGGTGGGAATCTGAGTAGTTTGCTCACTGATAGAGGGCTTAAGGAGTCATTGAGGTGAGTAAAATTCTTGGGAAGCATCTGCTCACCATGTACAGCACAGAGCTCATAAAGTGGATCTTTTGTCTGATGGCCTTGGTCTACCCCAATGAAAAGGGAGCCCTGGCGCTGCCGTGCAAATGAGTAATGTAATTCAATCTGGACGCCACAGCGGCTTTTATGTCTGGAAGCAGACAGTGAACACATCTGCAGGTTCCATCTCCGTGTAGCTCAGCCTAATTTGTTTGTCATTACTGGCTTGGCTTTCATCTGTGGATTTTTGCACGAGTGTTTCTGGCAGCCTCGGCCCTCCGTGTTAATGGACTGTTCACAGCCTCTTCTCCAGATGCCACCCGGATCCTGTGACCCTGTCCAGCATGCAACTGTCCACTCTGATGTCACCCTGGGATAATTATGGAGAATAAAATAACAAACACACAACGCCCTTCATTGTGACTGAAGCCAGAAAAGACACAACTTTCTGTGAGTCACGATATTTTTCATAGTGACACGGTGAAGTGAGGAGGGGGTCGTCGGAAATGTGATGCGTCTGAGCTTTTAATGATGTGAAACCAGTGTCAACAGTCATTAAACTGATTAGATATCAGAGTTAATGGCACAAAGCACATTTTTAATACTTTTTCTATTTTGTAAAATATGTAGATTGTTGTACAATGAGCTCACGCAGTCAGATTGAATTAATTGGCAGTAGAGTCGGGGTTATTTCATGTGATAATAGTTTCTAAATTGATTATTTGAAGAACATTTAGATGCGTTTTTACAACACAGCTTTTCTTCCAGATGAAGCCGCAGCAGAAAGCATGAATCTACTGGAATTTATCTTTTGAAATCAAAAAGCTGAACTGACATAAAAATGAAACATGTGGAGCTTTTAGTTGCTTTTCATCCAAGACAAAAAATGCCATAACTTGATTTTAAGAATGCACAAGTTTCCAAGTAGCAAATATTCACAAGTGCTGAAATGCACTTCAAACATACAAAGTCTTCATTCATCAACAGAAATACAGTCATGCCAGAACAAACACACACACACACATTTTGAATATTTGTACAGTGTGTAGTGACAACCTCAACATAAACATGAAATGTAGAATTACAGTTTTAAAAAAGAGCAAATATGCAAGCAAGTGAATGTGAAAACAACAAGCAGGTCTTGGGTTCAAACCATAGATATAAAGATGTATGCACGTCACCCATTTGGTTTGCATTGGAGCCAGTCTGAAGCCCAGAATTACAGTTTACAGTCTGCGCCATAGTTTCCGTTTGAAGCCAGGACCTTTCAAATAAGGAATGTCGGGTGTTGCCTTTCACGCTCTGGAAACACACACAGCTACCTCGGAAACACCGAGCGGTGTGAGACGCGTAGCCGGGGGCAGCAGCTGATGAGCCAACTGTCAATCAACGCCTACACGACAGACATTAAAGCTTCTATATGTCGTCAAAACTTACTAACGGAGCAATAATTCCCAAAACGACCAACAGCACACTTATTACAGGCCTCGAAATTTAGTGACTGAGACCATAACGACAACAAATTTGGTATTTCTATAGAGAAGTTGACACTTTTCAAACAGGAGTCTATTGGAGCCAAGGATTTGTTTGGAGCCTGCTACTGGTGCTCGGTGGCACTCTGGGTGCTCGGTGGCACTCTGGGTGCTCCAGTTTCCTCAAGGCAGGAGAGTGAACTGCAGACTTGAATCTTTGTGTGATTATGGTTGTCTGTTTTGGCTCTGATGAACTTTACATTGCAAGACTGGATTCACTAGATCACAACATCCTGAGATCCCACAAGAGTCCATCATGTCAGGCTTCAAGTTGTGTGCTTGTATTTGGACCAATCAGCATCCTAGGAGGATTACAATGTGATCATGTGATCTTGCAAATCCAGCTACCTCACAAGGTAAAGACAGTGATAGACGGTTCGTCCAATCACCTGCAAAGTATTAGTATAAGTAAACAGCAAAATGACTCAGTTCTCAGTTTTAGTAATATCAGTTATATTGTAATATTTCTATTGGCTAAAACCAACCATCATAACCTCGTGATCAGACCAGCCGTTGTAAGGCTATAAGAGCAGAACCCAAGCGTATTGACTAGAACAAGAGGGTGTTTTTTATCGCCTGTGAATTAATGTTTCTAGTTTCTAGTGGAAGAATGTGTCATTTCTACCTTTAAAGCTAAAGCTTCCTGTTTACTCTGATGACATTAATGTAAACCTGAAAACTAAAACTTCAGCAACCCCAAACCAATGTCAGATGTTCTTTTAAACATCGGATGCCAGTGTGGTCATATTTCCACACAGCTTTAAACAGCTGCAGCAGCACTTTGTGGCTCTCAGGTTACGCTGTATTTACCTCATTATCCCTTTATCAGTAATGATGCTTTTCAGGTGTCAATCAGCGAGCATTAAGAGGCATGTAGCTGTAACAATGGTACAGCAGTGCATTGAAATGGAGTAACAGCAAACATATCTCAGTAGACATTATGAGAAATATAAGTGCTAATAAAATAATAATATCCTACAATTTATTTAATGTTTAAAAAGTAAAAAAAAAAACAGATTTGTATTAGAAAATGATAAAATAAACTCGTCATTTTGGTTTATTCTGAATAGTAAAACCCTTGAGTTCAAAAGGAGACCCCCTTATGAGGGGCCATGGTTAGACTCATAAGAAATAAATTAGACTTCAATCAAAACAGTAAAAAAAAAAAACGATATGGAAATAAGTGCCGTCCCCGTGCCAGGACCTCTAATTGTAATCTACTCTGCAAGCAGTTTTAAGAACAGAGACCATGAATGCCTCAAAGCTGCACTTTCAAGAGTCGGCCAAGCATGATGGACGTCTAAAATGAGCCACTTCTGTAATTCAAAGTGCAGTAAAGGTTTAGAAATTCAGCCGGATAGCAGGGAGTCTTTTGAAGAGAAACTTTACGTAGGAAACTGAGTGGATGGTGTAACTTTCTATTATGCAGCAATCCAAGGCTATCTTGGCTTGGGTTATAAATCTGTCACCAGTAATGAAACACAGGGTGCTGCTATAAATTGCTTGAAGGGCTCGTAGAGCAACAATGGAAACATGTATATATGTTCAACCATATATGGAAAATAAAAGAAATGTGATGAATACTAAATATTAAAGAATATAAAGTATATGGTGTTGGTAGCAGGCCAGAGGAATCTGTTTTTAAACTAATCTAATGTCTGATTGCCTACGGTGTAATTTCCAGCTGTCACTGGGTTATCATGTTTGGACCATGTAATCATCAATTATCTTTCAAGGGTTACCATAGTAACAATGTAGGTATGAACTAACTCACTAAGCACTATGTTGGATATTTCACTCGTTTTTTATGCTGGCTGCCTTAAATATTTATATTTAAATAAAAAACTTGAATAAAGTATTTTAATGAAGATTTGAAGCGTCTAAATCTAGACGCCCAACACATACTTTTCTTTTCATATGTGATGAAGTGGAGCTTGAATGTATGTTTCATTACACACACACACACAGAGCTGGTATTAAGTAAATATTACTTGGTTTTCTGTATCTTCTCTTTTTTTTAAACTACTTAAATATTGTTTAAAGGGATGGAACAATAGAGGCTGACATTTGCTAAAATGCCATCTTTGTGTAAGACCCTGCTGACCTTGCAAATGTTTGTCAAAGTGCATCCATAGTAGGTAAAAGCGAGCTAGAGAGAGAGAGAGGTGAGACCCTGCTGAGCCCAGGAGGCTCATCAACAAACACCACGGTGCACCTGTTCCTCCTTATCACTGAGCCAGTGCTCCATCAATTCATTACCAGTTCATATGTGCACAAGCTAATATGGAAAATAGAGTTTAGCATCAATTACCCAGGTGTCAATGTATGTGTGTGTTTGTTTGACTGACTGCACATTCACTCACTGAACACACTACTGTGTTATGTGACCATAAAATGACCCTGCGTCTCTCTCACCTGAGGTAGGCTTGGCAAAGGTAACAAATGTGCCCACAGAGGGACAGCTATGGGACAGGCAGCAGTGGTTATACAGCCATCTATCGTCACATGTGCACTGGGAGCGTTAGCGGTCGCTGTGATCACTCCTCCTGTCTACACTGGCAGTAAATGAATCTTTACACCAGAGAAAAGCTCTAATCAAAGATGTTGATGTAAATGTAGATGTAAATGACCTATTGGACCTGCTTCACCAACCGGGATATATTGTGATATAACACTGATGTTAGATATGTTAGTCTCTCTGCATGTTTTACCTACAGTCTTTACATTCAATCTAATGGCATTCAGTTCAGACGTGTGCTGTGCTTAAAGTCATATATTCCACAATATTAGCATGCTAACATAACACACGACTAAAGCGACTCCCTGCAGGTAAAACCATATTGTTCTGACCAACATCATCACGTCTCCAAGGCAACTGCTTTGCACATGTACATACCTAGCAATTAGACCGGCATGCTAAATTTGTGTGATGCAGCCCATAATAACACCACAGTTTTCTTTTAGAAAAGTAAGACATATGTCCTGACCTGAAAAAAACAAAAACCCAACAACTTTCAGTTCATTCTGCAGTCTCATTGGTTGCCCTTTGAACCCTGTAGGAGGCCATCTTTGTTTCTCCTTGTACATACATCACTTCAACACCAACATGAGGCAGTTATTTAAAGAGGGTGATGACTTATAGAAGTATTGTCTGTAAATGCAGCTTTAATAAGACCCCCATACTTGATCCTGCAGACTACGAAGACACGATGACTGATATCAGAGACAAACACACACAGGATAAAACGTCTTTTTTAATCTGTATCTCCACCTTTCCATCGACCCAGTTGAATCAAACAACCTTTATTCATACTAAATGAGGCCATATTTACATTTATTAAGTATGGTTATGAATAGGAGTGAACTGGAGGAATTCTTTCTCCCAGTTATTGCAGCCTCATAGACCATATTTTTAATATATAGCAAATCATATAACATGGCAGCAATAAATCTGTTTATTTTCTTAAATTTCAGTTCACACCATTGGAGTTTTTTAGCTAGCGTCACTCTTCGACATTCAGGTCAGGTATTCAGGAGTCAAACAACCGTACTCGACTCTGGACAAGAGATGGTACCAAGTTTTCAATGTGTAAAGATGCTATAATGGGGATTGCTACATTGCTCTAATGGTTTAATATTGTTAATTTAATGTTATATCATTATTTATTTTGCTGTGAAATGTCAAAATAAGACATTTAATCAACATTTAAGGGACCAAAAAAAAAAGGTTTGTGACTGACCTCAAATCCAAGATGTGAGAAAAGTGGCCTCCGGGCCTGATTCTAGACGGAGACCAGACTTGCTGCAGCTTTTAAAAATAATGGTATTTTTTTTCTCCTTTTTGTAGTATGCTGACAGACCACAATGAGAGACCAGAAAAAAATAAAATATACCGTAGATGTTTACAGTGGCTGACCAACAATATAAATCTATTTTATCTTTAAAAACACAACTCAAGGATTATTTTTCTTCTTATTGTTGGTGTGTTTGTTTGCTTGGCCCCGCTCGCTTGTCTCTGCAAATAGAGACAGAAATAACAGAAGCAGATACAGTAGACTGCTGTCAAATGACTGCGCTGCAGCTGCTCGTTATACTGAACCACCTCAAGGTTTTAACGTGTACGTACACGGCTCTGCCTTAACTTCTAAACTATTGTCAACCTTGACAAACACAGACAATATCGATTTAAAAGACCGGAGTGGTACGACCATGACAGATAGAAAAGAAACACAACAAGATGTAATAAAAATGCTCCGTATGCGGCGCAAAAGTTGACAAAAACCACTTAAAACTGAACAAAAATACAAAACTGTGATTTATTAATCGTTTCATCTGCAATCAGCCAGTTAGATTCCCCCTAATACAGGTCTAAAAGAGAAACTTAAAGAATGAGGATCTTTTTCCTGATGATTACTCGATCCACTTCAAAGTATTGGGTGTGTATTCAAAACCTGATATTACATCATTATAACATACGTCTTCATCTGAGGAGTTATAATTGTTGAATGTAGATTAAAAACACTTTATTTATGTCTTAATATCGACTTATTGCAGCATGTTATAAACCATTTATTAATAGAAAATATGATGTGAAGAGATGCTCAAATGAACATCACAGCCGCCAACACTGATATAAGATGAAATCAAATACATTTACTTTATATTTATGTATTTAGGAGTCGTAATGATCGCGTCCCTGTTATCTCTGCTGGATCGCTCCTATCTTAGAATTACAGACGCGCAGATAAAAGCTTTTTTTTTTCTTTCTTCCTTTAAAGCTGTGAGATTTATATCTGATGCCTTTAAACTGTGAAAGTGGAAATCAGCTGTTTGTTTTCATTCTGTATGCCGGCCAGCAAAAGCGTTTTATCTGTCGGCTAAAGAAGGACACTGCTAGATTTTACTCTGCTATTAACACACTTTAGTGCAGTCTGGCATGTTCTAGTAAAAATGCTGTTTTGAAGCCGGTTTCGGAGGGCAAAAACTTATTTTGCCTCGTCACCCTGTCTTGGTTTGCTGTTCTCTCTTGTATAAATTGGAAACAATTGCAGGTGTTTTGGAGATGGGATGTTGTGCTTGTCTGTGACAGCAGTGGGATGACATACAGTTTGTATGATGACACATGTTGACACGAATCTGTGAACATCTCAACAGTCTCCTTCTGTCACTGAATCCCTGGTGTGACGTGTTGAAGTCTTTGTATGCTGCCTGGGAGAAAGAAGTTCTGGCTGAAGCACAAATATACATGCAAAAAGTTTGTGACTGCCAGGGTGTTTATAGGTAGACAGACCTGTAACTTTTTTATTTTTCATTTTCAAATGGCAATCACAACATGGTAATTGGCTTAATTTGTTTACCAGCTTGACAGCTAACAAATAGCCTGCTGTGCAAAATCATACACCTGATTTCTCCACTGATTGTCCACTGGTAAATATATCAGACATCCCTGATATATGTTAAAATGCACTTGGACAGCAGGGCAGTAAGTTAACATATGTGCATTGGATGTTTGCATGTATAGCCACTACTAGTGACTACAGCATTATTCAGCTTCTTATGGTTATGTTCAGACACTGGAAAAGGTTCGGGGAAAGATTGTGGTCTTGGTTTAATGCTGAATAAAGTCTCCAGTGACTTGAAGCACAAAGTTTTTATTATTATTGAACCAAAACCACAATCTTTCTCTATCCGTACCCAAAGTACTTCTATTGGCTAAACTTGGCACCAGAACCTGCTGCTAGAGTCCTGCGTCTTGCATGTCCAGCATCCACCCCGACCTCATTCCTGCAACTTCAGTGCATTACATAAATGTAGCGCTTAATGCAATAAAAAAAAAAGCATGCTTGTGAACATAATGCAGGCAGCAAATACATACCGAGTGTAAGAAAACCAAAACCAACACGCTGGCATGCGCTGATGATAAAATCAAACATCTCTTCTATGAATAAACAGAGTTGTGTGATAGTGTTGTTTTGTTTTTTTATATTATTTATTATATTCATCTTGTTGTGTAACATGTCTGGAACTGTTAGACATCTTTTTCTTCTGCTAGTTGTTCTTAAAAAAGGAAACCGCAGTGTCACTGAGAAACTCTGAGTATGAGCCTATCATTATACGAGGCCGTTCATTTCACAATAATGACTCGCTGGCAAGAATCACGTCCAGAGTCAGTAACCTTACTGCTTTTGTGTTTTGTTGAAGGCATTGAAAGCTAGAAATGCATTTTTGAATCTTTTTCAACAGTTTCTCAATGGAAACCTTCAATGACTGAGTGGTGCAATTTGATTTAAATTGTCCTTGTAACGGTAGTTTTTCATGCATATTGTTTTTAATCAAATAGAAAATTAATGCTCATCCAAAACAACAGTTTAACAGTGTTTTCAGACACAGTACAGTTCAAAGTGAAGGTTAGATATGGTACAATAATACAATAATAGACTTCAGTAATATGTGTATTGTACGTATATCTCTCCTTAAAAAAGTAATTCCTGCAGTAATTCCTTTTTTGGCCACTTGAGGGCAGTGAAACAACCTGAAAATACAGCAATAACATATAACTGCCTTATAATGTTGTTGTTGTTATGTTGACCTGGTTAGCAAACATCTTTTGCAAAAAAGAGAAACATTAATTTTGGTCCATGTTTATGTCCACCTGATGAATATATATGAATGAATTTTGTTATTTTCGCTCCAACAACCAACAATTCAAAATATCTGTTTAGATGCTAAATGTTCACGAGGTGGTTGTTTGCTGTTTGTTGCTGGACAGATAAATACAATATCAACCCTTTCTAGATGAGAGCAGAGTTGGAAAACCAAAACCTCTCCATTTCTATATATGTATATTCAAATATATTAGGTCTAAATATGCAAATAAAAAAACCACTTTGAAATGAAGTGTTTGAACTCATTGACTGAGGTCTCGTCCTGGCAGCAGTCGTACGAGTCAAAGTAAAAAGGGACAGAGATAGCTCACAGTCGGCCTCCAACCACATTTTGCAGATTTTTTCTTAATGACAGCCTTCAGATAAAGCCTGCAAGCCCCGGAGATATCAGTTTGACCACTTGTATTTGTTGCTTGCTTTAAATTGCACAGAACTCTAGTTGACAGCCAGTCTGTGACTCGTTGTCACTGAAGCAGCACTACGGCATAAACGATTAGACTCTCTGCTTCGTCCCTTTCGCTCGTCAGAAGACGTCATTAACGTTCATGAAATACTGGCAGACGTGTGAGAATATATTGTAAGATTTTATTGGATTGTTATTGTCATAGCAGTAATGATTTGGTATATTATATATTAGCCTCTTTTTGAGCTACGGGACCTTACTGCTCTTACCTTCGTGTTTTGGGATGTGGAGCAAACTGACGTTGTATTTGGTTGCAAATAATTTCCATTTCAGGTGAAAGTTTCCTTTAACTCAGGAGGCATTTCAATAAATCTGTGTTCTGTAAGTCTCACCCTCCCCAGTCAGCATCGCTTTGCCTCCCTGTCAGGCCAGCTGTCAAACACAGTTCACACAAACTTCAGACCGCAGGACAAGCTCTCCAGACTCCAAACTGACACGGAGAGAACCGCGTTAGCCTCATTTGAAATAACTTTACATTTTGACAGAATGAAACTGATTTTCATTTCAGATTTAATCATGTTAATACATCAGGAATTAATAAAAAAAAGGAGCCACATTGGGAAGGAGGTGGTGCAGGTCAGGACTAATAACCCAGTTTTGTTTGTACAGTGCTCTCCACCTAATCACATTATGTATTACAGTGTCGCCTCGTTGGGTTGGAGTAAAAGGATCTAATGTGAATAAAAAAACAGCAGTAAATGAAACACATTTTAAAATAATGAAAAGTTTGCAGTAATGACATAGTGCGTCACTGAGGCGCCTGAAATATCACGATTTCAGAACAGCGGGGAATTTCAGGCTGAACTGTTAAACTGTCCATAAACCATAAACAGAGAGCTACTCTAAACACGGGGCATTTTCCTGCATGGCGCTCGCCAGCCCGGTCTGGAAACTGTGATGTTTGTGGCTGGAAACTCAGAGGCTGTGGTGTATCACTTCCAACAGCAGGACTTGTGGTGTGATTAGTGTGTGATTGGGACTCCTGGGCGACCCCAATCCTTCACTCTGATAACCCGACATCCAGACTAGCAAACGCCGGACAACTGGAACATAACACATTCAAAGCTGTAGACTTCATTATTTCACTTCCTCACTGGATCCATTTAAAGGGCTACTGCAGCAATTTAGTGTGTCACGTCCATGACATTAAAATGAAAATTAAAAGCAGCAGAGGTAGACATCTAGATTTTTATGAAGTCGATTATGTGTTTCATCATACTCTGTCTCTAAATGTTCAATCTGGTCAAATTTCACCTCTACTGTTTGTAACACAGGATCAAGCCCAATCAGAGCCAACCTCGATGACGTCACTATGACAACATCGAGAGCCGCAGAAGAAATGAAACAGTTAATTATGTTTATTATTATTATTAATACTTAATATTTATTATTTGATTCTTGATCTTACAAATAATATGTAACAAATTAAGGTAAATTTAGCTTTTAATCGTATCACATGATCTAATTGTTTTTCCAGCTACATTTGACAAGGTGAAAATAAAAATACTGAATTTCAACTTTTAAGGTTTAAAGTTTCTTTAAAGTGTTCAGAAAAAAAACCCAAAAACCTTAAACATCTAAAGTACAAGTGAGCAAAAATCATGTCTCATGTCAGAAAGCTCTGCAACTAAAAAAATTAACCTTTGTTTTATATTATATATTATATATGTTTATATTATATTTGTTGAAACATGAAGCAAAAGTGACATTACAGAGGATTTCTGCTCTTAATTACTAAAACAATTACTTTAGAAATCGTGTTACTGTTGCTGATAAAATCAATATGTTGCTTAACGAGGTGGATCATGTATCGGCTGTTTATTCCAGTTGTTTGTTAATCACACGTGTCGTTACTAAATCTGATGCGTGTGTGAGGTAATGCTTGTTATAAATGTGGCAATAGTCTAACAAGGCTGCAACAGCATAAAGTATGTGAAGTTCAGCCTCGACGTCTCTAAATGTGTGTCTGTGTGTGTGTGTGTGTGTGTGTGTGTGTGTGTTCTCAACAGAACCTCTCTCACAGATTCAGTGGGATAATACCAACTGGTATCCGATTACTTTGGGCCCACCGCAAAATATGTACCTTGGCTCCGAAAATTGAATTTATTGATTCACCAGCTCCATTTGTTACACACCACAAGACCACAGCGGAGAATGACAGGAAATTACAATAAATAACCAGCGTGATTGCAAAAGACGTTTAGAGTTTGCTTGACTTTAATTTGCAGTCAGTTGTTCCATTGTCCATTGTCTAAGAATTGATATTAAATTGAGTAAAATAAATTATATATATTTTATATATAATTATATATAATTGATTATAGAAAGAAACAAATACATGTCTGTAAAAGTCTCTCGTCATACCACCAAAGGATCAAGTCAACACACACAAATGAAATAACAACGATGCAAGAAATGATCTTAACTAAAATTAAAATATATATATATAAATATATATATATATATATATATATATATACAGACCAAGTATTAAATATAAAACAGAATATTTTCAAATAAATCAATATACTATAAACCAAAATAAAAGCAATACATTAAGAGTGAACTGAAAATGCTGTGTCATTGATTGTCCACAGTTCATACTGATTTATTGACCCATTAAAAGCCACAGTCATCGGTTATGAGACATAAAGTATATTTGCAGAGATTTTTAACTCTAACTTTCATATAAATGACTACTTCATCATCAACTAGTAATACTAAAGAAAAGAAAGAATAGAAAAGAAAGAATAAAAGCTCCTCATTAGCTTGCAACAGTTTCACACACATAAAAACCCTGCAGCTCTGTTGTTGCAGCTGTTTACGGTGAACTGTGGTGCAAAAACTGGCTTCTTCTTGGCTTCTTTTGGATTTCGACTGCCGTGTTTGCTTTGATGATCACTTCCAGTCATTCTTCAAACTTTACTGATCTGATATCAATCAATCTTACCAACCTGAGTCTTTGCAGCCTCGCTAACATCACAGGACTATGTCCCGAATCAACCTTTTCCTCAACACACATTAGGACTTACAATACAACAGCAGGGAAAGCACAGAAAAAAGCAGTTAATGCATGCAAACTCAGCAATTAATGACACTATTATTTAAGCATGTGACAATGTCTAGACGTGTTTCAGTGTGTGTTCATGTGGAGAGTTTAGCTGGTGGTATCCCGCTACTTTCAATATAGTTTAGACTCTATTGTGGAGTGTGACTTACTGCACAATGCATACAACATTAGAATAAGTTTTTACATTAACAACATGACCGTAAAGGCAGCCAGTAGTAAGTTATACAGGTAAACCTGCTGCAGATAGACACAATATGATTATCATGTAAATATGATATATATGTGAATCCAATCTGAGAAAGAAGCTGGAATATTTAAGAGTTTTTATTGGCTCGAGCTTTCAAGCAGCCAGAAGATACGAGGGCAGCAACAGAAGCTGCCACGTTTAAATGAAAATTAAAACTAAAAAGAACACACACATATTTCATTATTTTTTTAAGGTTTGTTGTGCTCTTTTATTTAAATTGCTTTCAGTGATAAATTATTTGAATTCTTCTCATAATCCAGTTTTGCTTTATTTTATGCACCAAAAGAAAATTCCTGTCGAGCTTCATTCATGATTCATGTGATGTTTCAGTATCAAAAGTCTCGTTCAACGGGACCTTTTTGTATTTTTTGGTCTCTGGATTGAGGCAGCTGCTTAAAAAACATCTGCGATGTTACTGCAAAGTGAGGTCAAATGCGTTTTAACTCGGTTATTCTGGTGTGTAATGTTGTATGTGAACATACATGCAGACTCACATGATGCTTTTTATTTAACATCCTATATTCATTGACTTCATACGACCCGTATTTGTCTTGTATGCATACTGTAGGAGTGCGTATGCGAGAGGGAATCCAACATATTGCATTTGTGCTCGCAGGCCAAAACAAAGTCACATCACTTCCACTTCAACACCTGCAGATCTGCGAGGTCGGCGTGCAGGGGTTGGACGTGCCGGGTCATATGACCGCCCTCCTCGCCCCACCTTCCCTCCTCTTTGCCCTTTTTTGGTGAACTCCCCTCCCTCCACCGTTATCAGGGTGGAAGTGAGCTGATGGATGAGGAGCGACAGCATGTGACGCAGAACTCAACTCTTTAATGTGCAGCTATTTCACCCTGCAGCAAGCCAACCCTCCATCTGCACACAGACACACAGTCACACCAGCCTGCTCATGTGACATGGCAACTTTATGCTGTTGTTGCAGGGATGCTGTCAGTCTGAATAGGGAACCCCGCCATGCTTTCAAATAAACGTCACATTTGGTAAAAGAAAATCACAGGAGACATCCACTCATACTTCCTTTATGTAACTTTATTTTACAGTACTCTAATTGAGTTGTTTGAATATACACAGTGTTTCCCTGCTAAGCTAAAGCTAAGCTAACTGGCTGCAGACATGAGAGTGGTATCAATCTTCTCATCTCACACTGGGCAAGAAATCGAATATGTGTTTTTCCTAATATGTCAAACTCTTCCTTTAACGCAGACAGTGAGCTGTGTGTTAGCTTAGTGTCTTTCTGTGGTCTAACTGAAAACGGGCCTGAGGCAGCTGATGATGACGATTATATTTATATTTTGTGGGGTGACTCAGACAATTCAGAAGCAAAACTGAAGAACTCAGAAAACACGAGTCTGACTGCGTGAAATGTTGAAATGTCCACAAGAAAAGTCACTGAGCAGTCACAGCGGCGGCAAATATGAGCTGCATTAAATTATATGAAAACATTAATGTTAACAATAAGTTTATGATCAATATTATATCAATTTGTAGCTCAGGCCATTAACAACCTGATGTCTTTGACCGCCTGTTTAGTGTTTAATTTAGCCTGAAACTGAATTTTGTTTATCTTGAACAAATATGTCATGGAGGAAGTTTGAATTTATATTTCTGTCTTTATTTACCTTCAGTAACTTTTATGTATTTTAAGTATATGTTATATTATAGGAATATCAAATGCTTTTTAGATCACAAATATCAACAGTGTGTCTGATGATGTGAAAACATTAGAAATTGCGATATTTGAAACTGAAAGTGTAATTTTAACAGTTTACGCTGAATTTAACAGAATAATATTTACACTGATTGATTGACAGATGATGTGTTTTAACAATTAGCAGCAAAGATGGATACAAAGAACAAATTAAAAAAAGTAGTGACCACAACTGTGTTGCATTTCTGTAAACTGTGTGGTGAAACTGTGTACTAGAAAGTACTGTCATCTTTCAGTTATGTGTGATTATACTATGATACCGTATGTAAATGT
This sequence comes from Pampus argenteus, assembly GCA_036937835.1. Taxonomy (NCBI): domain Eukaryota; kingdom Metazoa; phylum Chordata; class Actinopteri; order Scombriformes; family Stromateidae; genus Pampus; species Pampus argenteus. Next base: position 2,124,615 of record CM072872.1, on the reverse strand, counting down.
GGAAAACATGTAAAAAAAAACAAAACAAACAATAATCATGTAATAATAAAATATCACTAAACAAAGTGTGTGTCCATCATCAGTACATTAACCCTTCATCATCTGTTTTAAAAATGTCATTTTTCCAGATGATTGTTTTATAAATCAGTGAAATGTTTTCTTCACATACGAACCGCTCAATAAAATAAATAAACAGCATTTTATACCCAAACACATTTAAATTCATCATTAAGATGGAGACGTTATATTAATAACAGCTGCTTATGATGAGTTACAAATACATATTTATAAAAGCATGTGACATTTTAAAATCCTTAAAATAATATTTAGGCATTCGTTTCATCTGTGAGAGAGTTTGAAATGAAGTGGGATCAAATTTGTGGCTTCGTGACGTAATGTTTATATGTTTATATATATATATATATATATCTTATATATATATATAAGAGATGCCAGAATTACAGTAATCACTGTATAACGCTGGTGACGGCAGATGAGGAGATGACGTGAACCTTTGTTTACTTCCAACATACAAACGTTTTACTCTTAAATAAATAAAGAGCAACGTGATCTCTCTACAACCAACCACATTTAACAGTCAGATGTATATTCAAATGATTTCTGACATAACAGATGTACAAAACAACAGCATAATCAGTTGCAGAAGACAAACTATTGCTGGCATTTGCTCATTAGATTGTTGCTTTAGGCAAATTGCTGAAAGCTGCAGATGAATATCGGACTATTCAGGGGTTCAAACTGTCATTCAAAACGCTCACACAATGTGAGTTATGAAGAGATCACAGATCGATTTCTCAACTTATTCTTTTTATAAAACTTAAAGTTTCCCTTTTGCTCATACTCATACAGAAAGCTTTTATAGCATCATAAATACAGATCCATCGTCAATCTTTCATAAACCTAATTTGATAAATTAGTAGGAATCCTTTAGAGAAAGGCAGACCACCAAATCAAGTACATTGAGAGTAGTACATATTTATTTTCTTGCTTTCCTGCTCCTGAATATATCAAATGGGTGTTTACTGTGTGCAGTATAAATAAAATTCACCCTAAGTGGTTGTGCCAGGTCATGGATGCTGGCGCGCTCCTTTGGCTCAGGACGGCCCTAATTCCTTCTGTCAGGCAGTAATCAGGTCTGTTTCACATAACGGGCCATTAGTTTAAAGAGCAAATCTGCTTTCGGCGCTGCTGACAATGGATAAAGTGTGTGTATGTGCAGCTGGAGCGGAGGGGAGGGGGGGGGGGTGTCTCTGTATGCCAAACCTGACCTGGCAATGCTCGGAAAGAGGGAGGGAGGGGAGAGATGGGACGGAGACGGAGAAATAGATAAGGAGTTAGAGGAGGAGAAAGAGGGATGGGCGTTGTGAGGGACCGCACAGTCGCACTCATCGGATCCACTCGAAGAAAATGAGGCTGACAGGTCAGAGTGTGCCCCGAAGATGTTTCCATTTTAGCTCCATTTAAATCTGTAATCACTGCCCTCTGCATGAACCCGCGACTCTTTAAAAAAACCCTTAAAGAAACAAACCTTAAAAAAGGAAGTGGCTTGTCACTGCCTCGCCCCTGGTGGCAGCAAACACTTACCCATCCTCTCTGCTGCTGGCCTCGCAGACCTGTTCCTGTCCCAACCCGAGGGTTAGCTTCAACATAACAGGATGACAACTGAACGCTGTCACCGTCTCGTTAGAGCAGCCCTCAGCGCCACAGTCCAGTGAGCAGATAATTGGAAACACGGCAGGGCAAAAGTCACACAAATATGTAGCGATGCAGTCTCACGGAGGCCGAGTGAAAGTTAATTCTCTCCAGTGAGAAGGGCGGCTTTTGGCGAGGCGGTATTTTCTGTCCATCCATGTCTGGCAGAGAGGAGGGGAGCGCGCTGGGTTAGGCCAAACACCACTCCTTACCCTAATAGCTTAAGACACAGCCAGCATTCGTTTCATCTCTCAGGGGGAGCACTGACACAAACGATTTTCATTCCTCCCCTCCCCCCTCCATGCTTCCCACCACATTCCCAATCTACACATGTGCACTTCTCTTTTCGATTCAGGTTCTCTCACGTTTGACAGAAACAAATAAGAAAAAAAAAATAAGAAAAGATAAATGCATTAAAGATAAATGAAAAGATCAGAGTTGTTTTTTATATCTAAGATATCTCACGGCAGCAGTAACGAGGAGCACAGTGCTTGTTAACGAGGAAGCTCATTAACGCAAAAACCTACATTGTTTAGTTTGACTGCCTAAAGAACAGGAAACATAATATGTTGCTTGTATGCTGTGTAACTAAGGGTGAAATTGTTTCAAAGTGCTAATTATTACCATATTTTGTATAAAAAAAACCCAAATGAATAGAAAAGGATGGATTGTGTTTTTGTACGTTTGGACATTAGCAGTATGTGCTTGATGAGGCACATTTTATTTTCTCTTCTACTGCGGCTGCGACGTGGCCCATGCCTCGGGGCCGAACTCTGCTTTCCGGAAGCTCCTTCTCCTCATCCCGTCCCCCCAGTCCTGCACCCCATAAGGCTCAGTCAGCAGCCCCCCCCCCCCCTTCAACCAGCGACATGGCATTTGCACTGCTGAGGAGAATGTGAGCTAATGAAAGTGTAAAGCCTGTGTTCACTAGAGTATAAAATTCACATTTGGCCAAGACCGGCTGTGCAATCTGATATTATGAGCCCTGCCGCAGAGAGAGCGAGGGCTGCAAATAGCACTGAAAAAAGGCACAGCGAGGCAAAACAGGAGAAGGAAGCACAGTCAAAGTGCGTTTTTGTGAAATGAATTCATGCCATCGACAGCAGGACCAGAATATGTTTATTCTTATTCAACGTGGAGGCGGAATAGTTAAAGGCTTACAGAGAAAGAAATGTCTGTGGAGTAAATGTAAAATCAGTTCAAGGTGGTTTAAAAGAAAGAAGAGACGCACGAGATGAACGAGTTGCAAGGTACTGTATGCCGCCATCTTGTTTCTTGTGTACACGGAGCAGCCGTTCGCTCTTATTAAATGGAGGTTTGCTGTGGACAGAAATGAGGTCAGCGGCGGTGGAAAGACGTGACGCAAACAGCCCAGGAAAAAAAAGAGCTATAAGCGTCGTGGTGTTGTGACAAAGCAGACAGTAGATAGAGAGACGATCTCCTCCTGCAGGAAAAGAAAACTCGTGTACGCTCTCCACAGATTCAACTTTTATCATCACCGAACTCAGCAGCTCGGTTCACCTCATTGTTTTAGAAGTTTAGTCACAAAAAGTAAAGCAAAGCAGCAAAACATGATCTACTAGACGAGACTGAAGCAACCGACGTGTTTGAGGGGAAAACGTGAATCTTTTGTTTCAACAGTAGCTCCGATTCATCCAGGTCAAAAGTTCAGGCGCGTTAGCGCTGGATGACCTATTTTCTCCGCTGAAACTTGGGAATCTTTCTTCAGTTCGTCCTCTCGCTTCTGTCCATTCAAATTAATCACTCAACTGTTCTTAGTGAAGAAACACTGAAGCTAGAATCATTAAATACTGATTACTAAGTTACTAAATTATGACTGCTGTACATATAGTAGTAATGTATTACTATATATTACTACCTCTAATATGCAGTCGTTTGTATTGATACTTCTTCCTCATACCTGAATTAATACAGTTGATACTGTTAATACTACTGATAGTACTACTGATAGTACTACTACTCCTGCAGTTCCAGTCATTATTCATATCCGTTATTCTGGCCTTGTGTTTATATCCCATATTTCTCTTCTGAATTGTTAAATGTATAAATATATATATATATATATCTGTAGCAAAAGTATTGTCTTGTCCCATATTTTATTAACATATATATATTTAATTTCTTATTGCTTATAATGATGCGTATTCTGTGTTGTTTTAATTAGTACTCGCCGATGTAGCATAACGATGCCCCGTATGAAATCTTTACTGACGTTAATATATATAATATATATGATAAAAATAATAAAATTATAATGCATATAATCAATAATGTGGCATATGCATGCTTCTATATATTAATTTTATGTTCATTTTTATATACTACATTTTATTAAGTAGACATTGTGAACTAATGCTACATACTGCAGCTTTTACAGCAGTTTAACGTTTCATTTTGTGGTCAGTACTTTTATTACGCTAATATACTACTACTACTATTACTATTACTATATAGAAACATATAGAAACTATATGTCATTAATTCTCATAATCGAAACCTTTACCTGGCCGACTGAGCTCAGCTCTGTAATGTGATGCTCACCGTGGGAGCAGCATTTGTGTTTCATCATGACGATTCACTATTAGTCACCATAATCAGGCAGAACCAGAACCGTCCGTGTTTCAGATCTTTGCTCAGAGGATGAGCCGTTGATAACAGACGGGGTCAAAGGCCGCGGATGCACGCCGCTTGTTTTTCTACACTAGAAGAAGATCTGTGTGCAGGGCGAGCTGGTGGAGCATCTTGAAGAGCCAAGCTGGCAATTATCATCAGGCAGGAGCAAAAATTACAGCCATACCTTTATGATTGCAGACTATCGCGTTTCAGCAGGGCCGGACAGCCAGGTTCAGTCAGGGTGTATGTATGTCGGCCAGAGAGTGGCCCTTCAGCTATAGGCTGTTATTATTATTATTATGGGGATGCCTCTCTCGCTCTCCCTCTCTTCCTGTAGAGTCATATTATTGCCCATATTTTTTATATAACCAGGTAAAGCTGTGTTTGTGTCCATTTCTCAGGTCTCAGATGGATGATCACTCTGTCAGCACTAAGCTCATATTATCATCAAACGCTCTATAAAACAATAAAAATAAAAATAAATAGATAAAATGTAATGATTAAACTACAAGATGAAAAAGATGATAAAACACAACATTAGAAATTATTAAAGCTCCACAATATCTAAATTCCTGTTTTATTTTATTTTATACAATGTTTGTGTAGTTATAAAGTACGTTAGTGGAGTATTTAACTTAAGTCTCATATTAATAATAAATATAATTTAAAATGTGTTTAGAATGACATAATTGCACAATTAATGCTAAAATAAACTGATTATGATTTTTAAATGTTGCATTACTGACATTATGTATGTAGAGAGCGTCAGATGTATTTGTACTTTTCGCCTTTACGATATTATAGTTACGATAATATGAGTAAATTACAATAAAACCTAAAAACATCTGAGAAGAACGTCATTTACTTATTTTCTATTGATGCATTTGATTAGTCAGAATAAATGAATGCAAAGTTTCCTTATTTTTGCATCTATGAAGTAAAAACCAACGATGCCGTTAAATCAGTTATATCTGTATTATGTTATATAGAAAACATCATTTTATTTAAGACATTTATTGCACATTTCTATTTATTTCTCTTTGAACCTATTTTTTAAGGTTTTTATTTTTGAGTGAAAATATTTACTCAATGTGCTCAAACCTAATTTTCTGCAATACAACAACATGACTTGAAGTATTTTAATTTACGTTTTTACGTGTACGTTTTTTTTCTTCTTTCTTTCTTCGGTTCTTCCTCTTGTACTCTTGATGTCATGAGTTTGCAATGCGATTTATATTTTCTCTATTAATTGCAAAAAGCTAAAAAAGGAATATATTTATTGAGAATTTACTGACCTTTTCTTTTAGGAACGTAACATCTGAACTGAAATGCAGCTTTTTTTTATATATATATATATATATATTTTTGTGATTCATTTACATTCTTTGAACTTGAATTCCATCTTGTATAAAATATTTACTTTCATGGTAAAAGTAAAACATTTTGAAATTAAAAACACATTTTATGCTTTTTTCCTCTGAGTGAAGATGTGTCTCAGCGTGTCTCATCGTCAGCGTTTGAGTGGGCGAGAGTGGGCGGTCACTGAGAGGTCAGAGCAACAGAAAGAGACAGAACTACTGAGACATGGAGGGGACATTCGAAATCACACTCAAACGCTCACAAATCAAACTCACCTCCTGATATATTTTCGTAACATTGCAGCACAGACGCTTTTGGAATAGGTTTAAAGGGCTGTGTGGAAAAAGGTAATGCACTTTCACATTGGCGTGCGTATATAGCATTTGAGCCATGAATTGCCAGAGAGAGCTACTCTGCCCTTTTCCATCACAGCTTTAAGTCCACACTTCAATCCGAGTGCTGGAGTAGTATTTTCTCTGACACGTTGCCCCCTGGTGCTTTTCCATGTCCTGGCCTCGTATGAAGGAAAGTTCACACTTTATACCAATGACAGCCTCGGGCTCTTAACCTTGTGCTGAGGACAACAAGGATTCAACAGGTGAACACCTTGGACTTCTTTAATTTGCGTTTGGTATGAACTCCTTTCCCCCAGTGAGCCACAGTGATAGTGTTGAGGGAGCAAAATGTTGGAGGAGTGCTGAAACTCAACATCTCCAGTTTTCATTCAGTAACGTTGTTACAAAGTCAACGTTAAATCACAATTAAAAATATAATCACAATAACTATAATTCTTGCGCAACTTCAGAACATGTGCATACAATGGTTTAATTCATATATATATAAATACAATATATTTATTACTATTTGAAGTGTTTAACTGGATACTTTTATGTAGCTAAACAATAATTATGTTTTAATTCAAATTTAAAATATAGTTTTTTTTCCCGTAAAATAAAAAACTATATACATTTTACTTAAAATTTAATGTAACTCAAATTTAAAATATTCAATTAAATTAGCTCAAACTGAGGGTGCAAATTTAACTTACACAATAAAAACAACAAATTTTTAAAAAAGCTGAAATTTTTGTCACTATGCAAAAGCACATTGCCTATTTTCTTATTTATTTATTTATTTTTGTCCAAAACGTCACTTTCGTCAAAGCAAATATGTCAGTTTCAGGCATTTCATACAAGCCACGAAGTGCCCGCGTCATGTATTATTAACGACAAGGTCAATTAGTCTGACTGATAGTATGATTGGTGGATTTGTGGCCTTGCTGGAGGTACGCTGCAGCGGGTTCAGATAGCGGTTTTCCATCGGCGCCGAGTTCGTACGGTAGACGGCACACTCGCTCCACATTAGATCAGCAGAGGCCTAATAGCTGCTCCTGAATGTGACACAACTGTGGCAGTGTGTAGGCTGTGCAGACGAGCTGACCGAGCACTCACCTCCCTCTAAACACTTTATTTATTTATTTCCGCTCTTGGATTAAAGGCGCTTTTGTGAAGCTAACCTACATAACAGCTTGGTGCTGTGGCAAGCTCGGCAACCAGGCTCCTTGATACGGATACGATGAGGGTGCTTGGAAATGAAGACAATGAACGCTCAATCAGTCCCATTGGCTCAGGTCATTACTGAAATATCACACAGACCATTGATTGAGCTGTATTGAGTTTAGCCACTGAAGCACGTTATGCTATATTGAATAACTTGGTGGCCTAATCAAAACTAAATTATTTCCATATCATAAGCGGGGACTGTCAGACACAATTTGAGTCATCGTTCTTCCTGATTTGTTTATATTCACCGATCATTCAGGTTGTCTCGTGTTTTTATTTATTCATTTATTTATTTATAAATATTCATAATTAGACTTTAACCCTTCCTTATGTACATGTGCAATAAAGTCATCATGCTTGCAACGCTTTAATTGGTGGTAAATATGTTCTGTAGACATAGAAGCAACACTATATATATGATTGTGTATTTATTTTTTTATATAGAGTATGTGCATGTGTGTACACTTAAAAACTATATTAATACACAAACAGTTACTTACATCCGTGCAAAAAAATATCTTATGTACACGTAGAAGTACGTGAGGCATTCATAGCTGATCAATTGCTTTTTTCTACTATTTAAATATATATATATATATATATATATTATTTATTTTAGAAAATAATATATGTATTGTTATTATGTATTAAGAAGCTATCAGGTGTCCTGATCATACAATATATAATATAATATAATATAATATATATATATATATATATATATGTAATATATATATACAATATATTTTATATCACTTGTTTAAACCTGTTTTATATTTTTTTCAAATATTTCTTTATATTGTATATGTATTTATATTATGACTATTATAATATTTAACAATTACAATTGTATTTTAGTATAAGTATAATACATTCAATAGTATAATATAATAATGATAATACAAGAAACAAATAATAATAGTATAAGATCATGAAAGGGATCATTTTTTATAATGAGTACATTTTAATTGTTTACTTAAGAGACAAGTACTAGTAAGAGTATTTCTACAGTGTAGTGATACACACATACATACATACATACATACATACTGTACATGCATGCAGTCCAATCAATCATTGGATAAATCACTTTTGAATTCAATCAGGAAGCTTTAACTGAGAGAAAAGCAGCACATGATAATATGATTACAACACATCATGACCTGGTTTAGTTATCGCTCTGCAATCCTTGCTTGACAACGTTAAGAGGTGAAAGGTTCCCGCGCTGTGGCCTCTGAGGAATTATGCCTTTAATGCTCTCAGAGGGAGATGAACAGCAGCGAGGGGAATAAGGACAGTTTTCACACGAGACAGACGAGCACACGTCCTCTGTCCTGCTGCCACTTTACATGTTGCTACATCATGCGGGAAAACTGTTCTGCAATGATTATAGTCACTTGTGTTTATGGATTCAGACCAGTTTTCATATAAAGAACATTGTACCACTTGTATTCTGTAGGACTGTGTGTCTGATTTCAACCTCTGGACTCATTCGCTGCCCTGCTGATGGCAGCAGTGTCCCAGTCAAACGACACGTGTTAAAGCAGGGCAAAGATTTCAGATTTCACTGTGTCCGCAGGGAAAAAGCTCCTTCACGAGCTCGGAAAATGTGGAAGTATTGTCCGAGTACAGAACAAATATCGAGTATGTTTGAAAAGACATAAACATCATGAAAATAGAAGCAGCTCGAGTATCAGTGAAGTATGAGAAACGTTCACTGTGACCAACACGGTGCCAACGCGCTCCACCACGGCCGCCATCATGAACTCTACATGAACCCGCTTGTATCTGTGTGAGCTGAGCAGATCCGGCCATGTGATTGGACGAGCTGCATATTTGAGAGATTACTGAAGCCAGGTTTGGACTGACTGCCATCACCGCCCCCCACGTGTGAGAATAACCTAATCGCTCCACAGGCTTTTTAATTATCTCATAATATCTGGTGTGTCTCGCAGCCAGGGTCTGGGAGATGAAAGGCCTAGAAACCAGGAGGATTCTGGGTAGACTTTCCCCCCGTTTACTGTTGATGGTGTAAAATTACATTTGATTCATATGAGGCTGACTGATATAAAACATTCAGTACTGTAAGTAATGTAGTACTGAATATTCACTCAAACTGTATTCTCTAAACAACTGTTTATTGTGCCACAAATTATGACAGAGCCAGTTTCAAAAACGATAAATATTAATAAATAATATATAAAAATGTCCCTGTTGTTGTTATTTGTGCAGTACAAATACAGTATAAATGAATATTATATTTATCACTGATAGATACTTATACTTCAAAGAAAAAATAAAATAAAAAAAAGAAAAGAAAAGAAAGAAAGAAAAAAAATATTAGGCCAATATTTGGACCTCTATATTACTACTTTAATGATGACTTTACTTTCTTATATTTAATATTTTAGACTTTATTTTATAGATTTTATTTAAAAAATATATATTTAAATGTAGTTTAAATAAAATAAATTATTACTTAATTACTATAAATTTAGTACCAAAGTGAATCAGAAGAAGCGTATCATTTTATTTATGTGACATGCAATTAAATATATATGAACTTTATTATTTATGATTTATCATTATTAAATTATAATTTAAGGGTAGTTTATATATATATATATATATATATATATATAGGCTTGTATATCACACATTCAAATTATTATATAATTCTTACAATATTATACAACATTAATATAGCCATAAGTAAATAAAATAAAATATAATAAATAAATAAAATAATTAATTAATTAAATAAAATAATAATAGTTAGTAGTTTTTTAAATGGATTGTGTGTTGTTTTAGAAATGGGCCCGGAGTCATTTGAGGTCAGCGTGGCCTCTGATTCACCCTGCGTGTCATGGATTAAAACAAAAAAAAAACCAACAACTTATCCTAAAAACCTCATGACCTCCCGTCCGAATGAAGAGACTCGTCAGGGTTCACAGAGAGTTAAAACAATGCTGATGCAGATTTTGATGAGGACGATGGCAGTGATGAAGATGACGATGATGCGGGGAAGGCGGAGCAGTCGGGTGGAGGCAGCAGCTCCCTCCTCTTGCCACACTAACCCGTGCCTGAACCTGCGATGTGTCTGTCCCACAGGCCTTTTCCTCACCCTCAAACTGTCACATACTTTTTTGATCGTTGGTGCCACTGAGCTTTCACCCCCCGCAGCCATCCAGTCTCCCTACAACAATGTTTGCATTTGCAAAAGGACACAGTCGATCCCTTCTTTTTGTCCTTCCACCTCTCTTTTCTCTCTTCCCTCGGAGCGAAAAGTTAAGACCACAGAATTATGCCTGTTAAAGAAAAGTCTAAAAACAGTATCTTGTAGTAGAAATAACTTTGCATTTGAAATGAATAAAAATCTAAATCTTCTTTTGGTTTGTGAGTTTTGTCCTTCGCTTTGTTTTTATTCCCTTGTGTCATGCAACTGTTTTGTGTAAATTAGTGGATTTTATTCAAATGCTGTGAATGAAGTTACAGAAACTCTTTTGTTTGTGTTTAGACTGTCTGTCAGAGTGATTTGATTCAGAGTGACCCACATTCCCCACATGCATTTGAAAATTAAAGTTGCACCCTTGAATAGAGTTTACTAAGTGTGTTTAAATGACTTGACTAAGATGCACTGACGGCTTTGGCCACAGTCGATGGTGGCGCAATAACCTCACTGTGGAGCCATGCTGTTGATTAGGCCTTTTAGGTCGCTTTCTCTTAAGCAGGGTTTAGCATGAGGCAACAGCTGGCACAAGTTTATGGACGGAGGCCGTTGGTGAGAAGAGAGAGGGGAGGAAGGGGGCGGCGGGGGGGTCGAGGCAATTTTTCCCCTTCATTTTTTTCAGATAATCCCGACACCATGACCCCCTGAACGAAGCCTACAGGCACACTAGTGGCCGACGGCGAGGATTGAGCTCAAGAAATTACAGCATTGAAGTGGGATAAAGCTTCCTTCAGCCTCCAACTGGTCACTCAGCAACGCCGATCCAACACGGCAAAAAAAGTTGCTTCTTCTCTTTTATTTCTGTTTATGGATTCAGACTTGTTTTTATATATCATATGAATTTATAGTTTTAAACAAATATGTCTTGCAGAAATATCTCATGCTGATTATTAAAGTAATTCAAAGCAACTAAATGATAAACTGTTGTACCATTAAATTATAATTAAATTAAATAATTTCCACAGAACATGATAACTGTTCTGATCATATAACAACAGTGTACATATTCAACAAAAAAATGAAAGATTTAAATATGTTTAATTCATTTAATCTTAATGTTTTACACAATTACATAAATTAACTAATAATTAACTAATAACTAATTAACTATAACTGTGATAAAATGCTGTCTACAGATTTGATCTCTGCTTCAAATCTAAATTACTTTCATCACTCTCAATTCATAACTGATATTTTTGTAACATTACATCACATCATACTGTATATTGACACATATTGAGGACAATTTAATGTACTTAAAACGTGTTTTGCTTATTGTTACTTCACTTTGATGTTTGAAACATCGCTGTGCACATTCATCTAAATCTACTAATAGTTTAAAACTTGTATGTAGAAACATGATTTTATGACACCACAATATCTGCATGTTCATGCATGTTGAAGAAGGAGAGTAGTAGTTTTCTGAATTTGAGTAATTTAATGTATTTTTTATTTTATTTATTTATTTTTTTCATTGTGGAAACAAAAATTATACAAATGACATCAATAATTATTACTCAGAGGAATAAAACCTTAAAAAAACATGTCAGTGTAAGATTTTTAACTTTGACTTTAGCAGGAATAATTAATACATACGTTTCATTTTTCTATTATATGAGATGAATAAAACTGCGTTAACTCCTATTTAGATTCAATACATCACATATACAATTCATTAACAATTCAAATTCCAGCGTAATGTTACTACGTCAGTTTGATAAATGACTCTTGTTGACTGATCTGCCAGAAACAAATTTCACAGGACTTCAGCTGGTTGGTGCGAGCGGTGGACTCTGGACATGAAACATGATAGACGGTCGACTGCACACGTATAAATCTACATAAACATTCTCAAGTCAGGCGTCATGTGCCTCCAGGCGTCATGACTGACAGTCTGAGCTGTACGGGAAGACAAAAAGTATGTTACAGTTAAGAAATACCTGAGTACAACAAACATTTTTTTGACTTTTTACAGACGGAGAAATATTTACAACTTTTAATGCTGCATTAAACATTTTAAAATGTTATTTTGAACTAATCTTGTAAGTAATTAGAATTAGTAAGTTTTGGACTATATTTTAGATACATATCAAATGTTAAAAACAAACATGTTTACTTGAATTAATTTAGTAAATGTTCATGAAATGGAAAAAGCTAAATAAAAAGTAAATAAAAAAAAAAGACAAAAACTGTTCCACCAGCTCATAGAAGAAGTTAACAAACTCTGATGTGTGTGTGTTGCAGTGTAAAGACTTTTTCAGGACAAATAAATGAAATAAAATAAAAAATGCATGTGCCCTCCAGTGTCCATATGAGTCCCTCCTGCATCCGCTGCTACTTTCTCTGGTTACATTTGTCCAGCTATCAATAATAAAACAGTGCAATCAGGCAAATGGAACGATTCTTTTAGGACGTTTCTACGATTGTATTTTTAGCCGGCTTTTATTCCCACACATTATTTACTCCACAGAGTATAAAGTCACATAGCAACAAAATGCTTTGACATTACAACTGTATAACTTCCATTACACCAACACACGTGCTTCTCGCTGCAGGCGGGATGCTTGTTTTTCCCATCTGTTTCTTTTATTCCAGATATTTGAGTCCAGCCTCTCGGACATCAGATGGAGGCATCACAACAGACTCGATATAAATACTTAATACCATGAAACATCGCTCATGCATCCTTTTAAATGGTTCAAAAGACATTGAAATGGGGTGATTTCATTCCATGAATAGAATATGTCTATACATATGGATAAAGATGTCCTTTCTCGCTATTTACACGTGCTCCGCTATCTGACCTTCTAAAGGTTTTTTTGTTTTTTTATTTCACACATGCTCTGCTGATCATCATTCATCACATCAAAGGAAATAATATTTGTACATAAACCACAAATGAATAGAAAAAAATAAATAGAAAATGCTCAAAATAGCCAGAGATTGTAAAACCCAATCAAAGGCGGATCTCTGCTCCAACAAATGTCTCTGTGATGGAAAATTATCAAAGTGTACCAGCGGCCTCGTGGGTCCTGTCTAGTCTGGAACTTGTCAATCAGTCTGTGAATAAACACCAGGACAGTCTAACTGGAGTAACTGGGACACATCACTTTAACCCAGTAGTATGTGTATCATGGGAATGACAGCTCTGTGGAAACTGTATCAGAAAAAAAAAAAATCCATCTTTGATCATCTGCAGCGCTCAGCTCTGGGAATGACCAGTAGGGATGCTGTTGTCCGCAAAGGCATGAAATCCAAGCCTCACACACACACACACACACACACACACAGTACCTTTAATCTCTTTTATTCTTATCCAGTCCAGTCCTATTAGCTGCAATATAGGAAAAAAGCTCAGAGGGGGACAAACTGCACTCCCGTGGACCCTGGACTCTGTTAAGCACTCTGGAAAACTCATCTTTTTAGCCTCTCCCTCTTCTGTCTACCTCTCTATGCCTCTTCAGTTCCAGGCCCCATAATGCCACATCAATACCGCAGTAGGGAGGAGGCACCACACTAATGTAAACACACAGGTTGACCTTGTTTTGCTCCCCATGGCCGACGCCGGAGAAAAAAAAAAAAAAAAAAGAAAAAGTTGCACAAAGGAGAGATGAAAAAGGTGAGTCATGTCATCCTGATTAGATTTAGCAAAAGAGACGGAGAAGAAATAACAGTGGAGGAGAGCGATGGAAATGCAGTTTAAAGAGGATTGCTGGATGCTGTGCAGATGTCACTTAAATGGCAGCATGGGCATAAGTCAGGCATTAAGAATGGCCACCCTCTGAATGGCTCCTGTATGTTGGGGCCTGTGAGAGAAGCACACAGGACCAGCGGGTAGCCGGGTGTGCCTCTCAGCCTTAATCCTCCAAACTCTGAGTGGGAGAGGCAGGAGGAATTGAATTTTTCACAGTTGTTACTATGGCGGTGGGAACCTGCTGGTGCTCTTTCTGAGAGTCATAAAGTATTCAGTCAGGGCTCCTCTACTGTTTGACACTTCGTTTTTTTTCTACGCCTGTGTACTTTTAGCCTGCATTGAAAGACTTGCTGTTTTTCATAGAGTACAGCAAAGGCCTCCGACTGTGACATGCTAACCCCTTTCAAACGTCCAATCATCACTGGGAACGGTAATATGGTTAAAGTTTGGTCAGTCAGAGCCACTGAGTAAAGTAGCATTAATTGATTTTTGGTGACAGCAGTGGTCTTGACTGAGAACACAGATTTGTGATTGATTGATTGATAAACAGTTATGTGATTTATTTAACTGTAAAATAAATATGAAGCACAAATAAACAAGTTCCAGTTTGTTTTTTGTTTGTTTGTTTGTTTTTTTCAGTACCAGAATGTGATGTCTTGTTTGTGGTGGGAACCTTGTTGATTTCCTGGGTGGCTGAAGTGGATGACTAATGCTTTCATAATGGAACAAGCAAACACATTATGTGCCATATTGTCTCCATCTCAAGGTGCCATTATGATGACATGTTTATATCACAGAGTTAATATAAAGATGGGTGTAGATGGACAGCATGCTGTCACCCATAGGTTTGCATTGGAGCTGGTTTTAAGCCCAGAGTTGCTACTTATGGTCGGCGTCGTCTTTTTGTTTTGGCGCCAGGACCTCCAGATGCTTTGTTGCATTCACCGGCTAGTTGCTAACTGTGTCTGCTGTGTGGTTGTGGGCAGGTAATGTACAATGAGTTTACCAGATCTTTTACCACTGATTGTTATTATTCTCATTCATATTATGTAGACTCTAATATGAATCATTCAGATTAATTACCAGTGCAATTATAGACGCTTTCCCTCTGTCCCATTGCTCCATGTGTTTTGAAGTATGTGTCTCTCGGGGGTTATTAGAGCCAAGACATCCAGAGCAGACAGAAACAAAGAGAAGGGGTGCTCCTCACCCGCTGGCCTTGATGTCTAGACATCATGTTGGGGGCTAATCGAAGGAGATCAAACAGATTTAACACTTCGCTAATACAGATCAAAGACTCACCAGCCCATATTTGGCATGGGGAGGATAGAGAATTTAATTGGGGATCCAATGTGAACAAGCAGGGGAACAATGAGCTGATTATAGTTTGATTACTACATGCGAAGAAGTAAAACGAAAATTAAATTTGACAGTGCAAAAGGGAAAACAGTCATTATGTGTCTTTTGTTTTTATTTTATTGTTATTATATTTTTTCTTTCTTTTCTTTCTATTCAGAGAAGTGCTTTTATTTCTATGTTAAATTAGTTAGTGTGCAAATACATTTACACTGTTCATCCAAGGCTGCATGCCAACACACACACATACCCGCTATGTGTGTGTGTGTGTGTGTGTGTGTGGCTTCAACACCAATCAAAATGTCCAAACAGCCTGAGACCTTCATCAACCTTTACTGCACCTGCAATCAACAGGCAAATCAGATCTGGATGTAAAAAGAGCAATTTCAATTTCAATGTGTGTGTGTGTGTGTGTGTGTGTATGTGTGTGTGTGTGTGTGTGTGTGCAGGCAGCAATTTTCAGGGGCAGGTGAGAATTATTGTGGTAAGTCGAACAGATATTTGACTTCTCCTCACTCTCTGTAAGAATTATAAACTACAATGATACGGCAGCTTTTGTGCACATTTTTCCATCGATATCAATAATATTTTTCTACATATTTGTGGAATCGCAGGCTGAGAAGCCTCAAGTCAATACGGGAGAACATCGTACTGTAAAGCCTCCAAATGTTCCTTACAAAACAGGTTTAATATTCACAATCAAAAAGCTTCAGAAAGTTGATGTTTGTTAACATCAACGATGGACACAGGCAGGTTTACTACAGAAAATATGCTGTTTGCTATGACAAAATCCATTTTATGTTTCACTGCTCATTATAGCAATAAAACAGTTATTAATAAAATGTCCTTTATCTCTCATTATAAAACAGAGCGATGCCAGCTGGTAGTGTCAGAGTCGTACAGATGGCATATAAGCAAATTTTCAGAGGTCACAGTCGCCAGTTTCATTTATGACCCCCTTGATTCAAGTTATGGAGTAACGTACAGAGTCAGAGCACTCTATCGTAACGTTTAAACAACCTTTCAAAATAAGAGTCGGATACGCCACAAATACATTTATAAAGAAAATGGAGTAGAGTCAATGTCAAGAAACCTTAATATTTCACATAGAGCTGTTTTTTTCTTTTAGCTTCTGCATGTTTGTGTGCCCGCTAAGACTCGCTAATGTTTTTCAAAATAAAAGATCGTCCAGACTCAGATAATACATAAAATGGAAATATTGTATTATTTTTTGTGGGGCCCGATAGCAATTGATAAACAGACAGGTACTGGTCCGTGACCCGGGTGTTGGGGACCACTGATCTACATGACAGTTAAAAATTACATGTTTTTTTTTTTTTTTAAGTTTCTCATTTCTCAAATGTCTACATTTTGTTTGATTGTCCACAGAAAAACTCTTTGTTCTGTCACATTTCTTTTTAAACTTTGATGGTTGGATAGTTTTTTTTTAAACTATGGTTTCTGTGGCTCAGAGGTGAAGTGGTTGTCCAACTAATCAGAAGATCACAGGTTTGATTCCCAGCTCCGCTTGTCTGAGTCCGAGTGTGTACACGGGAATAATTGTGCAGGCAAAGTATGAAACCTCAAATGTAAAGTATGTAATGTATTTGCCTTTGACAATCATCATTTTCTCCAGCTTATGACCTTGATGAAATATGTGAAGACAAACACATGAAAACCAGTAACAGTGTAATAGGATTTAAAAGGGGTTTTCTTATTAATGTAACATAAACTCTTCTTAGCTCCATTCATTTACACAGTATCTCTCACTAAACATGACCTGTTTGGGCACGTGTCTGTCACCAAGCTGTAAATGATCCAATTACTGCGAGTCTGAAACGTTTCCAGTATGAAGACCACAGTAGGTAGGGGTTTTTCTCCACCCCACCAACACCACCTCTGATTCCACATCTCCACATCTGCTAAGACTGAAAAGGGCCAGACGAGACTCGCCCCATAGAAATTTGGGCTGATACTGGAATTTCACTCAGTCAGATAAAATAAACCAGGGGAGCCTTAGATGCTGGATAAATAAGCAGTACACTTTGGCTCATTGGGGAACCGGCGCTCTGCGTCTCAGTGATGTAACTGATTGTTCCTTTTCCCCACTGATTAAAAGGAGGTTAAAATATACAGGGGTTATTACATTATACCGGAAAAATACTCCTAATCCCTGGAAAATAATCAGTAAAACGATTTTGATTGGCAAAGGTCCACGCAAATAGGAAGGATTTTCAGGACTCTGCACTTTTTGGTGTAGAAAAAACACAGGTCCTATACTGCTGAAATCTAAAGAAAAGACAAATTTGCTATATTGAGGTTCTATTCATATGGAAAGAGTTTTATGTAGAGACCTCACGTATTGTAATTAATAAGTCAGCTAATTAATGAAATCATCAATGTCTCACAGAATCAATGATTTCATGTCTTATGAAGCACTGAAAACGAATGCATTTTCAAACACAAAAGCAAAAGAGTCATGACTATAATATTGACCTCAATTATCGCCATTGAGACTGTGACACAGCAAATCAACACTTATGATGCCACATACGTGCTGCTGTTGGTTGAAAAGTGCATTTGAGCTTTTGTATTTTGTTCATGCAGGATGCAGAGAGCCTGTCCAAATCCTGTCCGAACCTTCCTGCCACAACAGATCCACACACACACGCACGCAGCATACAAAACACTGTGAGACACAACACCAAGTATTAAAGTTGTGTTGCTGCTTATTTGCTGTCAAACATATCTAAATGGTTTACTAATGTCAGTATAGATCATTGTAATCAATACAGTAAAACCTGAATTAAAGTAAACATCTCTGCTAACGTATGCAGGGAGCTCACAGAAGCTTGCAAAGAGAAGCTGACATGCACACCTTGCAAATCTTAACAACACATAGTGCAGGTGTGTGTCTAGCAAGCTGATGAGTTGATCAGTCTCCTGTCAGAACAGTTTGAAATAGAAAAGAGTAAGCACATACATGTATACGTATAAAAGAAACAACCAGGGGAACGTCTCCAGATAAGCACCGACACCATCCGGAGAAGCATGTTTTTAGACTGGCTCAGGAAAACAACATCGCTGTACCTGCGTGAGAAAGTCTCACGTCTGCAATAAGTTAGACCTCAGTGTGACAGCTCAGGTAGGGCTGGTGAAGTGGTTTGTTGTTAGCTCACAGGGATTTAACCAAATTCTGTCCAACCTTGGCTCCTAAAAACTACAGCATATACGACATACTACAAAGGTTTGCCTCAATTATGTTCACGACCAAGGTTTTTTTTTGTTTTAGAAGTCATAGGGAGGTAGTCGAGGTGGACAGTAAAATGCTAACAATGCTTTAGCTTCTATCAATGGATATTGTAGATAAAAAGTATGTTGTTAAAGCGCTTAAACAGCAAACCCAAGCAAATTATGTAACATGCTCCACTTATAACCCCCTTATAAAAAAAAAATGTTTCAAAAATAAATGCATAAATGTGTCCTTGTCAATCACTGATAGTGAACCTGGCAAAAGTTGCACCGGCTATTGTCCAGCACAAAATGTTGTTTTAGTAGTTTCCAAATTGTCCCCATCTCTAGTTTTAAGTTGCACCAACAAATAAGTAATTTGAGCAGTATGTGTCAAAAAAAAATCAATAGACAAACTCACATACAAGCCACACGCAAAAGAAATATCTTCATGTCTAGTGAGGTTCGCAGCCAGGCCAGTGTCTCCTTTCATCTTCCCCACAGTGAGATGAAGAGACGAAGCAATGAGAAAGCGACAGAGATGAAAAGAGCGGCGCGGTTGGGCTAAAAAGACACTTAGATGTATTCGTCCCCATAGTTGGAAAAAAAGTTGTTTTATTCTTCTGTACGTTCGTGTCGCATCATCGCTCCGTACTTTGGGACTTTTGCAGATTCATAAGCGAAGTCCATGAAACAAGTTCCAGCTTTAGACTACGAGCTAACAGACAGTGGTGCATCCAGTCAGTACACGGACACTTTACATAAGTAAAAGTACCAATACAGCAATGTAAACATTACTCCATTACAAGTTCAAGCCCTGCATGAAAAATCTAACTTAAGTAACAGTAACTACATCTTGATGTAGTTAAAGTACTGCAGTAACAGTACATAAGTATAGTGATCTTGATCCACTGGTTTCATCTTTAACAATGTGTTGGATTTTAAAAGCTTCTTATATTATCCATTGAGTCAAATCTGCATCTGAACAGTAACTAAAGCTGTCAGATATATGTAGTGGAGTAGAAAGTACTAGATTTACCTCTGACATGTAGTTGATGGAAGTATAAAGTACAGTACTTGAGTAAATGTACTTAGTTACTTTCCACCACTACTAACAGACCAATGAGAGGATCAGGACAGAGGCAGTAAATATTGTCATTGCTTGTGTTTCTGGGTTAAAACTGAGCTGAATGTGAATGTATTTATTTTACTTGTATGGATTAATGCTGATGAAGCCCTCTCTACTTTATAAATAGACCCTCGGTGAGTTCTTCTGAAGGTTCTGAATCTTTTCCAAATAAACATGTTTCTGAAGCACAAGGACATTTGAAATAAATTGGTAGAAAATTGATCCTCACAATATAACAGAACAATGCAGGCTGCCCACAAATAGGACACTCATCGGACGTTTTTTATTTTCCATCCTGACCCTGTTCAGTGTGTTCTGTGGACTTCTGTGAGGTAAGCCTTTCAGCACTGAGGAGTCCTCAGACAACACTGCTGAGCTAAATGAGGTAAGGACAATTCATCATACATATGATGCTGAGAGAAAATACACAAGGACACAATAGAACAATATTAATTCAAACTAATACAAAATACCGTACAGTCTTACTCAAAGGTTTTATGTTATACCAGCACCATTTAACTGCTAAAGATATTTTTCTGAGGAGTTGGTGAAGACCAAAACAGAGCTAAAAGGAGAGTGAATGTTGGACTTACATTCATCAGACGCCAGAATCATGACTCCTACCGAATGCTAATGTTGCTCCGTATCACCTGGATATCTAAATAGGTAACTACATTCACAGCGTTGTGTTCATAGCTTGTTTCTGTTTCCCCCGTGTGGCCACAAAATCTGAACTAATCAGAAAACTAACGGAGGCAGGTAAGGTTGAAAACACAAACATGGTAAACATAGACTTATATAGATTTCTATAGAAAACCTGTAGTGTAGACTCCTTCAAACACTACAGATATAATGATATTTAAGGTAATGGTGTGCTTCCAAGTTTACGCCAAGAGAAATGGGAAAGACCCGCTCTTGTTTCCATATGACAACGCCTCTGTGCAGATCTGTAAAGAAATGCTTTCCCCAGTTTTTGTGTGAAAGAACTTGACTGGCCCTGATCTCAACTCCATCCAACACCTTTGGGATGAAGTGGAACAGGCCAGGCCTTATCATCCCACATCATTGGTTGACCTCATTATTGCACTTTTGGCTGAATAGGAGTAAATCTCTGCAGCCAAGATCCAAAATCTGTGTTCCAGATTGTCCTGTGGTTTCACTGAGGCTTGTCTTTATATTCACACTCTCTTAATTCCCACAGAACAAACCACAATATAACATTCACAAGTTCTAATCAAAGCCACATTTTTTCCCGAAAACTCACGGCGTATTTGTCGCGCTGCCATGATATTAAACATCACAGTCAATATTTGGCTGTCTCTGCTGTAAGTACACTGTGAAATAGTAATAATTACTGATATATGCTGTAATGCTTAAATGAATGAAGTGAAGCTATTAGCATCACTCACAAATTAGACATCACATGCACGTCCTGTGTGCCTGTATGCTTCTACAATCTGCCACCTACTGATTCATTCTGCTTTTAGCTTTGAGTGACACTGACAGTGATTTCATTTGGATAGAATACAGATAGTCCATCTGTGGTGTGTCTAATAAACCTACTTCAGAGGCCGAAAGTAGCCCCATGACACACTGCGCGGGTGTGACTGTGTGTGTGTGTGTGGATGCATATTTCTCTACATGTGTGACCTCTTTCTTATTTTTTGTTTTTCTGTTCCCTGTTGTCATCTATGATTTTTTTTAATGTCTACCATACATGAATGTACACACTTTATCGTTTAAGTTGCTGAGTACCCAAACCAGCCTTGGAGACGTTTGGATAACAAGCTGTGTACTCGGCCAGAGCCGCAGTGGTAAGCTGTGGTCACAGGCCTACCAGATGGACCATAGAGCTGGATGAGTGATGCATCAGAGTTGGCTTAGGTTCGGCCAAGACCCGTCCCTCTTAGCCAGCTCTTATCACGGCCCAGAACAGGTCCAAGACCAGAGGGATCTCTGCTATGCCTCTTCTTCTTCTTTTTTTGTTTTTGCCTTGAAATACTGTCCACCGCTCCGTTCACAGACTCCATATTGTGACAGGGTATCACATTTTTCAAGTGATAGTGAAAGTTTTTTTTTAAAGCATACATGTGTACTCTTTAAACCATCTGTCCTGTGTTCTCCTTTAAAAACAAAAATCTGATAATTTTACTTTTTAATTATTTGATTTAATTATAACACCCCTTAATTTTATACTATTTTTAAATTAAATTAAACAGCAAGATTTTCTTATATTTCAACAAAGACTGTTTATCTCATCGCAATAATTCAAAACTATTAATACATACACAAAAAAAGAAAAGAAAAAACATGTTGACATTATTGCTTCCTGCACAGAGGGATGATTAAATGTTAGTTGATCTTCACACCCATCACACACGTCACAAACACATCATCCACTGCCACAGTGCTGCATCCTCTGATGGTAATTGATGTTAGACAGCACTGCCCCGGGGTCCTATGAGCATAATATACATATGCACTATATGTCTCACAAAACAGAATAAATATCAATTCATTTGCATACTTATGTCTGGCTTGTAATAAAGCTGTTTCTGATATATACACAAGAGATGGAAACTCTGGTTCTGAAATATAACAAGGATAAAAAATGAAGGAGGAAATGAGGGAGAGGAGGGCCAGAGGTGGCCTGTGTGTGTGTGTGTGTGTGTGTGTGTGTTGTTGGCACATATGCATGAGAGTAATCAGAGCTCTCTCGTGTGGAACGAGTTCCCATTAGTGCTTACTGCTGATAATTTGTTGGTACTAATTAAGAAGACGATCACATAAACCAATCTCTGTGAATCTGATCTCTAATAACCTGAGAATGTACATGATGTCCACAGAAAGACTCAGTGTGGATGAGTAAGGTTGTATGAGAGAGGAGGAAACTATATTCAATCACGTTAATGTAAAAGAAATTTAAAGATCTCCTCCACATGTTTGGATTAAAAACAATAGATAGATACAAGATGTCTGCAACTTCACTGAAAAGTCCTTTCCAAGTGTCCCGAACCAAAGAGCGCTACAGCCACTGCTTGTTTTATCCATGCTAAGTTGCTAACATTTATCCTGTGTATCTACTGAATAGCGCTGCACTGCTAATATCAGTCTGCAAGCTAGATAGCTAATTAGCCAGCCGTTTTTAGCACATAGAAACCTGCCTGTAAACATGCTAAATGTTGTGGTCCTTATTTTCCATTTCCACTGCTTACTTGTAATTCAGGTTCAACAGTTTGTAAATGTGCTGTTCCCTTAACGTCCCTCCCTCACTCATAGTGATGTTCACTTTACTGTTTGTGTTCATGTTCAAATGAATAGGATGTAATTAAGGATACTTCATTAGTAAAATTGGAGGTATTGGTAGAGTACTGGTACAGTCCAGTCTTAATGCTAAGCTAGGCTCATCTCTTGTTCAGTAATAAAATGAATGTTCAGCATTCTGGGAAATACAACATCTTCATGAAGTTGCATGTGTAAAGGTTCAAGTCTTTTTTTTTTTGGTTTTTTTTTCCATATGTCTTGGTCTTATTTCAGGCTATGGAAGAGTTGAAGTCGTCCTCTGCCAGCTCCTGCTGACCAAAACTGCTTTCAGGCAATTTCAGAAAATGTCAACAACGCTCCGCCCGTGCTGTATCCTCACTGCACTCGAGCAGGAGTAGTGTGTGAGGGGTGGCTTGGGGAGGGGGTCTTTAGAGAGTGCAGAACCTGTTATAATGGACAAGCACTTGGCACTTTTTCCCCCTGAGAGGCTACAATGGCCACGGCCCAATCACTGTCTGCTGAGGCACCGGAGCCTGTTGGCTCATACAACGAAATCCACAATCTCCCCCTCGCCCGCCCGCCTCTCCCACCCCGGTCTGCCCATAGAAACCTGCTGCCAAGTCAAACACTCGCTGATGAAAAACAAATACAACGCTGTCAGCCTCACTACCTCACAGGCAGAAAATGACTCAGAGAATTCAAACTTGTAATTCATGTAACACCAACGACCCGTCTTGGACAATTGTAGATGTCACTGTAGCTGGTTAAATATATCGTAAGCCTATAAATCTTGTGTAGAAGATAAACACTCCCCAGGAGGGCTCCTGTTTAACTGCTCAACAAATGTCACCGATCTGTTCGGGTTACAATTAGCATAGCATTAGAAATCCAGGCTCATAGCCGTCAGGTGTTGGGCAGCCTTGGGTTTCTTTTGACTTTGTTTTCCACTTGCGCTCCGTTGTCTTTCATTCTGGCCCACGCTGAGTCTGAGCCGATGTGCAGTCTCTGTGGCAGCTTCAGAGAAAAAGGGATCAGTGTGAGAGCCACTGGAGGGTGCATTAGATGATCCACACCGACTGGGTCCCTCTCTCTGTTCATACTATATGAAAGGCATCTAATTAGGTATATGGGAAGGGGAAAAAACGGTGTATAAGCTGAAGGAGTGGCTTCTGAATGGGTGTTGGAGAGAAATACTAGAAAGTGTTTTGCCTGTTCTCAGCAGAGAACAGAGAACGTGGTGCATTTTCCAGTTTGTGTGCTTTATATTCCATCAGCGAGATGATTTTATCCAAGGCTGATACATAGAAGATGAGGATCTGGCTGATCATTAAAACAGAATACATTATTAAAAGATGAATAATGCCTCCTGAATATTTTTGTTAGGAGCTTTTTAAACAACTTTCAATTTGCCTGATAGGTCCAGGAAAAAACTGGAAAAAGCAAGTTCATTTTGTGACTGAATGGGGAGGGATTGGGACATAAAGAGACTGAAAGGCTTTTCACCGGATCCTATGGACTTCTTCAAGGAACGTGTCCAACAGTTGTTGGGGCGCAGATGGCAGGAGATTCAGTCACAAATAAGAACCGTGACTAAAGTGTCATCTGCATTTAAATCTCTGGGAAAGACAAACAGGGTCAGAAACTGGTCAACAGGCACATTCGATGACTTTGATGCTCGTGCATTAGTACGAAATGTAAGAAAAAACAGCAACTGAGTGACAATGTTCTACATCCTGCAGAAAAACTGAAAAAATCCATAAAAAAAAGATCTATAAAATACACAATAAATAAACAATTAAATAAAATAGAATATAACACCCAAGAGAAAAAAACAACAACAATAAAACAGATACGACAAGTTGAAAATAAGCATTGATGAAAGTGTGTCTCAGTGAAATGAGTCCACATCTGGTATCTGGATACACATAATGTGATGTGTATTTACTCAATAAATGATGTGATCTCTTTATGGGGAGACAATATAAATGTTGACAGAGTTTCTCCGAACACCCTGGAGCACTTTAAAGGTACCTTACACAGTTTTAGCAACAGCAATAAAGACGCGTTTTTAGAGGTGGGATAAAAACATGCTAAAAGACACCAGGGTCGGTGCCGTTGGTCCTCCACCTCCATCCTCCATCAACCATCACACTCAATGACCGTTGCTCCACACACAAAAGTCTCTTCCTGTGTGCTTTGGTATGCTATATATACATAGATATACATTAGCAGTGAACCAAAGAGACTAACAGATTAATGTAGGAGGCAAACAGCGCCCTGTTGAAAAATAAAAAGAAACATCCCACATCTGGCGGGCGAGCGTTGTTTAGTCTCATTTCCAACTTTTTTCTGGGTGGCGGCCATTTTGATGGAGAAAATGGATGTTTAAAAGTCCACCAGTCACGTCTGTTCATGGCGTTGAACACTGCCTGTGTTTGACTAAGGAGGCCAAAGTCAGCAAAGTCCCCGAAGCAACAGTTGGCCAAATAAGCCCTGTCAGGTCTCACTATCAAAGTCAAGGTCTATATGGAGAGATTTATACCCCTGCCATTGTTGTTGTTTGAAAGGCCCCAAGAGAGTCCTCTTGAGATTTGTGTAGTCTGTAGACGCTGCAGAGGTCTAGCAGAGACTGAACAAACGCAGCGGACAGCAGGCATGTCTACTGTGTTTGAGGAGAGCTTGAAATAGGACCATCTGTCACCGCAGAGAAAACGTTTTAATCTGAGAGAAAACAACACCTCTGAGATCCACCCGCCGCTCTACTGACTCCGTGTAGACTCAATAGTAAGTACTCATCAAGTGCTGTTTGAGTCTGTCACCTCATGAGATGGATACCAGTGAGAAAATGATACGACCTCAAGGGCTTTCTCTGTTAATTCAGGTAAAGCAGCCTCAGTCAATAATCAGTATCGTTCAATACGGACTGTGTGTGGATCAATTCTCATCGATGCGGCAAGTCGTACGTACTTCATGTGGTACTAACGGAAAATGAATGGGATGCTAATGCTTCAAAAACACGTATCATATCATCAGCAAATCATCATCGATCTCTTTTATCCACACATGAGTAAGCACATACAGCACATGCATACACACGCTAACTCACACGCTAACTCTGGAACGATCACATGAACAGCGTTAAGCAACGAAATTATTCTTATCCAAACCGAGAAGACCAAGACGTTGCTGCCAAGTTCTCACCAATAACAGAAATAACCATCTGTTGCCATGGAAACCACACGGCCAGTTATGATGCCAGTGAACAATGCTGAATGCCACATCTGAGGCGATTTGCATGAGTACAAGCAGGTTTTTTGGGGGGAAACTGAGTTTGTGGAGAACGATTAAACACAATTAAATCAGGTAGCAATTCATTTAAATTGGGAATTGTGTGAATAGTGAACAGTAATGATTCCAGTGATGACTATAAACACGATTGTGGATCTAATTTATATTGTTGTAGACGTGTTAAGATGTTTTCCTACATAGCTGCAGATATTTCAGACATTCATATCAGCAGCTCTCTGCTCCTATTGAAAGAAAAGTTGGTTTGGTAACACTTTAGGAGCTAAAATCCTCCTACGGAAGCCTGGAAAGTGTGAAGCAAACTCGCTGGAGATGAAATCAAACTGCTAACAGCTCATGGGACATCCTCCTTCTCCTGACTCAGAACACACATTTTAGAGTGATGTATTTCTGTGATTTGCTGTGAGATTAATATGAAACTCATGAATAAACAAGGTCAAGGACTCTGCACTCGCCTGAAGGTGATATTTTGTTCATGACTGGTTCCCTGGGTAGGTGAAATGGATGGCTAATATTTTCATAATCACGAAAACAAAATGCATTTTAAGCTGCAAAGATTATTATTATTATATTTGGCCTCAAAATAAGCAATAATGTTGTGAGACTGAAACCGAGCAGCGTATTTTCAGGCCTTAAAACCAAAACGATTAAAGATCCTAAATTTAATGAATCACTGTTTTAAATATTGTTTAAATATATGAGGAGGTATATTATTATTTAAATTTATATAAACTTTACCGAACTGTTGAGCCAACGTTTGTTTCTGCATATTAATGACCTGAACTAGGCAGGTGAGAATAGACCTCACTCCCCCGTCCAGATGCTCCCTGATGCTGGTGAGAGCAGACAACCTCACACACACACACACACACACACACACTTGGGACTGAGTCTGTGTCCTTTGATCCACAGATGTTATGATGTCCTTCAGCAACTAACCTGCCAACTGGAACAATTTTCTGCGATTTGACATATATTCACAGGCTTTGGAGGGTTATCTTTAAAACATCACTAATATCTCCCACTTTATGAATCATATGTATCTATTCTAGAGATTTTTATGTACATTATTTGTGCTTTTATGCTTATAGAAAAGGACACTTGCTTATTCATTCAGTGGAAAGGAGCTGAATCTCCTTCCACCAAACATTTTAAAAGGCACAAATTCACATAAAAAAAGATGATATCCGCAATGCAAATGACTGTAGATACCATAGATAACAAAGCCACAGATGAAAGCAACCTGCCAGCATGGTAATAGCTGCATTTTTCAAACACAATGCACAGCAAGCAGCATGAGATAAGACTCTGCTGACATCACACAACAGACTGAGCAGCAATAAAAGAAATCCTTCTATAATGCTAATTACTAAAACAATAATGCATCTGAATGAAAATAAGAATGTAAAGAATAATATGATATGTAAAATAAGTATTACATATTACATATAACATTATATTAAGACTCCGACCTGCAGGAGACATTAGTTTTCTGCTTCTGGTTCCATTTTCATGATTCTGTATTTGAAACAACGTGAGAGAGAAACTTTAGAAACTTTTAGACGCATGACCACAAACATCATCAGTGTCGCTATGAACGAGAGGAGAAATAAAACAGATTTGGAGCAACGCGGGGACAGTTTGGATAACGTCATGTAAAAAACCTGCAGAAATCAGGCTGCCGGGAGGTTCTGTAACTGGAAAGTGCCGTAAATACACTAGAATGATGCTGGTTCTTGGATAGCAGCTCTAAAATGTGCAAATTGTATGTAGTGTTAAGTAGGTGACTGTGTCCTGTGTGTGTTAACATGCTTCACTGCCTTTCTGCTCATTACCAGTTCTGTTCTCCAATCTAATCTGATTACAATTCAGTTTCCTGCCTTCTCTCATTCTCTCTCTCTCTCTCTCTCTCTTTCTTTCTCTCTCTCTTTCTTTCTTTCTTTCTTTCTTTCTTTCTTTCTGCTTTATTATTCATTCACAACGAGACAGCAGTAAGGCACGGGTGCTGATTTTCGGGTTTGTCTAAATGTGAGGAAAGGCTGACATCCGTACACTTCATCATAGATTCATATCACATACAGCTGGTCATGCATGCAAAATATGACTCTGTAATGAAGAGTCGTGCTTTGTAAATGTCACATGGTTTCTACAAATCAGCAACTTTTACTTTTCTTTTTTTCCATTAACATTTCACACACTGTTCTGTGGAGGTGTATCCTACAGAGAGTAAAACAGTTTTCTATTAATTAATTGATGCATCAGTCTTTTATCGATTATGATAATATTTGATTATTTCTGCTCTTTGTTCAATTGTAATACTACAAATAAAAGAAGAGATCCAGATCCCTAAGGTCCCTATCTATTAAATCACACACACACACACACACACACACACACACACACACACACACACACACAGGCTCTCCACACGACTTTCATCCCTCAGTGGATTTAATATACACAGTTTCCAATAGCAACAGCTGCTAACAGCTACTCTGGAGGGAAAATATATATAAAAATAAAATCATATATGTACACATATATTACTACAACTTATAGCTCTGGCCGTCAGACGACTGATGTGATGGGACGCGATGATTTGAACCTTGTATATTATAACAATTGTCACACATATGAGAACATATAAGACAACTCTGTAGTTATGGTAGATGTAATAAACCAGGATGGATTCAAACGAGCTGCTCACAGTCATGAATGAGCCTCCATGCTCAGCACCCAGGCTGTCTTTCTATGTTAGCTTAGAAAGTGCGTTTATGATATTATATTATATAGGGAGCATTTCTTATCACTGCTTGTAGATCAACAAACATACAACCATTGTGTTCCTTTGAGATTATATGTCTCTGTGAGAGCTTCTATTACTAAAATGTTCTTCATCCTTTTTAAACTTGACAAATCATAATCTTGTGGCCAGTTTCTGGTTGATGGACAGTAAAACTATAGAGCCACATAACTATTGGTTTGGAGATTAAAGTACTGCCTATTGATAAGTGGTCAAATAAAAAATAGTGTAATTACAGTCAACCGCAGCCACAGACAGAGAGCGGCACTCTGCTGAAAGTGGCGCCTGCTCCAACTGATTGCTGTAAAAACCAGCAGATGAAACCCAGCCTTTAATATAAAGGGACATGAAGACATTGATAGAACAGTGAGACGGTATCTTGTGTTTTAAGATGGTTGGATTACATAAGAGCATGAAAAGAGACCTTTAAATGACAGGATCTATCAAAACATGTCTTGACTTTTAAAACAAATTCACGAACATATTCGAGAAGCTTTTCTGAGTTTGCGGTTCTTAACCTCTTCGGCCTGATCTTTTATTGTTTCAACAATACAGCAGCAGGTTCTACTATCTGCTGTTTCTGGTGTGAAAGCCTGCTGAGTCAACTTTTCTCCCTGCTAAATAATGAAGCTTGAGACCACATGCCAGGGAGCATCTGAGAGATGCTTGTTTCCTGCAGGGATCTAATCAGAAGGCAACATCAGTGCTGCATAGCTCAACCTCTGCTCAGCGTATCAACAGATGTGCTGGAAGTTCACACCAGAGCAATTATGTATTCTTTGTCTTTATTCAGCATGCCCATATGCTATATGTGTTCACCCTTTTGCTGCCTTTTCCAACAGTTTCCACTTGAGTTCCTGCCAAGATCAGTAAAAAAAAAAAAAAAGTGTGTTGTGTGAGTGTTGATGAAGAAATGTAAGAATACATGCAGGTAATTACACAAAGACAAGGGGGGCAGAGGTCACACCTGCACAGAGCGCCTTTACCATTGTTAATGCAGAGATAATTGGAAATGAGACATCAGTTTTGCCTTTTATATTGTGGAAGCCTGTTTGATTTTTCCTCTTGTTTTGTACTTTTACAGGATATTAAAGCAAATCTGTCTCAGAGAAACTGCTTTTATTCTACTAAATGGTTTTACATAATACTTTTTTGGAGGAAACATTATTACTGTGTGGATTATGTGCAGTGTTTGGGATTTGTGACACTGCTTTCTGAGTTGTGTCACAGTGTAAACTAGTGTAGCTTAGCTTCCTCCAATGTAGATTAGCTTGTAGTTTCACAAGTTACAGTTTCCCCGACATTAATTATTTTAACTGACAGCATACTTGACTTTATAACTGGTGACAGGTTTTGTTTAGTTTGGGGAAAGATAGCGATCACACACACATGAAGCTTCATTAGCATTCATTAGGAGTCATGTTTCAGTGCATCTGACGGATGTAAATCCTGTATCCACTTTTCTTTTAGCTCTGTTTTAAACTCAACATTTGG
This sequence comes from Pampus argenteus, assembly GCA_036937835.1. NCBI lineage: Eukaryota > Metazoa > Chordata > Actinopteri > Scombriformes > Stromateidae > Pampus > Pampus argenteus. The sequence goes on along the minus strand of CM072872.1, from coordinate 2,093,841 downwards.
CTTCTTAGTTGCTAAATTCTCACTTATGTCCTGCTGCTCTTTCCCTGAAAACAGCTGCACATTTCATGTTACATATGGTACAATATCGATTATAGAGCAGCTTAACCAAGTCTTTTAAGGTTCCCTTAACTAAATAACCATAAACTTTTACCAATTCTTCTGGTTAAAAATCCAGGTGTCAACGTGTTTCTCTTAAAACACAATTTCTGTGGTAAATTAGAAGTATATAAATGTATTTTTAGGGGACAGAAACAGATGTTGTCCAACTTGAGTAAGTTAACTTTACGTTTCTAGCAGAATATCACTTATCGAAGCTAAATAAATAAATAAAAACTTGTGTTAAACGTCATTGAACATTGTTTACTCATTTTCCATCTGCATCCATGTGTATGCAGATGGAAAGTCTTGCAGGAAGCACTGACACAACGTTGTTTTGACATTGCATTTTTTCAGGTGACATCTCTTCCAAAACCCTGAGGCAAGAGATTCATGCCTACAGTGACTTGGAGGGGACAATGATGGCTTCCACACTGTTGTTTTATGACTCCGAGGCTCTGAATATCCCATACCTCTTTATGTTCAATATGTCACTCCTCCAACGTCGACAAAACCTTCATTCCTCTGAGTCTTACTGCTGTCATTAATACGTCCTGAAACCAAGAGGTGTGATGGGCAGAGATGTGTCAGCATATCACGTATGTAAAACAGTACTGAATACGCAACTCATCTTTACAAACACACACTGTACATTTTATAGACAAGGGACAAACGTAACACAAGACAACACAGACTGTCAGCCCAAATCCATTTTTGGGATATCCAGAGTGTTTCCAGATTGATTTTAGAAAGAAGTTTTAGTTTGAAAGGTTAATCCAGCTGGATTTCTACATATGCATCTTAGTCTGGACTCGCAAAACACAACACAACACAACACAACACAACACAACACACAGCAACGTTGTCAAATCCAGAGTGATGGAAGTGCAGCTGAGCAGAATTCATGCTGCTGCTAGCAGAGCACGATGGAGGACAACAGTCTGTGAACAGATGCTGAAATAAATTGTCTGTTGGCACTTTGAGGATGTGATGGATGTCCATTTCTCATGCTTCCACCATGTGTACTGACACCTATGGGTTACCACAGCAACCTGTACAGATACGTCGGTGATGTGTAGACACACAAATCCAATCTGATCACTTTCAAAAACGTAAATCTTTAGTCTTAAATATCTGATTTGCCTGCAGTCCGAACAAAGCCTCAAACTCTCCTCCTTCATCCATTCTCGCTGTGTTCTTTAAAGTCAATTTGTAGATGCAGATCTAGTTTCCTCATTAGGTTTGATTTTATCACTTCAAACCCAGAAAGATGAATCGTTCCATCTGGCATGCAGAGAAGTGGATTTCATTTTACATCTCACCACACTTTCATTTTTACACGCAAAACAACACAAATTTGCAGCCCCTCAATCTGTAAATTGTTGATATGAGCTCAGCGTCTTGTTCCCATATGCTGCATGGTGATCTTTACCAACAAACAAACAAAAAAAAAGACAGAAACAAAGAATGATAAAGCTCTGAGGGATTGTCGGAGACTCAGCAGACATGAGTGAGCAAGAGTGACGCTCCCTCAAGCTGTCTGCCATCCATCAGTGGCTCGGTGACATCCTCGCAGCCTGCTCCGCTTCGTGTTTGTCCTACAGCTGACGAGCGGCGTTGGCAGGAGGCATGAAATGCACTAGTCTTCGTCGTCACTCTGTGGACAGCGATCTGTCTCCGCACAGACACGCCAGTTAATTCTGGGATGGTGTGAGGAAGATAGGGCAGGGGAGGAAGGCAGGTGATGTGTGATATCACCCTCTCAGAGTTGTCTTTTTACAGATGACATGCTATTCCACAGCACCTGACAATATGCTGTTCTACCCCGTTAAATGTTTTCCCTTCCTGGCCCCCTTTTCCTTTCATTTAGTCTCCTTCTTTTTGTGCTTTTCTACAGACTTTCTTTGCCTCTCATCGCTGCCTCACTCTCCTTCCATTTCATGTGTGACAATGCATCCTCCATTAAGCCTTTATAGGTTGATGGAAATGTCATAAGGGCATTGAGACGGCCATACATCACCCTATTCACTCCCTCCTTCTGCTGAGCTTTCATTTTCTTTGTGCTCTCTTCTCCCACTCGGTCACAATACCGAGCCAGATCACAGCCTGCTCAGAATCACCACATACCCAGCCGCATGTAACCAACCACCATCCAGCCTCATTCATGCCTATATCTTCAGATATGAAAAAAGCCATAATCTATACTTGCCACAGAAGCTCACCCACTATATGTCTGCATATAAGTGAAGGATTTCCACTCTGACGCAGCTTTGCTTTCTGCTCAGATCCGCACGCCTTGAGGGAGATCCAGGCTGCTGTAGGTGTATCAATACTAATGCAGTGCTAGTGTACATCAGCTACAGGGATTTGTAGGACATCTGCTTATTTTGGAGCGATTTTGATAACCAGCGAAGAATAAGCTATTTTTCCATTTCCTGTAACTGCAGCGTAGTCACCTTGGAGGCTGTCGAGGTGTAGGTGTAATGGGAAAAGGAACAGTGTCAGGTGATGAAATGAATGTGTGTTAGCTGCACTGAGCACCTGCTGGTTCCCTGTTCTCCACCCTGTCCCCTTATCACATTACAGCTCAGATAGATGGTACCCGAACCCCAGAGGTAAGGGATTAATTTGTTTAAAGCTCTGCAGACTGCTTTGACTGACCTTGGTTGGGCAGAGAGGTAAAAAAAAAAGCTAAAAAAAGGATGATTTTTCTTTCCCGTTTCTGCCCTGCACACTCGCCTGGAGGCAGAGAAAAAAGATTAAGAGAAAAATGGAGGCTATACTGTATCTCTGAAAACTGAAATCACAAAGTAAGCCATCCACTGGGCTGTTTCACACATTCAGTATGTCCTGTTTGCATAACTTGCATGCTTACTTCACGATTTCACCATCAGCAAAACCCCTGCCAGAGTCTTTATCTGGCTGCTTCATTTGTTTCCTGAAGATGACAGTATCACATACAGGAGGATTATATACGCAAGTTAGAGGTTTATCCATCTAGACTGGAATGTGCACGCAAATGAATGTGTGTGTGTGTGTGTGTGTGTCTGTGGTGATGTATGTGTGTGTGTGTGTGTGTGTGTGTGTATGTGGTGATGTGTGTGTGTGTGTGTGGTGATGTATGTGTGTGTCTGTGGTGATGTGTGTGTAAGTTCTCTTGTATCTCTGAACTTAATGGGATTTTTACAGCTTTTGTTTAAGCTGCTACCAAAGCCGTAGCATATCTTGATGTGACACGTCATCTGCTGCATGTTCTGGCAGTTATGGATGGAAAAACAAAAAAATATATAAATAAATAAATAAATAACAACAACTACGGACTAAGAAAATGAACCCTGGTATCCTACATCGTACCTGGACATGAAAAGCCCTTAATGACGAGGCAAAATGTAGGAACCATTAATAGGAACCATTAATAGGACCCTGCTAGACTGACAATACAAAGCTTTAAAAAAGAAAAGTCAAGAAAAAAGGTCAGAAAACAGTCAGGGAAGATCGGTTTGATCTAATTTCTTCTCTTATAACGTGTTAAAAGACATAGATGTTATTAAAAATATCGACATGTATACCATAGACGAGCAGCCATACAACAAGACTCTACCCGACCGGAGTGAAAATGATTTGGACCTGGCTCAAAATGTCCCAGGACACGCTGGTGCTGAACTGAGCAGACCAGTGGAAACCTCAAGTACTGCAACTATATATCTGTGTGTTCATAAATAATAAAGCAACATGTCATCCACTGCAGTGGTGTGTAGTGTTTTGGACAATGGAATAAGAGAATAAGAGACAGTTCTTGTTAGTAGGATCAATTCATGATTGGTTTGGATCTTTATCAATGGGATTGGTTTCACTCATATCATTTATATCAGGATTAGAGCTAATAATAGACACAATAATAGAATATGGTTAAGTGTTGAGATACAAGTTTAACTGATTGCATGTGACAAAGCTGCCGTGTGTTGCTCTTAATTACACGGATGCAGCTGAAATAATTTTAATCAAATGACAGAAGCCTAAAATAAAAATATCATCTGAGTTATAATATAAAACATCAATGGTTCATTTCACATGTGCAAGCACACACGTTAGCATGTATGACAAATACACGCACACACACATTAAATTCCCATCACTCTTCCATTTATTAGTCACGTCACAGTCCTGTGCGATGAGCATCGTAATCACAAGGTGTGGCTGTCAACATCAATAAGAGCCTTCCAGTGTGAGGGGCCATTAATACCAAAGTAGCCACTCCGCATGTTGTCAGATATGAATAATGGTTTGCATAACAAATCATTTCGCTGTCTGACAGATATTCCAGCGTCTGCATGGGCAGAGGCTCCGGTTGCAGCACTTTGCTCCCATCAGCAGCCCTGCCGCTTGATCAAAGCTGAAGTTGAGGACCGGAGGACGGCGAATTGGAAAAACAGATTTCTCCACGCGGATGACACCTTGTTCTGTGGCTGCAGAGAAGATAATACAGGAAAAGGTTACGCACCATGGCGATGGAACGAATCACCAGAAGTCATAAATAGTTAGTGTCCCACAGCTGGGATATAATGATGTTTTCTAATCATCCTTGGGGGTCGCTGCACCTCATCTTTCACTGATGACATCTTTGGGGCAAATGCAATTTGACCAGAAAACAACAACCTGTATCTCCTGTCATCATGTAACTTTTCACATCAATCTTGCCACGAAACAGGAACCAGTTTATCTGTCCCTGCAAACAAGACAGGCGGGACAACATCTGGGCTGTTTTGCACTATAGTGGCCTTTCTAAATGAAATGAAATGTTCTGATATTGATGCTTCTGTGCCAAGAATCAATGATTACTAAAAAGGGAAATTAAAGCTGCAACATATGGATGTACAGGATATTTTTTTCTAGCTCATTATTTCAATATAACCTTTGAAAAATATCATCTTCTCTTGTGTCTCTGTCAGTGTGGTTGGTAGAGGTAGTGTCTAAGCATGCGGTGAACAGTTTTCAGACGCAGCAGTGTGCCGTGCAAGAACAGGAGAGCTGACACCTGGTGAATGGAGAGAACTGGCAGTGAAATAGTGAAGCATCGCAGAGAAACCAGGTTATACGCTGCATTGCAAGGCCTCCACTGTGACACTCCAGGATGCCTATGAAATGGGTCGCTGGTAGCCCGAGTGTCTGGAAAGAATTCAAAATCTATTTGAAGTTTAGTGCAGAGTAAAGATGAACTTGTACATATTCTATTTCACGAGTCATGTTCATGTATTACCGGATTCATTTTAAATTCATTGCAGTGAGCTGTTGTAATTTTTTTTTCAAAAATTCACAACCAACTAAAAATATATTTTTACTGGCATGAACTTATCAAAATATTTAAAGGCTGTGAATTTTTCATTTCCAACCTCTGCTGTTGAATATCTGCCACATTTAATTAACCTCACGCATACTCACCGATGACTTTTGTTTTTTTGTTAAACAATGTTTGTTGAAAAAAAAAAAAAAGTAAAGCGAATGTGGAGCTGAAACACAAGATGGTTCTGAACAGAGCTGCAGAAAGACCCTGAGGAAACGCTTACAACAACTATGAAATGTAGAATGTGCTAAAATATGACTCTTAAAACTTCAAAAACCTCCTAAACGTGCAGCAAACGTCAATGCCACAGATTCTCTTAAACCTCTCAAATGTGCCATGTAAGAACAAATCTGTTCAGAACAAGTACAAGTACTGCTTGCATGTAAGAATTGAGATTCTTTGTGCTTGACATTTTAGTGAAAAGAAAGCCTATATGGAAAGAATAAGCCATTTTATAGCTGTAAGTCTTGAGGTCAAAGTTAACTCAACCTTTAATTAAAGAGACATCCTCTCATCCACTTCAACATGACCGGGCCTTCAGGATATCAAGGCCAAGGTGGAAGGTTAAGAAATTCTCTCTGGCTGTGGGCATCCCGGCGTGTCAGCAAATGTCACGGTCATATTCTCTGTGCACTCTCTCAGCCTTCAGCCATCCTCTCTTTGCTGCAGTGTATGTCTGTCCTGACATTTACAAAATTGGCCTCTGTGAGGTTAAACTCCTGCAAAAAAAAAAAAAAGTTTCAAAAGTAGAATGCACTCTGGATGTTCACCCTCGTGTACTAGGCTATAAAAAGAGATCAAACCATGCAAAGAGTGTCTCTGGTGTTCTTCATACATCAAGTGCAGATTTGTAATTTGTACTTCCTATACTCATCCTGACACGATCGAATGGGGAGATTTTGTTGCTGTGCAGTTGCATCAGCTCGGCTTTAATGAGACAGAAAGCGGTGTGCAGGTGCAGGCAGGGCGGCGAACTGATATTGAAGTCCTCATCAGACCTGGGAGTCAGGAGTCGCTGACTTGGAGGCTTTTTGTTGGTCTTTATTGCTGAAGCACCGTTATTGCATTTCCCTCTGTAAGCCATATGGATGGGCAGCAAGCGCCCTACCCCCTCAACCTCCACTCTCACACTCCCAAGGTGTCAGTTAAGCTTTCTCCCTCTTCTTCTGCTGGTTGATGAGATCACATGTACTCCCACGGTAGCTGAGGTAGCAACATGGGCCGAAGAATGAAGGGAACACACAAGGGATCATTATGAGTGGCAGTGGTGGTTATATCACTGGAGGTTGTAATAGTGGAGGTCAATGTAGAAATCACAATTCATTAAATGTTCCTGATATAGTTTGTATTGCCTTTTCAGATATGACAGCAGGAAATAGATTGGTAGAGCATGATGCAATGTAAATATTGTACATTCGAGACTGGTATGCATGGCATAATGCTGCAACCAGTTATAACACAGACTCAAACTTTACTATATACAAAGATAATAAACATGCATACAGATGGGTAACGCCTGCATAAATGAGTGGAGGATCTGGAGCCTCTGTTGTGCTGCAACGGGCTTTTTGCTTCTATGGTCCGGGTCCATTTATCCTCTTAGCTATGGCCTTCACAGTCACCAGATCTCAACCCAGCTAAACTCTTATAGGAGATTATGGACTGACATGTCAGACAGTGATCTCCATCACCATCATCCAAACACCAAATAATGGAAGAATAGTGTTCATCCCTCCAGCAGAGTTCAGAAACTTGTAGGATCAATGAATCTGTTCTGGTGGCAACAACTAAGACACTTTATGCTATTTTTTTCTGCCTGTATATAAATACATGCATTATGTACATATGTGCTTAACATTAGCATGTAGGGAATGCTTTTACCTAATCTGTCATGTGGTAGCTGAGCCTTGAGTATTAAAGATGCTCCCTGCAAGGTAAAGTAACAGAGGCAACAAGGTGAAAAGGGCAGCTTTAATGGACTCGTATAGACGTATAGCACAATTAGTCATGAGTACCTTGATTTTGGTTAAGAATTATATTCAGAGCTTTCAAAAGTACTTTATGTTGAAAAGTTGCTGTTTGCTGAGTCCTGCTTCAATGCCAAAGCCCCCAAATCATCTCATTATTCTTTGTTTTAGCTTTTAGGATCCATGCTGTTTAACACCATATATTTGACCACCTACATTAGATGACCTTGTAATATAACACATTGGGTATGTACTATATGACTTCCTATATAACATGTACCATTGTAATCTGAGTAGGCTACAGGAAAAAGATAAATGGATTGTAAGATTGGAAAAGATTAAATTCTGCTAAAGGAAAAAAAAAGAGGAAAAGATGGATAACCACAAGTGGGAATTAACAGTGGCCAGTGAAATAAATCGGATGAGGAGTATCGTTGCTGGTGTCAGGAAATAGTCAGAGGGAGAAAGGAGTAATCTGATTGCAATAGGACATTACTCTCTGCTCGTGTCCTGGAGGAAGAGCAGGAAGCGGCTGTGTCCTCTCTTAAGTCCTCTTCCCATTAGACCATGCATCGTTTGGGAGATTAATAGAAGCTCACGCGTGAACACTGCCACATTTGTCAGCTGCCTCATCCGATAATATGAGGCTGCGGGCGTGCCTTCTCCTACCTCCACTTTAAAAAGACCTTAAAAGGTCACAGTGGAAAATGTAGGGACATGAAGAGGTGAAAAAAAAACCTGTAGAAATAATACAAAATATGAGAGTTTCAAATCTGAATGTTAAATACAGGAAGAAATGCTTTTATTTGTTGTCAGTAATCAAAATGAAAAAGATAAAAGATTAATACCAGGATAATGTGTTTGTTCTACAGATACATCGCTGCACCGTATAGCCAAACCCCATCTGTCTGCATTCACTAAGAACTGCACAGAGTTTGTTTGATCGTGCCATTGTGCTTCAGCACATGCTGCAATCCAACATCCTCGGAGAGAGACACATCCCACCAGATGTCAAAAGAAAGAGAGACACAGAAAGCGGATGAAAGTCTGAAAAACCTCTCTGGGTTTGCGACGTAATACATGCTCGACTAGACTCTGCAATAACTCGTGCCAGAATGCATTTCTCTATGCGTTGTTGATTTGGGGTATCACAGTGGATGTGGCTGGTAGTGTTGGCTCTGCCCCAGGAGGAGGACAGCCATGTTTGTCCAGTCACGCTTACAAACAGTCTGTTTGGCTAGCAGCTCCAGCCTTGTAGCTCTCCAGAAAGAATCCGCTCCAATTTAGCTCCATCCTGACGCCGCACCTCTCTGAAAAACAGCACATGTTTTCTGAGATATTTAGGGACACCAGCAAGGTGGCATGAGATCAAGATGCGGTTGTTGTTTAGACCCCAGTGACTTCTACGACAAGGCAGGAAGGAGAAGTTTTCCATTAACTTAGGAAATTGGTACAAGCTGTGCCGCCACACAATCCCATCACCTTTCTTATTTTACTGGCCACCCAGCGTGACACATGCTAGTGACTCATGATAGTTTGTTTTAGAGCCACATCCCCAAATCCTCCAACAATGCCTTCCACTTCCTCAAAGAGACTGTTGTTACAAGAAAAAGGGGGATTCCTTTCGAAATAGAGGAAATACATACATATGTTTGGGGTATTACCTAAACATACATTGGTAGTTAGAAGCAGGTATTCTTGATGAAGTGACACTTAAAGCTGCTCAGTCATAGTGACTGTTGTGTTCTTCTTGTGGCTTTTTTTGAGTGTTAATTGCTTTAAAATAATTCTGAACTAATACAGTAAATGTTTATAAAGGAATAAATCCACATTCTGGGAAACACATGAAATTGCTTTCTTTCTGAGAGCAAGCTGTGGGGAGAGATACCGCTCATCTGTGACTTGAGGACAGAGGTGGAGTTTAGTTTAGTTTAGTTTAACATACAGTCTGTAGACAGTGTGCTTCCCACTATTGGTATGCAGACAGACCAGGGTTTGGTCTCTCTACAGGCACAAACATTTTTATTCATTCACAGATAGGTTAAAGACATCCTGACTCCAGTCTTTAAGCTTAGCGAGGCTAAACGGCAGCTTTTAATGCACAAACACGATTGAAATCAGCAAAGCAAACAATCTTATTTTCTTATTGACCAAAAATGTTCAACTATACATTTAAAGTAAAACAATAAAAACACATCTCTGTTTTTTATTTGTGAAATTATGACGACAAAGATTTGTTAACGTAAACTTCTATAAGTCATTTCGTAGCTTCTTGTCCCTCGGTGCTACATAAATCTCATTACACTGTTTAAAATAATAAAGTGTCTCAGAAGAGAACTGGTTTACGCCAATTACACCGAACACAATGAAACCTCCAACCGAGCAGTGCCAATAAAGCCTTTAATCCGAATCAGTGGAGGAGAAGGGCTCACGTAAAGGGGAACATCAGTCTCTCACAGTGAGTCTCCCTGTTACTCTTGTTTCTCAGTTGCATACATGTTGAGCCACCAAACTAAGATGCACAAAAAAAAATTTTTTTGTTTGTTTGAATGTAATAAGATCAAACCGGCTCTGCATGTCCTTCCTGTCTGTGACTACAAGAGGCTGCTTGTTTAATCTGCAGAGAGGCAGCATCCATCTGCATTCATCAGGTTGGAAAGCCCAGTGCAGACACAACATATCCATCTACTTTTTCATAATAAACACAGCATTTTGTTTTTCCTATTCACGCTGTGCAACTTTTTCTCATTAAAATAATTTACAGGCGCTGGCTCGCTCAGCGTTCTCGATAGACGTTGTGTCCAGATAGCTCATCAAGATGAATGACAGGAATTGGGTTGACAACTTGAACAGGAGACAGGATGGTAGGACTAAGAGTACAATTTTTTTGGGCTCAAACAGAAAGTTGCACATATGGTACATTCTCAAAAAAAAAAAAAAAAAGGTAGAGGCATTTATTTACCTCAACTATAGAGATACCAGGCTTTTATTTGAAACACCCTGATACGCTGTTTAACCTCCAGGAGATGTTGAGGGCTCGTGTAACGTTCCTGAAGGCTTGTGTAACATGCTATAAATTCATGATGAGTGACTGATGTGTCAAGCAGCCAGGAATTACTGCTGTCATAGACGAGGAGCACAGAAAGACAAAAAGACTGTCTGAAGAAAATAGTATCTGTCGGAGAAAATGCTTTCAACACTTCCAGGAGTCAGACAGGAGAGTGTTAGTGTGTGACTGATAGACACTATCTACGTTCTGCCTTAATGGAAGTATTTCACTTTTACGATAGAAAAGGCTTCCGGGATGATGATGATCTTCTGCTCGGATGAATAGTATCTTCCCAACTGAATGAGTGTGTCTTCAAAAAGCCATTGTCCAAAAAATGGTGTTGGAAAAAGCATTTGGGGTCATCTTATATTCAGTCCAATATGGCAAGTATATATTTACCATATGCTAAAAAGCCTCCATTTTATTGGTTGTCTTGATAAATTCAATATCATGAATGTTTCCACATTTCTACTATTACTTCCAATACATGCTCTTTCATGATTTACAGGCAGAATCAAACATATGCAAGAAGAGTTGTAGGTCATTGATGGTGGCTTAACAGCAAACTTTGACCTCTACATGACCTTAAAATACCTGCCCAACTCACACCTCCCTGTGTAACCTCCATCTAGATTTATGTTGCTTTAATTAACCAACCGACTGCATTCTCACACAGTGGGAGGAGATGACTGCAACAAGAATGGGGTCATAGGCCAATATTGTCACACAATAAAGGAGCACTCTATTTGTATTTCCCCCTTAAATTACACTCTCTCAATTAAATCCCATCCGTCTTACCCTTGTGTGGTGACATAGGCTGTGTGTGTGTCTGTGTGTAGGTTTATATTCACGTGTATGTGTGTATGCCTATCTATCTGAGTGCTTTAATTAAAAAGTCATGAGAGCAAAGCCGTGGCCATTAATCAAGGGTTCATCCCTCCGCTGCAGAGGTGAAGGGAGCGTCGCTCCGCTCCCTGACGGCAGCGGTAGAGGGTGACATCAGCCTACGGTTTCTTTGGCAAGAACTGGCAGGCTGACGAAGAAGAGGGGTCAAAAAAAACAGTGATGGGGATTAAAGAGGAGCTGAATGTTGTGAGGCAAAATATTCATGTGACTAGTATGACAGTTTTTATTAAGCATGTACTGTATAGGGCTCACATTACTCTACAAGTAGGTGCTATTATTTGATGCTGCAAGAAGAACAGTCATTACCTGATTTTCACCCATAAAACACTTTAACATGTCCATATTCCTGCTTGTTTATATTATAGTGTGCTATTAGCCATTTTTTAAATGTTTGTATACTACCTATAATATTTTATATATTTATACTGATCAATCTTCAATCAATCAGTATAAATTGGGTTTTTACTGTTTGTCATGATAACATTGATCCGCCAAAAAGCTAGCTGTCTGTTGCAGCTCACACCCAGTTAAGACTCTTGTGTTGGCCTTTAGAGTAATGAAGGGAGATTCAAGACTATTTCCAGAAACGTTATTGTCTGTCACATAATAACAGAAGGAGCTGCACCTTCCTCCCTCCAAACAGTGGACCGACCCAACTCTCCAGTGGACCCTGGCATGGCTAAAATGAAGGCAAGGAAGAAATAGTTTTATATCTTAACAGTTTGATCAAGAACTCTCATAGAGAAACATACTGGCAGCACAAGTTTGTACAAAACCTTTTGTTTTAAAGTCTACATAGCGACGCATCTTAGCAATAAATAGCAATGGCAAGAAAACCCTACTTTAATGATCATTTGGGCACCTGGCTATTGTTTCAAGACAGCCTTGAAAAATTGTGAACCCGTCCTTTAATAGTCTTTGTGCAGTAACCCATTAGCTTGTCAGACCTGGATGACATATGAGCACCATCATGATGAGCCGAGGAAGCGATGGTGGCTAATCCAGGCGCATCCGGCCCGACTTCCCTTCGATTGTATCCTTACAAGCGTTTGGTATCAACCTAGCGTGTGACACAGGGTGGCCTCTACGTGTCACAAAGCTATCCCACGGATCTGCCAAGGCGAACACTAATTACCACTAATACCAGTCGGAGGACATGGCAATTTGTGTCATGTCTCTCCCAGGTTCCCATAGGCCATTATCTGCTGGTTCATTAAAGAAGAAGACAGTCCCAGTCTGACCCCACGGCTTGCTGAGCGTTGAGTGAAGTGACAGGACACAGAGAGCTGAGCTAAGCATGAAACATCCACTGAGCTAAACCAGCTGTGACATGCAGACTGCATCTTTTCTCCAGACCCATAAAAAACCCCAAAAGAAAAATAGCTTGTTGTCTTACACATGTGATTTTGATTCTTGGATATAGCATGTAATTATGGCATTTCAGCAGAATTAACAGAGTAAAGATGCAGGGTAAGTGTATGTTTAGGGACTGTTAGAGCAACTAAAACTGTACACTCAGCTTGGCTGTTTTTGCAGGAGAACTGCAAAAAAATAATTGCCAACTTGAAAATTCCTAAAAGCTGTGAGAGCAGAGTTGGACTGAGTTGAGTTTAGACTGATGCACTGCAGGGTTTCCCACTGTTGATGGAAGGAAGGATTTTACTCAACTGACTTAAAGGTGTCGAAGTGCCAAACGTGGGCGAAGAGAAAATTCAAACCCTACGTACCGTTACAACCAATGCTTTTTGAAAGATAAACGAGATGCACTTTCTTCACTTTGATTCTCACCTGCTGCAGTAAGTATGAAGACTTATTGATACCGGGCTAATGTATTGGAAGAGGTGGGATTGACCTCTTGTTCAAGAATTATTGATTGCTGCTGTTACCAGGATGTACTTGTTTGTTCAACTGTATACTGACAGAATATAGAATGAAAGAAGAAAGGATGCAGTTTGTTTGATAAAAAAATGATGTATTGTTTTCCGTCGGTGTGTCAGTGTTTATTAAGTCGTCTTGGTCTAGTCGTTTGTACAAATAATTACATCTCTCCAGAGTGAGACTAACATGTGAAGCCAGCCAAACTGACCCCCATCAGGAACTATCGACAACTGTAATTGAATCACACTTCAATTACTTTTCTTTGCTATGGACACTTTGAACAATCCACAACATAATAAAACATTATTTGTGTATCTCTAATGCTTGATTGTACTTTCTGACTCTTCTTGCTTCACCTCACATTTATCTATTATCCTATTATTATGTGGTCCAACTAAAAATAAACACTAATTTTAGGAAAACGATTAATTGGATAATGTTTTCAGCAGGATGAAACTAATGTCTGGAGACCTTTGCAGTCAAACATTTGATATCTGCGCTCTTTGGTCACTTCCTGGATCTACATCCCCATGTGGCGGATCACTATCCTGGACTACGCAGCTTTACCGCAGCCGAGGGACGTCTGATGTAAACATTAACTACCCTGATCCAGGGGAAGACGCGTCCCCTGTCCCCTTTAACAGGACTACTCCCAAAATATTTCCAAGCAGAATGGAAACAAAAAAAACGAGCATGAATGTCGATCTTTACCGGTATTGGGCGAGTTGCATGAAAACATTTGTTACATGACTTTCTGTTCCTGTAATCATCTCCTCGAACACATGTCGCATCTTTTTCTATTTAATGTGTAGCAATAGAGAACAAGAAAACTAAATGTACAGTTTGAAGGTCTTTACTATCAACACATACTAGCTTATTATTAGCCAGCATTACTCAACACAATTGGACCAACTTTGGTGGACTGTGGACATCAGAGGAGACAATGGAAAAAGGTCCATGGCCTGTATTTATCAAACAAGATGACACTGACGCGCTAAAGAATAACAATAACAATCATTATCACCTATGATATTTAGTATAATACAGCCCACTCTTGAATTTAACACCATTTATGTTTGATTCTTATTAAGAGCAAAAGTGGAGTTTTTTACTTTTAGCTTTTTAATAAAGTCTTAAGAAGTTTGATAAATATGGACTTTATATCTTTCACAATGTCTCATATGTTGTTTTTTTTTTTTTTACAAATATATTAGAATAATTGTATTATTAATTATATATACAGATGATAATTTAGACTAAACACTGTCCTATTTTAGAAACATTAACTATTCATATAAAATGACATTTTTATGCAGTCCGGTGAGTAAGAAGCCACAGATTCCATCTCAAACTTTTACTGTCCTCAGCTGCTTGTTATTTCTAAGCTTTAGTTCTGGAGGTTTGTTTATGTGGCGTTCATCGCTTCCTTCTGACTCATGTTTCTACGCCGACAGTCATTTTAGACGAGCCTTCCTGTAAAGCTCTGCGGTGGGGCTGCGCTACTGTACGGACGTGTGTGTAACGAGGGGATTGAGGTAAGTTTCCTCTAAATCAAGTCTTAGGATTTGTTTGCTTTATGTCTTTGTGTAAACTCTATTAAGCTTCTGAGCATTGTGTTTAAATTAATTTAATACATGCAGGAGCTTCACTGGAATGACAATCTTATTCTTAACAGAGGTTTATTTAATGTAGCAATTATAAGATATGTCAAAAACTTCATTAAAGTGACAGATGACTGTAATCTATACCTATAGTTATGTCTGCAGGCTTTAATAGCCTCCAGACTATAATGCATTTCATTATTTCACAAAAAAAAAAAAAAAAAAAAAAAAAAACTGTTTGAAAAGAGACACGTGTCTCAGCTCAGTGGCTGCAGATGTGAAGAGTCTAACCTTCAGCCATATTTCCAAACTAGATTTTAAATGTTTGCACTCTTTGATATTTTTCACTGGTAAACAATTTTTCATTTCTGCCGCCTGAAACCTGAAAAAGACTTTCAACTTTAGCAACATGTGACTGTAACGTTGACTTTCAGTTGACTCTACAGGTTGCTACAAACTATTTTAGGAGGTTTAAATTATTTGTAACTCTAAGACTCTTTTGGTATTTTTATTAAAGCTCATAACAGTACAGTTACCTCCTGTTTTTACTGGATGTTTCCTAGCAACCGTTTTCCAATTAAGTCTTGATTAGAGCATTTCTAAAGTTTTAATGGTGCAACGTGATTTAGCAAATTAGTGGTTAGTAGTTACTGAGAACTTCACATACAGACCCAGTAAGGAGGATTTACAAGTAGCTAGACTACACCCTCCTGGTGAATAATATGCTTTTTTATATATATAAAAATGCAACCTTAAAGCTGTTTTCCTTCTTCTATCTAAGCCACTGACCTCTTAACTCCTGGAACTGTTGTATTCCCACTGCGATGAAGCCTTCAAATGAGCACTTAAGGGGAGTGTTGGGAGGAAAATTGACGATTTTGGACATCTGCTCTAAGTCTTACTGTAAATTATACATCTGGGGTATAGACAGAGAAATGGAAGGAGTGTGAATATGTACATCGGAGCCAAAATCCAAGAAATGATGCCACTTGTCAGGCAAAGATCTACATTTTTGTCTTGAAAATAGGCAGTGTCAGATATCCCAGAAAAACCATGACTTCCAAATATGTTCTGCTTGCTGCAAAGTAAATCCTGTCAGAGGCCACTGCACTGCACTGAAGGAAAAATAATTACGATTCTGTTTTAGTCTAACTAACTGATGTCATGTTTGAACATATACTGTGATTAAGTCGAGTCTTAACAGAATATACAAAGAGGTGGAGATGATCCGAAGCGACAGGTATGTCAAACCTCCACTGATTCAATCATAAAGATCCTGAGTCTAAACATTTATTCCAGGCGTATTACCTTGGGAATGCAGTAAAACCGTGCGTATCCAGAGAATATTAACCATTACTCTCCTTCTCGGCCATTTCCTGCTCTGCCCCTGGCTGCCCCCCCCCCCCCCCCCCCCCCCCCCCCCCCCTCCGACACGTCCAGAGAGGGGAAAATAGATTTCAGTTTGGAGTGAGTCCTGGCCAAAACCACTGTGCCACTCAAAGCCAGGGCTGCTTGTGTCATTTTTCCACTTGGTTTCCGTGGTATATTTTGACAGGCCATCCCAGCTAAGCTTCAATAAATAGGAGGAAAGCTCTTTTTTTTCTCCTCTTTCCTTTCTTTCATTTCCATTTAGAATCTGTAACATTAAAGAGGGGACCCATACTGATTTATGTGGCCGGCTAGAGTCTTGTATAACAGATTTGGTCGAGCCACTAAAATCAAAACGACTTTAATTATTTCTCCCTTCTGACTGATTGCATAGCACCCTATTATTGCTGCAATTTGCCTCTCACTAAATCAGTAATTGATGGTCAGTGTTTGGCTCAGGGTGTCTTTATATTATTGCTGGCTATGGAATGATGAGCAAAGAAGTAGTGATCATGATGGATGTCCACAATCCTTCTTTCTGCAAGTCTAAAAACTTGTTTTTTAAGTGGATTGTCTAATGCACTTGTAAAAAGAGTCTAACTACCATTATGTTTCAAGGGTAAACAATCGCTCCCCCAGGCACAAACTAAACACTTTAACACATTTTCTGCTTGATAAAACCTTGTTCAATTTCCTGTGCTTTGTACCCTTTAGATAGGCCTGACATGCGAGATTTTTTATTCTCTTCGATGTGAATTACAAAGAGGAGCAGTGAAAGCAGTCGATCAGGCGCCCACTCTCCCTCGTGAATGAATTTACTTCAATTAGAGGTTGCAGTCAAGCACAAGAGGACGGAGCGTGTCGTCTTTTATGAACATTTATTGTTACACATTGTAATGACCATGCACGCTGTGACCTGGGCTAATGACACCATAGATTAACTCCAGTGGGTAGCCTTTGGGAAAGTCCAAAACTATTCCGAAGGTATTGATTTCGAGGCTTGCTGTGAAATTGAACTGTCAGGTGTTCCACCAGGCCCTGATATGATATTGATCCCTCCTGCTTAGTGACCAACAAAGAGTCTGGTTACCTGAAACAGCTCGGTCTACGGCAACAACTGGGGATCCCTCCCCCCCTGTAAATGCTTATTGGAATTTTAAATAGAAATTTGATAAACTCTGGCTCTCTGGGGTACGTAAGTGCTGCCGCACTGCCTCAAGACAGTTTCTCGCTGCTCTCAGTCAGACCATTAGCCATGCTTAGTGATGTGAATCAACTTCTCCATTAACCAGAAAGCCCAATGCCAAGACGCACAGTGCTACCATTGACATTGAGCTTATGGCATTGCCAGTGAAAACAGGTTAAAGGGAACATTTGCAGCTATGAGTATTCCTACTCAAGAGTTCCTCCATGAACAACAGTAAGCATGTGGTACTAAACGCAAGGTCACTCCTTAAGAGAAAAAAGAAAAAGGGAAAACATATAGAGCAGCTTTATTTCTCCTTCCCAGTACTCTCCATTTTAATTAGGGTGTCTTCAGCCAAGCAGAATGGTGTCAGCGAGTGCATAGAAGCAATCAGCACCCTGCGTGGCAGGAGTCAAATGCCTTTGATCAGCTCATGGAGACTGATCCACAGTGACTGCGAGAAGTGTGGGTGATCCCACGGGCCTCCACATGCCAGCCAGGACAACCTGTGCCCCTCCTTGAGACGCTCACGCTGGGAAAATGTTAATGGCAGAGGACTGTCCTAATGTGCTACTGTCACTTCACTGTTTTATCTGTCTCTGTGTGTTATTGTGAGAAGCTGCAATTCATTTGACTCCTTGTGGAGCCCTAATCAGTCACACTGAGAATGCTGTGATCAATGTAAGTGCGGCCTGCACTCGGCTGCAGAATGAAAAAGGGAAATGATATAGTAGAGAGAAAACGTAGATCCTTTAAGGCCTCGCCAAGTTGGACTTTTCTCGTGAGCTTATAGCATCTATTTGTTAATATGTTTTTTATGTCACAGCGACAGTAAGAACAGTAAGTCAAATATAAGAAAAGAGCTCCCAGATTTTAAACCCTGGCTGACCTAACTGGTCTGCTAACAGCCATTTTTTTGGATATTTTATTATTTTACATAGTTGAATGACTTATCCCATGCTCAATTTGTTGTTAGGCTCTTGGGTGATATAATGTCCATGTAGAAAGAAAAATCCTGCATACTAGATTTAATATTCCACTGCTCCAGCGTCTCCATCCTGTATGTATCTTCATCACACGGGTTGTATTGCATTTCTCCATCACGTAAGTAAATCAACATATAGGAACATGATATATTTAACATGTCTTTCTTTGTTTTGACAATTTCCAACACTTCAAGAAGAAACTAACTAACTTCAAAATATTTAAATTTACAACTTTTTGCAAGCTAACTGGGTTCTATCCAGTTTCCAATTTAACCTACCAAGAACATATGCAAAGCCTTTACAGGTATTATTTCAGTTTGACATCACCTAAAGCTACATATGCCTTAATCCTTAATGAAATACTGTCTGGGGAAGGTTGTGTGTGGGTCTGTGTGTTAGATCGTTGCACACTGTGCTCTTGTATGGACTACAATTACACTCTCACCGACGGAGCTGAAAATGGACCCGAACACACTGGATCCAGGAGTAAAAGCTGCAGAACGGCACGTCAAACTGAGATTTTTAAAATCTAGGAAAATTCACTTCCTTCTTTTTATTAGAGACAACTGCCTGTGGAGCACTTTTATTCTGTAAAGTGTGTGCATTAAGCAATGCATAAGTTGTACTCACTCCATGTCATGCAGCTTTTGGAGCCAAGGAAAACCATAGTAATAATTATTGCTGTTCCCCTACTGCTTGATCCGCAAAATCTGTCAGTACACATGCAGTGTTAAAGAGTCAGTTTGTGCTAGAAAAGTCCTCAAACAGTATGTAAAATATTATTAATCGCAAGAAACAATTCATAGCTGAAGCAAATTGGATTTTTCAGGGTCTGAACTTTTTTTAACAGGATGATTTTGGTTTTCCGTCATCTGTTCTTATTTTCTCACTATTCTATTGATTAAAGAAAATGAAGTGAATTTATTAATTGATGAAAAAACAGTTAAAGATTTACCAATTATGTAAAGTGTATTTTCATGTGCAACAGAAATAAGCATGCAACTATGAGAGTTTCCCTAATGAATGAATAAGACAGCACTCAGCTCCAACTTCTCGAAGGTCATCTCCGCTCTTTCTAATAATATAATTCCACCTGCATGTAATAAGATACATTATTAGACTTTCACATGAGCCGACACTGTGTTTTCTCCACCAAAGTAAAGCAAACATGATCAACAGGGTTTCTATTCCCTATCACACTGGATTAACATAATGCTATTTTCTCCTTCCTTCTTGTTTTTCCATATTCTTCATCTGCTCTGCTGCCCCTCTAGTGACTCTGTGGCATGCTGTGTGTGGAGACAGGAAGTGTTTGGTGAGATGCCTCCTCTGGCTCCACTCTACCTACCAACCAACCCACCATGCACCTCAGTATGATCTCAGATCATCCTCTGCAGAAACATGAAGTTACATGTGACATGTCCCCAAACTAATTATTCACATACGGTACCAGTCAAAGGTTTGAACATACCTTCCCATTGCACTATTATATATCCTACACATCACAGCAGTCAGCTATTTTAGCTTGCTAAGCTAATGGAACTGTAATGAACTGGTTTGCTCCCTGTAAGCATAACTGGTCTCTATGGTCTCTATTAAATACCTAAAATGTACCTAAAATGTACTCTGTGGAGTTTCTGACCACTAGTTTTTACAAGTGGCTCTCTACTTTGTTTGTGTTGTTCATATTAAAATATATGTGCATGTGTGTTAGCACACGGGCAACATGATACATAGGTTCATGCTGCCCCATTTTCACTAATAATTAGTGGGTGCACACAGCAAAGAGCCACCAAAGGCACTGAAGAAGAAGACAGCAAAAACTGCACCTTTTAAAATATATCAAATGGCAATATGTCTCCTGGGACTAGATCAACCATCAGTAAAGGATCATATAGATAGATAGATAGACAGACGGACGGACGGACGGACGGACAGAAAGACAGACAGACAGACAGACAGACAGACAGACAGACAGACAGACAGACAGATAGATAGATAGATAGATAGATAGATAGATAGATAGATAGATGCTGGATGCTTTGTTCAGGACGTTTAGGTCACAGACAGTTGAGCAGTATGTCTTACAAATCCAGCTGAATGAAGCAGACTGCATGCAGTCATTAATCAATGCCTGAATCAGAAGCAGGTTAATGGAGAGAGAAAGGAAGGAAGAAAGAATGGGTCTGAAAAAAGAGAGAGGGAGGAACAAAAGCGATGGGGGAAAAAAAAGTATTGTTAAGCAAGATAGAGAGCCAGAGAGAGGGATATAGTGAGAGTGTGGTTATGTTCTTCTCTCCAAACCACATTGGTCTCCAGCCAAGACCGTTTCTTTCCCTCCCTCTGTTCTCTTGTTGAAATCTATTTATTCTGGGACTATTTTTCCTCTGTGAACTCTTCACTCGTAACATGATGGATGATTAGGTGATTATACAGGAGCAGGACTATGCACTGAAATCATTTTTAATATCCCACATGTACAACTCAAGCAATATCTCATATAAAACCTTTTTTTCCCCCTATTCTTTATCTTATGTATGCAGTGTATCCCATGTTATCTGTACACTTTAATGGCACAATAAGCTCCGAATCACTGGCGCATGATGTCATGTAGCTGCTGCAGTAACTAATAGAAAGACCACGAAAAAAACATAGTTCAGTTTAACAATTAATGGTGCCAAATTGCATTCATTAATTATTTCTCACTAAAAAGATGTGTCTTTGTAAGGAGTGAAAATTGTCATTAGCAAGTTGCTGTGCAGGGTGCGATCATCACCCTGTCAGAGAAACAGACACCCATCTTCCTTTTTTAACCTTAACTCATCCAACATGATTTTCGTATAAAACACACACCCTGTTTCATGTTAAAGTGTAAAGATTTGCATCACCCTCCCTTCCCTTTAATGCAAATCATGTCTTTCTTTCTTTCATATCCACTGGGGCCGTTTCAGTCCAGAGTGAACAAATAAACAGGTCTCTGCAGCGTCTTTAAATAACAAAGAGAAAGAGAGACAGAATAGAAGGATGTTGTTATTATACTTTTCTGAGTTTTTTCACCTGCAAATTGCGCGTGGCTGCAACTGGAACAAGCACAAAACACATTCTTGTGTAAAAGATGAATCAGGTTTGGGAGCCATCGAGTTTATTTGTCTTACTGAACTATAACAAGGGACGAACTTTAGGTTGGTAGCAAAATGAAGGAGAGGAGCTGGGTGAGTTCACTTCAATATCACTGCTTCTCTTTTGGGGATTTTCTATTAAACTGTAGGTTCGTTCGTTAGTTCAGAGATTCAAATATGTCTGCTGTGCTCATTTAGTAGGATTAGCAAAGTATAACCAACATTCATGCTCACAGTGAGCCAATGTTAGCATGCTGATGTTTAGCAGATTTAATTCTCATCATATTCACCATCTTAGTTTCATGTGTTATAGCATGAAGTTCAGCTAAAGGCTGATGGAAGTTCGTCATTAGACTCCGTTTTATTGGTCAAGTATGTTTCCGCATCCACTGAATTTGACTTGTTGTCGTTAGAGGCTGTTTACACACAACAATCTCCAGACAAATACAGAAGGACAACAAGCCGAACAATACGGCAGTTTCACTATAGACCGCTGTATTGTTCATCCTACAATAACACTGTTTTGAAGAAGTAAAAAATCGTCAGTTTATTACTTGGTGTGTCTGATCCTGGAGACCATATCCCCGCTAATGGCCAGAAGACACAATTACAGACATCATAGCTGGGTCTGAGGTGATTGCTCTAGGTCAGCGGCCAACTTCACACTGTGTATTTGTGTCAGTGTGAGTCTATGTGTGCGTGTCAGACAGACATGAAAGAAATTAAAGTCCAGGCTCTACCTCAGCATGGCCCGCTCCCCTCGGATGTCTTGTCTTGTCTCGTTGCCAGCCTGTGATTTCACCGGGACCTTATCTCTAACAACAGACTGGCCATTTCTGCCGTCCCTGTCGTTTCTGGAAAACATAGATGACACCCACGCTTAGCCCCCTGGCAAGGTACTGGAACAAATGTGGGGAAGTGCACATGACTAGGCGTGTATTTAGTTGAGAAAACATACCCACACAGATATATCTACATCAAAGAAACACAGACAATTTGTACACACACACACAGCCGAGCCTGCAGGTACACACACACACACACACACACACACACACAGTTTCTTCTTCTTTATAACTTCTCTGTCTCTTTGGTCCCTAATTCCTCTCAACACTCCCACTTTACACTCACACATTTGTAACAGCTAAGGCTGGTTTCCTTGGAGACCGCTCTAATCAGAGTCGGGCCATGCAGGAGGGATCAGTGGTCGATTAGACCCAGTACGATACCTGTTGTGTCCACATATGTTCCATCACACAACCAGAACAGTTCTGAGGCCATGCAAACCCGGGCCCGGTCAGGTCCAAAAAGCCCCAAGTGGCTCGCTTTGCTCAAAACCAAAATTTATGAATGAGTTACTTATAGATTGTTATTCAGAGCCTCCAGGGTCTGGGTGATTTATGACCGTGAAAATTAAACTTCCTTTTACAATTTCTTTTTGAGTTTTTTGCTTGACAGTATTCAGGAATTAAAGTAAAAAAAACTTAGACTTTCTAGAAATGACCATTTCTCTGGTCGTTAACCTCTCAATCAATAGCAATTAGCACAGCTTACTTTTTTCTCTAGGTACAGTAGGTTTTGGAACATGTGGTTTCTAACTTTAGGCATGTGTAGGAGTCGAGTTTGTGTTTGAGTATTCCCCTCGACGTCCAGATGGGGTGTATATCAAAGGAAGTCATGTAGAACCAAGAAAATAAGGAGGGAAAACACATTCCAGGTCTGCAGTGGGGTGAAGTCCGCCAAGCCCAGCTTGAAAACCTCCATACAATTTTCAGGCTCTTGTGTTTTGATTAAAAGTTGTTTACTCAATGAAAGGCCAGGTTCCAAGATGCCAACTGCCAGGCTGCAACAATATGCCTTCTTGTTCAATCAAATTGGTTTGAACTTAAAGATGTAATTTAAGCACAAAATTATTATTATTTTTTGTGTTTTTTTTTTTTTACAAATCATAGACATTTACTCTGTTTTAAACTCTGTTTTACTCTATACTTTTTTAATTATTTCTCCCTGGTAAATGACAGATCCTGCCATCCTCTCCAGCAGTTTATTTTCCCTTGTTGATTAGCTTGAGAGGTTGACGCAGACTGAAAGGAAACTCAGACAGCGAGTTGATCGACAGACCTGGACACATTACTGCGCCAACGACTGTGAATAATAATAGACTGATTAACCGTCCACACAAACCACGCACGCACATGCAGTATCTACAGCCCTGTGGCGGTTTTTGTTATTATTTTCTGCGACACAAATGTTGCAGTGAATGCAGGGCCGCGTCTTGAAATATTTTGAATGAGGGGGCACAGATTCAGAGAAAGGGGCCACGTCTGCAATAGAAGTAAAAAAAAACCATCAGTGTTCACTATGTGACGGTTTAGTACAGATCATTAAATTCAAACCTGTTGCACCACACAAACCAACTGAAATAAACCGCAAAATAAACAAAAAAACCCCCCAAAAAAACAAAAACAACAACTTTCAGTTGAGGTGATGACATGGTGCAGTCACATCCGCGCCTGCCAACTGATACCAGGTTTGGTTTTCTGTCGGGTAAATCACACACATTCTCTCTCCTGTTTCGTCTCCCTTTCTTATTGTATGTGTGTATCCATAAGTGGAGGTTACACATGATGACTAACCATAATAGCTCATACACATTCATGTTTTGTCTTTAATCCCGGCCTTATGACCACAACCGCATTTATTACTGTTCAAATTCTCGCATGCTTAACATTTGAAAGTTTAGACGGCAACTTAAATAAGAAAAGTTAGAGCGACAATTATTCTTTTGAACGATGGAGGCCCTTTGCTGTGGTTTTGGGACTGCAGGCGGGGTTGGGTGCTAGCATGGCAGGGCAGCAGTGGAAAAAGGAGGGGAGGTTTCGTCAGCGGTGGTGATAATGCAGAACGGATGCCCGGTCTGCCATGACGAGGACTGTTTTTGCTCTCCAGGGCAACTGATGAGCCCCATATGGACGGCCAGCTGCTTTGGGTTTCTGAGCTCAGGGAGGCGGGCGTCGCCGAGAGGAGGGCTGTGTGTATGTTCGGAGGAATTGGTATACAGGTCAAGGGGGCACTGCCGCGTGAAGTTGTAGATTCATGGCGATATTTTCATATTCACGCTCCCTTTCACCTCTTAGTACCACTTGCTATTCTTGCAGGAAGGCTTTCTATTGTTAGCCATGAAGGGCTCTCAAGGTGCTCCGGATCACTGGACCTTGATAAGTGAAGTCAAAGTATCCATCTGCCATTTTTGTCCACTGCCTTTCTCCCCTACCAGAGGAGTAATTAAAAGGCCACCTGATATCCTGGCCGAGCCTGGCTCTCAACCCCAAACACACACACACACACACACTCAGCAGACTGTGGCTCCTCCTGATAGGCTCGCCTTATGATGAGCCACCCATGTGAATAAACATTTCATAAAGAAATATATGGAGGCAGAAACCTGGACAATCCTCCTGCCAAACCTTATTTATATTAATAGAAAATATCTATATTCCTGCTAGATTTTGAAGGTGAGCTCTGTTCTCCAGGCTACTGATTAGATGACATTACAGCATCCAGACAGAATCGCTTGTCAATCCATTGCTCATTAATTTGGATGATTGCCCCCAATTGGCCAGGAGTTTAGCTTATTAGACGTCCTGTGTGTTCCTTTTCCTCTCATCATTTCCATCAAGACGATCGCTCTGTAAAACCTCTGTGTACAGTTTGGTGGATCATTATTTGTCGTCCGTATAACCACAGTCCACAGCTGCGTATACTGCGGATTTTCAGCCTGACCAAGAGAGACAACAAAAACAAACGGGGCTAAGAGAAAGCAAATGTGACTATCAAAGCATGGCGTGGAACAAGGCAGACATGCGCAATGTGTGATCTCGCCCGTCCACACACGCACACACACACACACACACACGCTGCATCCTAATCAAGAAATGGGCAAAAATATCCCACAGAAGAAAGTGAATATTGAGCCAGTTACAATGCATCATACCACTGTAAATACTCATGCAGCACAACAACCTCTACCCACACACTAAATTTGTTTATTCAACACAAGTGAACCCGCCTACTCGGTCTCCTCCCTTCAGTGTGATCTGGACGAGGTTTTGAGGAGATGCAAATTTTACCCAATTGTGAATATCAAAAACATCTGGCGGGCTTCCTGAGGAGAGGGTTGGGACGTCTTGAGGCCATGCCAATCACAGCTAAGCTGCTATGAGTAAAGCTATCTCACACACAGAACCACTTCCTCTTCTCCTCGCACTTCAGCACTAATTAAGACAGAGTGAAGCCCTTATGGCTCTACAACAGATCCAAGCAAATTCATGGCGGATGGGACTCGGTGAACCAGCGAGTGACATTCTCTGTCATCAGTGGTTAAGATGATGGAGGTCAGCTGGTCCGTTCCTTCAAATAAACGTCTTTATTCTATTAATAAAGAAGATAAAGTATTTGATCCTGCTAAATGCCATTGAGCACATGCATCTCTGTGAAGTTTGCCTTTAGACATGGTTTTATTATTCACACAAAGAACATGTCTGAATAATTAATGAGTGGAACTATGATTTCAAATGACTCTCCAGAGGCAAACATGTGTTTATTATTTCTGTGTTTACTCGGACAATTCTCAAAACCATATTGACATATATATCACACGTGTCAAAGCTTCAGAAAGCCTTATAATAAACTGGAGCTACTGCACATGAATGAAGAGTTACCCTACCCTGAACACATCTGGATGCATCTGTCTCAGCTTAGATCTCAAGTCAAGTGGAGCAGCTTGTTAACTTGCTCCAGATATTGGACAGCGGAGCCCCTTCCATCAAAGATATGGCAAATTCGCTGACAAGAGAAGATGATAAAAGCAAACATCTCTCATCTGGAAGCCATCCATCCGCTCCCAGGCCACCGCCCTGCTCACATGCATTGTTTGCCGAGCATCAATTACACATGCTTGCCCTGCTCTGTTTGAAATGAGCAAATGCCAAGATTCCACTTTATTCTTCTGGTCAGGGCTGAATGTCTGATAGGCTCCAACGATAACACCAGAGGAGATCCTTTGTGTGTGTTCTTTGTGGCTTTTGCTTGCATTTAACTGTCTGATTCCAAGCAAATGGAGATTTTCTTCTCGGACTTGGATTGCTTCATTGTGTTCGTCAGTCTCGGGTTGCAAAGGATGATTTCCAGACTTCAGATGCTGGATAGAAGCTAATACTGACGTGTATATTTTATTTTATTTTTTAAATCTGATAACAATGTGTTGGTTGTTTAAACATAAGCACATTACTTAAACACACAGTTTTGATGAGGCTACTTTAAATTTAGTTATAATCTGGTACCATAATAAACCACAACAGTGAAGTACACACTGAGTGGGACATTTTCTATTTGAAATAAAATTGTTAATGTTCACAAACATAGTGGTTATCTGGGTAAAAAACACAAACACTATAGGACAACAGAAAACAAAAACAAAACAAACAAAAAGTGTTTCTTATTTTCAAACTTCCAATAATTCTTTATCTTCTTAACCCTCTAAAATGTATTCAAATAAAATAAAATAAAATCTTTTGTTTAACTGCTCATAGATAATGCAGCGTGTGACGAGGGGTCCCAGGTAGACTTTGCAGGAAAAACATATAGAACTGAAAAGAAAAGACACTGTGATTATAACATCAGCCATGCAACATTTTCAACGACTCTATTTTACATACAGCATGTATATAGCATGTATGTTCACCAACATATAACTGAGTGTGGATACTTTTAAGCATATTTAAGATGTGGAGAGAAATCTCTCATCTCGCAGCCATGTTCTCATCTCGGCTCAAATCCCAGAGGTGACTTAGAAAATGAAGCAGAGTGAATTTTTGACACTCTTCTCTCCGGCCGACACTATTCATGAAACGAGGGATGTAATTTGCATCCAATTTTATACCCCTTAATCTCAACATCATAATTCAAGCATCAATGATAAGCATCAGAAATAATATAGTGATATCGCTACCTAAAATTGATTAGAATGAAAACATATTGATGCTTTGCTGGCTGATCGGCTGTTATCACTTGATTGAATGGGCGTTATCAGCCTCATAGGTAAAGGTGCACCTACCAGGACATGAATATCAAGCCAAAAGCATGTTTACGTTTTCTTTATTTTTCTGCTTTTCTATTTTGAAGTAATTGTAGGTTGTGCTACTGTTTTTTTTTTTTTTTTTTTTTTTTTAAATCTTCTGATACCGTAGAAACGGTTCATCAACGACTCCTCCGTCATCTGACTGTATCTTGAAACAACGTCGGAGGCTGCTACTCTGTTATTGGCAGGAGTTTGTGTACGTGTAACATTTAAATCAGCCTTGTACTGCATGTCCACATCTTAATGCGGCTCACATATGACCTAGAAGGGTTCTGCAAATAATTTGAAGACATGAATGACATTTTACAAGCAACAAATCAGCCTAACAATTGGTGTGAGACAAGAGAGGGAGTGGAGGGCGTTATGAGAATCAGTGACATGGATTCAGCCCCGTCAGGTGGAACACATTTATTTACTACAGCGTGCAGGAAATCCCTCAACCAGCGTTTCAGATGACATTTAGCCGGGAATTAACTCAACATATTACAGTGCAGCTCATAAAGTGATTTTGCTTTCGATCAAGTGGTCTGACACCCGTATTTCAGTCTGCTGAAATAAGGTCAACTGTCATGGAGGAATGTTTGCCCAATAAAAGTTGATGCATAACAAACTGGGAAGCAGGTTTAAGGTGGGCTTTCTCTGACCTTTACTTTACTCACCTCAATATGATTCACCTCATATGTGTGTTTGTTCTATCTTGGTTACCACATGCCACGCAGTCTTTTCATCTGCTATCCCTCTTGTATTTATTATTTTGTTCTAGTGTGGAGGCACACTGAATGAATCTTACTTTTGATCCTTCTTCCCGTCTGCACCCTTATGTGTTTTCCTTTATGAAAAGCTTTTACTTTTTCTTACAGGGATGGATCTTACTTGTGCTTATTTCATTTTTCTCCTCCAGCTTTTTTCCTCGGATTAGAGCGAGTGGAGGGAGATAAAACACTGGTGCTGAGCAAGTCTCAATGTGTGAGATGTACATTTGAACTCCTGAGCTCTTTTTCCAATTAGCAGGATGCAGCAATCCTGTGTGTGTGTGTGTGTGTGTGTGTGTGTGTGTGTATGTGTGTGTTTATAAATGCACATGCCTCTGTGTCTGTATGTGATGTTTTGCTCAGCACCTTGGTATCATACAATGAAGGTCAAAAAGAGCAGATGAGCACTGTGGTGTGATGGCATCAGGGAGATGCAGGCGTCACCTGACTGGTTGGTGATGTATTACAATATGTGACTGTACATGTTGGATCTACAGCATTTATTCAGTATGTCTCTATTTGTTGTATTCACATTTATGTTAACATGCATATCTATGTTGCAACAGAAAGAACAGAAATAAGATCTGATATCTTTCTTCTTATCTCCTGGAAAGTACGCAAATTAAAAACATTAATGAACTACTTCTTAAAGGAAAGATTTTACATTTGCAGGTATAAACATTAACATATAAACACTTATTTTTCTAGCCGAGGTTGTTGCATTTAGTTTAAAAATGGACAGATTTACAACTGAACACATGAACACAAGCACACACACACACACACTTTTGTGCAATCTTATCATCTGATGACATGCCATTATACTTCCTGAACACCTGATTTCCCTGTGAATAGTTGTGAGGCATGCATGGTGAAATTGAGCAATCCTCAGGAGGTGAAGAAAGCCTGACACAGTTTGATTGCCAAATGACAAACTTATGATGGCTCACAGAAAAATAAAATTACCTCACTGACATTTTGAGAGATTACTTCCCTCCCTTCCATCTCACACACAGACACACACGTTCTCACCCACCCTTTATATCTGTCACAGGACACATGGACACATAGGAGCCACGTGAAAATAAATATTAAAATTCTGAAATAAAATCAGAATAAAAATGCAGAAGCGTCCTGATTCCACCTCTGAGATCCAGTCTGCGCCAGAGAAATGGATGCCAGGACATTAATTTTCATGATGTCAGGCACTTGGAGGGAGGAGGGACGGGCGAGTCATCAGTGGTGGTTGATTACTGCTGTTTGTGTGTCTGTCTGTGTGTTTCCACCTTAATTTTGCCGCCTCACTGAGGTATCATCACAGACTGCCTGAGAGGTTGTTTAACTTTCCCTTTTTAACCCAGCAGAAGGCAGGTGACACATCACAACATGCAGCCTGCACTGAAAGAAAAAGAAAAAAGAGGGAAAACCGATGGCAGCAGAACGTCCACGATCGGGTTTATAATGATGCATAATCAGAGTAATATAAACATACTGAACCTGTTTAAAAACAACTACTGTGATGACTTATATAATATATAAATACATTACATTATTCCTGCAATTAAATTCAGTATAGAGTAATGTTAACAAGAACATTTAATTTGCATTTTTTCACTTACATTTGCACTGTTGTATTTGAACATTGTTTTGCTTATTGTATGTATGATTGTATCCTCGAATGAGACACTTAGGATTTGAAATAAAAAAAAATGCTGTTTCATAGTTTTATAGCATTAGGACCCATTTGATCCGTGTGTTTGTTTGTTTTTACAATAAATCCCATGAAATATAAATTTGGGATAAGAGAAACGTTTATTCTATTTCCTCTTTTACATGATTTCATTGTGATTATAAAATATGATTTTGTTGGTTCATTTTGACCTTTGGCATTTGCACCCTTGTCTTTTTCCAACCATAGCAGCTCAGTGTTTGTATTTATTCCAAATTATGGTTTATATTGCTAGAAATGTAATAAACATCACCTCCAGTTAACCGGATTATTTTCCACTGGGGAGCGTTATCTGCTAAATGGGCATTTAGAACAACAATTTAAAAGCAATGATGAACTGAGTATGAGCTGAACTATGAGCTGCTGGGCTCAGTGGTATCTAAGCAGTGAGGGTCGAACCCCTTAAAAGAGCCGCTTCACACCTTGAAGGTGCACATAAACGCCATTACATCATTTTCATGCTAAAGGTGTTTTTTCTTACCTTGCTGTTTGCTGCTTTTGACTCAGCAGGGCTCAGGATGACGCTCCACGCTTGCTGATGTGATGCAAGTCTTACCACCGTTTCTCAATGCTTGGTAAATTGTTTCTGGGTTTGCACTTCTCACTGACGTTTCAAAGCTCTTCAAAGCTCACTACCTTCGGGGACCTCCTGGTCTATATTTGCATAAAGTGGATTAAAATATCCCTGGAGATTAAACGTTCTGGAAGAAGACGGTGAAGTTTGGAATATCAGGAAGAAATGTTCCCCGCAGAGTTAAAATAAATAAAGAAATAAAGAAATGAAAGTCTTCCAACTCTGTTTCTTTAAATGTGATGAATGGCGATAAGCCTACTGCCATAGAGACGAGATGAATTGCACAAATGAAGATGAATGCACACACTTTCAGACAATCTCTCCATGTTTTTTGTAGCACCTGGTTGCACACATGAAAGGTGGTGGAAGTCGTGTGAGTGAGAAGAATGAAACTTAAATCCTGCAGACTTTCCCTCCTGTGCACATAAGAAAAGTGTTTGTGTGACTGCAGGTTTCAAAAGTTGTTGGACACAGTTGTTGATAAAGAATCAAACATTTTCCTAAAACATACGCAAATTATTATATAACCAAAATAAATCAAACTTTATATCATGTGACTGACTTAACATGCTTTCCATACCAATGTATGTAAAACATGGTTGAAAAATGAAGTAAATCCTTAAGAGTTAAGATTATTTTGAAATTCACGTCAATTATCAAAAAATAAATAGACAAATATTCAAAATGTAATAATATAGTTAATATGATTTCAATAGAAGAGCCAGATATACTCAAGCAAAGAGTTGCATGTAGTGTTAGATCTGTTTTAAAGGAAAAGTCCACCAATTTAGTATTGCTATTGCTTAACGTTGAGGAACTTGTGGCCTGAATTTTAGTCCCTAATATGTGTCAGAGTGATAACTTGTTCATACTCTTTCTTTCCAAACAATCTAAACATTTGATTTGTTGATGATAGAAGAACGTATAGAAAATCTGCAGCCTTATCCTTTAAATCAGGTGAGTTGATTTGAAGTTTCCAAATTTTAAATAAAGTCTTATAATCCATTTCAGTGACATATACAGGTGGAACATGCAATGTGGGTCTTCCTCTCATTGCTTCAGGCAGGTACCTGTGTACTGGTTAGAAAAGGGAAAGGGAAATATATATTCTCCTTTGGGTTCAGCAGATACTGAAATGATTTGATTTCAGGGGCATGAAATATTTGCATTTCAACCATGTCTGAACACGGACCTCAACTTAATGTATTCAGTCTTCAGTGATCTGGGAAGGGAGCTGCTCCAAACTCAGAATATCGAACGGTTTCAGACCAAAGACTAGTCAAATAGAAAGAATTCATGGAAGCGCAGGAGTGATTTCCCTCGGCCTTTCACTCTCAAGCCTGTTGAATGACATTGTGACAAAGCAGTCAGGTGTGTTTGTCTGAGAGGGAACCTGCAGTCGGGGACAATGTGCAAAAATGAATTGTTATTCTTCCAGAGCCATGCGGGTTTTTCACGTCTTATACAGTTAAGTCAGGAATGAGAAGATCAATTGAGACCGGCAACAATGTTCAGACAGCCGACTCAAATTCAATTTTTCATCGGTAGGGATTTGAAGCTTGCTTGTGCAGACGAATCAGAGATGAACCCGGTCTTCCTAAATGCTGTACTGATTAAAAAGTGCCTTAACGAGATCATCTCAGGTGTCATTAATTGTCATTGACAAGACATTAGAGCCAACGTGAGGTCAGCTGGAATAACTTGTTATATGATGATGCCACGATAAAGATTTTCTAAATTTACCTTCATCCCTATTACCTCACCCTGACAGCTGAGGGGTAGATATATGCAATTTTTATACACCACCTACTGCATCTTCATCCATGTTTGCTTGTAAATGGAAAACTCCTTGATGAAAGTAAGAATTGGTGTCTGCCAGTGGAAATGAGTGACAAACTTTTTTGCAACGTACTAATAGTCAAAGTAGGATATCAGTTAATAAGAGCATGCAACGCTGCCGAGTGGTGCACCATCAGTCACTTTTCAATCTCAACACTGCTGAAAAAATGTTGTGCTGCAGTATGAAAATAACCACCAAAATATGCTTTGTGATGTTTCTCATTTATTCAGCAGCTCAGTCAGTACAGTCGACCGTTGGGAGTACATCGCCATGGTTTCTGTTCACCACAGTGTGGTAATTGATACCACACACATTCACACATGCAGGTGTTATTTCTTTTGTGCCCCAACTTTGTAGTCACGGCCACGTCCCCCTTTTTAATCCTTCCTGAGTGTTTTTCTTTAAAATTCTGGCAAAAAGCATCTCAATATTTCAGCTGTAAATAAAGCGCTTAAACAAGACCGAGCGGAGATGAGGCCTGACCTTTATTCAGATGCAGGTTGGAATTGTCTGAGAAAGTCAGCGGCCGTATTCTTCACCTACAACACACAGCTGCAGCAACGCCGAGAACAAAAAGCCGACCCCTCCTCTATCAGACGTGTGGCACTGAAAGTGATACAGTGGCAATAAAATCACCGGGGGGCCAAAGATTTCTCTCTATAACCAGAGAAAAAAAAAAAAGAAAGTACTTTTTGATGCTTTCAAGTTCAGCGTTGCTGTTTCAAAGTGGAGTGAGAGACTTTCTTTTATTTATTCATTTTTTTTCTTTCACTTATTTTTCAGCATGCAGTCCTGAATGCAGCCGAGAACTGATCTCAGCCTAGTTACCATGAAAAAAAAACCCCCAAAAAACAATCACCTAGTGTGTGCTGTTGCCATGGCATTTATAGGCTTGCAGAAATGTGCCTTAGTTTGTTTATTTGCTTTCATAATTACCCATCTGCAACATGTCCAACCTCCCTGGAGAGATTACTTCAGGTCAGGACAGCAGACAAAGCCTGGCCTAATAAAATGTCAAGTATAAACCTCTCTACCTCCACCATTACCGCGCGGGTAAACTGTGACGCACAGCAGTGTGTGGTCACATTATTTGATATTATTATGTGTATTATGGGTAGTTTTGGAGATGAATTTTTGAGGCTGGGTGTGGCTGACAGCAAACTCTCATCTTCAGAAGCACTTCCTGTTGCCATCTTATACTTTAAAATCATGCATATGTGGTCAAAACCATGATGTAAATTTAAATGTTGGCCTCAGTCACAGCTGGTAGTGTGAGCTAGCTTAGCTCCTAGCACATACTGTTCCTGTGTATTGCATCTTATTGACAGTATATTATTCTATATATTCAATTTCTGAAGACATTTGAATGCTTCACCGTCTTTTCTTTCTTAGGATATTTAAACTACAACTGATGCAAGTGTGAAGTACTATTGTAAACTATAAGCTGTATACGAAATGTAATTTTGAAGAAACTTTATTTACTTTTCATTTAAATATAGAAAATAAAAACAACAACATAGACTCCATATTATTATTATTATTTTTATTTTGCATGTTGTTGTGTTATTTTTTTTTAATTTTAATTTTGAGACCCGGTAATGTGTTTTTGAGGATGTGTTCAGTACAGAGTTACATCCCCACATCGGGCCTCACCCTCACAGCCTGTTACAATATCAACACCAACATGAGTTTGTTATTTTAACAACAATTAAACCATGTCCTACTGCCAAGCCATTCAAAGCCTCATTAAAAAACAACTGTAACATGATCCTTATCTGCTCCAGACAACCTCCATACTTTGCTGAGTCAAACAAGGAGACTCACTCCATATTTTATTGCATCAGTCTGCTATGGAGAGTGAGTGGTGTAGCAGACTAATCTGTCCTGCTTCCGCTGAAAATGATGCAGGACATAACTCACTCCGATGGCGTTCTGCCTCTCTGGGTTGATGAATGGCTTTTTCCTTGAATGCTGAATCAAAGGAAACAAACTGGGGGCACAACTGAAGTGCGGATGGCCGTTTGCCAGCGACACCACTGCCAAATGTTCTTCACCTCATCCAGTGTTGACCACTTGATTCTAACGCCCATTTGTTGTTGTTGTTGTTGTGGTAGGCTATATTTCATAAGCAGTTGTTGATTTGACAATGAAGGGAAAGATACAGACGAACATACTCAGGTACCAATATCATCAAAGAGCAAAGACGTCATCTTTTTATTGACAAATGCTCTGTTTAATGTCACAGAGCAGATATGGAGTTTTCATAGTCTGCACCATCTGAGTATTTCCAGCTGAAAGCAGCCACACAGGCACTGAGTGATGAGCAGCAGATCTGAGGCTCCATTCGTGATGTCAAGTCATGTTCATCCAAAAAGTACGCAATTATCCTCTCCACTATCTGCGCCGCATTATCATAATTGTATTTGTGGCTGTTCCCACTGTAATAACTTGGCACAGGTGCCAGAATGATTAACATGCTGCAGGTTTAGACTCAGAGGATGGAGTTACAAGAAGCATACTCATAGTTTTAATATCTTCAGTTACATGTTGCTTACAATAATACTAAAACTGTGATAAATGCTGTAAGACAGAAAGACAGAAAAGAAAGCAAAAAAAAACGAATGAATGAATGAAAGCCAACAACAGCAGAACAATGAAAACAGAACGAAGCCAATTAACATCGTCCAAATAAATCAAAATGTGTTCTCATAACTGGCGAATAAAGAATGAGAAATAAAACAATAAAAACTTTGACGATGAAGCCTTTTTCACTATTAAATGACAGGTTCATAGTTTTAAGTGTGTGTTAAAGCATCAGTCTGAAAACAAATATTCCTGCTGCCAGGTCACTGGATGGATGGAGGAGAAGAAATATCCAAATCCAACAAAAGGATCAGTGTTCTGTTCTTCACTGTTCCAGCTTGTTCCTTTTCTACATATTTGTGGTTCCAGTCATAAACACAAGCACTTTGTTTTAATGTCACGGGTTAAAATTGGAGACTTTTACAGTCTTGGGAAATCTTCACAGTAGCATTCCCGTTGATGTTTCCCACCGTCCTGCGGCAGCTCTAATCCCGGCTCAGCCCAGCGCTGACTCCTCCCCTCAGTAATACTCCAACAAACCGGAGCTTTAATGACAACTGCAGGTGGCAAGTTCTGGTGCAGAGATGGCAATATATTTGACAGGATTTAGTAACTGATCTAATCGTCGTGGACTGTGAATACCAGGTTAGGAAGAGATTAGAGTCAGATGGTCTGCCCTTCTTTTTTGGCTGGCTGACCAATCAGGGAGTGGTGTGCTGAGGCTCCACTGTACTGGCCTATTTCATTACATGGATTTATGGGTGGGCAGTCATGCTGACCCTCTGTCTCTCCCTTCTGTCTCATGCAAATGTGTGCTGCCGCTGAGCGTTTGCATACCAGCATACTTGTGTAAATTATTGCTGAGTATTAAAACACCACAAACTGTAAGTATGATACTGATATTAGAAGTATATCAGCCAGAGTGTTAAAGGAGAGAATAATAAAGATTCTTGATCTCTTTTTATCTTTCTGAAATCACCATGAGGGACTTCAAACTGACCATCCATGGTTACATGACTGTGTGAAGGCCTTTGTGTTCTCCGCTGCTGTCCTTTAGCATCTTTTGTGGGTCTTAAAGCTCTCTGTGTGAAACTTTGCTAATATGCTCGGCTTTTAGATTAGATTTAGAAAGATTTAACTTCTTTTGCAACAGTGACTTGCTGAGAGTATTGACCTTTGTTGGATCTTATTACACATTTCTGTGCTTCAATCTGTTTCAATTTTGGGTTCACTGTCCAACACATCCCCCCCTATTTTCTTATTCTCTCTTGTGTCTACCTCTTTTGATTTAGGAAATGAGACAGGAGCAGGACAGGTACAGATGAATCTCCGTCCACCAAACATTCAGAAACAAGTTAAGCTTCCAGTTTGGCCTTTAGATTAGTACACACACTGAGAGCTTTCTCAGGGGAAAAGCTGCTACTGTCTGGCCCCGGTGTGCAGGAGATGGGAAGTCCTGCCAGTTTCTCCAGCACTGCACCTCCACAGGAAAAAGGCCACAGCAGTCCAGGACTCAGCGGGACAGGACAGGCAGGAAGCAGTGCCTCCACAGGGAAGGGCTACCGGAGAAGGAGGAGGCCAAGACGCCGACTTCAGGTCATGTTCACTTCGTCAGTATATAATTCTTTCTCTAAAAATATTCTGTAAATTTCTGTAATGAATCGAATTTTGCCCCAATTATTTTCTTTATCAGCGTGACAAAACTGCTCGCTGCCAACACATAATGCCAAGGGAGGTGCCTGGGGGGGGGGGGTCACTAGTTTATTCATAGTATTCATATTTTGGATAGAAAATCAACCTAATTAACAATTAAGTCTGTTGAGGAGACACAAACTTGAGATGGAGAAATTGTTCTCATATTCTGGATGATTAAACCTATAACTTTCTGAATGACAGATACCAGGAGGAAAAAGAGTGAACTGACCCTTTAAATGGACCAGTATGAAGGATCTGGGTTTATCTGGGTTCACCTCTGCAGCTCCACACACAGACTACAATTCAAATACTGAAATTTAATTTAGTGCATAATGAGTCTTATCTCGGACTTTCAGCTACTTAAGAATAAAATGTCCTGACGGCGCTGATGGATTCATCCATGAGAGCTGCTTTATTACAACCAATCCAAACACATAAACCTGGAATCAGTGTGTAACAGCTGACCTATCAGAACATTAATTAATAACCCATGCTGAGCAAACACCTGCGTAAATACTTATATCACAAATAAATAAGTTCTGTTTCTACGTGAAGGAGGTTTGTCTATCCTTGGTTGGTCACATGGTGGAGCTGCTGAGAGTCACCTTAACATGCAGACATCCCTTCAAACTGTTATACCTCCAGTATTGGTGTATATATATAATATGGTGCACTCTCTGGAGAATATTTCTTCACCAGATTAAAGAAGATCTCTTTATCTTTTATTAAGATATCACAGTACGAAGAAATCCCCAAGAAAAACTCTGGGAAAGGTCAAGAGCCTGGGAGGGACAGGTGGAAAAAAAAAGAAGACAATTTTTCATCCATGATTGATGATGATCTGCCTGCAAAGCGCCACAGCTCACTGTGTGGAACAGACACACAGAGGTCACACGAGCACGAGGATGAGTGTGAACAACTCTCCTTCACTCCTATGAACCGTCACAAGGTCACACACACACACACACACACACAGGGACATGTACAGAAAAAGGTTTTCACTGCTCACAACCCAGAGGGATCAGACAGTATGTGCACATGACTATTAAATACATGTAGAGTGACAGAGAGTGTGTCAGAGTCTTAACACTTCTGTAATTAAGCAGATGAGCGCTATAAAGGCCTAAGGCTTTAAATATGTACTTACAGCAGTAGTGGAAAATATCTAAGTACATTTACATAATGTTAATAATTACTTACAATTTTGACATACTTGTACTTTACCAGAGTACTTCCATTTTTACCTACTTTATATTTCCACTACTACATGTCAGACGGTATAAAATAAAAACAATAAATGTTCAAATGATCCAATATTTCAGTAAATATCTTTTTTTTTTTTTTTACATTGTTGTACTGAAACTTTTACTTCAGTAAAGGATCTAAATACTTCATCTACTTCTGACTTGCAGTGAAATATCGTAGCTTCGATTTACACTGGATTGCTGACACATTAGGTCAGGAAAAATCAATGCACTTCATGTGAGATGTAGATGAAAGAAGGTCAGTAGGTTTAAAGTTAATGGGCTTCAAACTGGCTCTGATGCGAACCAATGGCTGCCATCACACCTAATTATATGCGGTGGTTGTTTATATACATATACATATACATATACATATATATATATACATATACATATACATATACATATACATATATATATATACATATACATATACATATACATATACATATACATATACATATACATATACATATATATATATACATATACATATACATATACATATACATATATATATATACATATACATATACATATACATATACATATACATATACATATACATATACATACAGCATCTGTGGGAACCAGGACGCCTCCAACATATTAACTATAAATGAAATATTTAACAATACAAAATGAGATCATGATCTCTTCACGGTTGCTCGTGGCGCGGCTCAGCATGAGATGTTTACCATTTTATAAATATACGATCAATAGGATGCACATGCACACCTCTGACATGATTTTTCACTTGACTCATCCGATTCCAGTTTTAGCAAATGCTTCATAGTTAGGAGCAATTAACACGAGCTCTGTACAAACCGGATCAGTCACACAACATGCCTCATACATGCTAAAATAAAATCATGTATTTATTCAGTTTGGAAGATAAAAGATTGCATTTTGTTCCTGTGCATCGTCTGCCAGGTTCTGAGAGAAAAAAACATGCTTCCCAAAAATGATGTTGACAGATCTACATTTAACTCTGCCTTATATGGGATTTACAATTACGCCTAATAAGTCCGATAAAGTACTGACATCATAACGAGCCCCCGATTTCAAGCTACCATGACAGATGCTGCGATAAATGTTTCGGTATAAATTGATGCAGAATAAATCTCTTGGCAACCAAGACAGTCATAAACAGCTTGTTGCCTGCTGAGTGCTTATTTGCATTGAGGAGACAGAGAATTATTGAAGTAACCCTTGAGGAACTGTGCGCTCCTCACCAGAACAATTGAGGGAGAGAAACCACCTGCAGAACAAGGATGTTGTGACCCCTTTTCAGCTCTGTCTGATTATTCCAAGAGTAGCTTGCTTGGATGTACTGTAAAAGGCTCCACATGTGCACTTCACCTGTCTGGTGAAGCTGAGTATACATATTCATGAGATATGTGCAGGATGAGTGATGCGCCTGTCACTGCTCTTAACACGTCGGCTTGATCAGTGACAAACCTGCAAGTATGGAAGTAAAGATTCTCCCCCAGGTGATTGTAAGAAGCTATAAATGGCTGTCTATTACACTCTATGTAGATCTCCATTCATATAGCTGAACACGGGGGGATTAGCGCACCACATAAAGCATCTTAGCCCCAATTAAAGTGTTAGATTAATGTGATGGTTTTTCTATCTTCTTCTACGTAGACTCTGAAGTCTCAGTATGTGAGTATTCATGTATTAATGAACTAGATCAAATTAGTTGAAATAACAAATTAAGGAGGCACGTTGCCAGGTTAACTTCAAAGGACATTTCTGTACTTTAATTAAGTCAATATTTCATGTTGTCACAGAATGATTTATTCAACCGAAGGCATAAAAAAAGAAAAAAAGAAGAAAAGAAAGAAAGAAAGATTTAGTAGGAGGGTAGTTTTACTATTTTCATTGGATCCTCAAAGACAAACACACTGATTTATCCTCCCAAAATATGTAAATACAATCAGATAATGGCCAACATCAAATAGTGAAAAGTGAACTTCAGGAACGTACTTATTTTCTTCTATAAGGTGAGATGGAAGATACACAAGCAAGTGGACGTCACTCCTTCAGCTCTATAATCAAGAGAGTTACACATGTCATAACACATGATAATGACTGTTAGGCTTATGATAATTATGCATTCATTTCTATTTTCAGATGTGACAGTTTTAGTTCTTGCAAACTACTAGTTAACTGAAGAAAATAAAACCTGCTCCGCACACCAGGATTGTTATCTTCTGCATATGACGAAACACATGCACAAAAAAAGCAAAGAAATCCTCAATACATACCCCACCCGTCATTTGTCCATTCCTGTCTGTCAACACAGCGCCAGATGATTTGCACAAAGCAATTACACTTCCTTCCTACACACTGGATAACCTATTTACCCTGATACACACACACACACACACACACACACACACACACACACACAGGTGGCCGAGGAACAAAAAGCCACTGATGACTTTACCAGTGTTCTCCACATCAACAGGTAGCGCTGACCGCGGGAGAAAAACGCCACAATGAACAAGCCGAAGATGATGTGACGTGTGAATGCTTATTTTGGAGCCTTTGACAGTTTGGCATGGTCCCATGTAAAAACTAATGGGTCTGCCCATTGTGTCACTTCCTGGTGAGAAACAACTTCCCATGGGGCTTAGTGTGGGTGCTCTTATCTGGTGGGTCTGAAGGCAGAAACAGGAAGTGACTTCACCTCCGAAGCGATCTCGATAACATTCATCTACTCAGATGCATACCAGCTGCAATACATCAGACCAGAATACAAACAGATCACTTTCTATTTTCATCAAATGATAAATCAATCGAAACTGCTGAAGAGAGAAAAGAATAATGTGTTCACTGATAACCAACAATGAATAGATCCTAAACTCATTAACTATACTTAAAATTTAACTTTTTACTTTATTAATCCACAGTTGAAAATAGTCCCCAACAGATGCATTGTTTACTCCTGTAAAAGAAAATAAATAAATAAATAAATAAATAAATAAATAAAATAAGAATATTTGTGAGCTTTTCCTGAAGATTTGCATCTTCAGTACAAACTAACACATTTTAGTTTTGATTTTATCTTGTGACTCTAAAGCCAGACTCGTTCAATAAGATTTGATTTGTGAAAAAGGAGGCGATGAGGCGTGACAGGTGACAGTTTAGCCACGAGCACAAGTTTTCTCAATAAAAAACAAAACCTCTCATGATCCGAGCGAAATGATCTCTCTCACACAGTCATGATTGATAAACCTTGAGTTATTATATGACTTTGTGCCTCTGTGACAACTTGTGACAATAACATAAAATCATCCTCATAAACCAGCTGTGAAAACCTGCCCGGAGATGCAACATTATCTCTCCACTTCAACACATTTATGATTGTGCATTTAAACATCAGTTTTGCTCTTAGTTTAATAAAAATAAATGCTTTTGAGGTTGCCTTTTCTTACATGCAAGCATAAAAGTGTAAAATACTGTAAATTATAACTGGTAAGCTGTTACATTACAAGATGATAAAAACCTGTGAGACATATGTTGTCTTCAGAGATGCATTTTAAAAACAGAAAACTGGTTCCTGTCATCAGACTCTTTCTCTGCCGACAGTAAAAACGTGCACTGAGTGGCAGGAACGCCGTTACAATCTGTCTCGGTGCAGCGGGAATCACGCACCGCCGCTCTAACCTTTGCCTCCATCTCAGGAGTGACTGAGATCTCCATGACAACCAAGATCTGAACAGCGAGAGCTTTATTTGAAGTGACACATTAATAAACTGTAGCCTATGGGGTCTGTAATCAAACTTCAATTATTTTTTTTACTCCCCTCATCAATTCCCCTCTTCAGTGTATTTCATATGCTCGTCTATTGAGTGAAAAGATTCCCCAGCTGATCTATAGGTCACATGATCAATCACATGACTCATATTGAAAGCACAGTGTGATAAAAGGCCTCATTAATAAGGCTGATCAATGTCTAAGTAAATAGCTATTAATATTTAAAACCATGCATATTCATGACTGATCAGAACTTTAAATGTATTTATTGACACCTTCACTGTAACTTTTATTCAATTAAAATAAACAAGATTATTTTATATAATATTTTATATAATATTACGGTGAGAGGTTGACAAATAATATATGTGAACAATAGTAATATAAAGCCTATCGTGTGTCCAGAGATGAAGTTTGATAAATTGCCTCAAATAAGATGTAGTCTTTATTCAACCATTTATTCAGCCGATCATAATGCAGTGATGTAAATTTGTAAAATTTGCTGATAAAACAACATTTTATTCCCAGCTTCTTCTGGGCCGCGGCCGGTACGTTCAACCATACCTGGTTCATATCCACATGGAATATATATAAACTCATATATCCACATGGAATATGAACCATGCAGGCGCTTTATTGAGGTTGTTTTTAAACTTTGAGATAACTGAGTTTGTGATTTTACAGTAGAAAATAACAGCCGCATATCTGACAGTTTTGTTCCAACCAATTTAAGTATGAAATGCTTTTATAACTGTGCTGTTTTCATCTTGTGCTTCGGATGCACAACACATTTAGAACAAATCTAACTTTGAAGCATCGTTTTTATGTGTCACAAAATGCTTCTTCTTCTTCTTCTTCTTTTCTTTTTTTTTAATCTTTGAAGTCAACTCACTGCAGCAGCATGCTCATCTCTACCTCTGGAAAAATAATGCTTTATATCCTGACTGACACCGTGCACAGTATTATTCACAACACTGGTTATGCTCTTAACTTTTATAATTCAGGGAGAAACATGTTTAATAATTATTAATCTGACTTTTCTTTGGCCGGCTACAGAACATCTGTTTCAACATTGCAGTTGTTTTAAGAGTTGATGTTCAAACCTGTGCAGGAGGATGAATGATGTTGCTTTAGATTAGCATTTAGCTACCTGGGTGAACTTTTATTAGTTTAAATGTCATCTGTTTGTATGTGTTGTTCTTTTATCTTAAAGGAGACGTGACAGACACTTCTTCACAGATCCATGGTGGTTTGACGGTTGAGGGTTCAATAAATAGCAACATTGTGCCCGAACAATACTTGACAAACATGGCCGCAGCATAAAAACAGGAAGCCAGCAAAGCCAGCTAAGGTAAACATCGGTGATGTTTCCCCTCCTCTGAGCTCCTGACATGGACGCATTGTTCTCATACGAGCTGCTCTGAAAAAGGACTTCTGTGCTGCACTCAGTTTTCCTGAATTGTATGAGAATAATGGCAATAATAACAGCTACTTCCACATAATAGAGCGTGCGATATAGACTGGTTTCCCAGAGAATAAAACTTGCATCCTTTCTCATCTTGTGTGGGCAGGAGCTACGAGCTCACTGTACTGCACAGGAAATAACACTATTGTTGTCAATAATCAGAACATAATATAAAAATCAATAAATCTCCTGTGAACGGACTTTACAAAGAGCTTCTCAGCATCATGATACAACATACAGGAAAAATAATTATTTCATCCTATATACAGTTTACTGTAAGGAATAACAGATATGATTGGAAACATGCAGTTTTATTTGACAGTGATGATACTACGGTGGCCACGAAGGACATAACACATACAAAAGCAAAATAACGAACATTAAAGAAATGTGTTCCAAATACACTAAATTAATTAATTTCTCTTTTTGTAGTTTTGCCAATATTTGAGCATAAATGTTTTATATTTGTTGCATTCATAGTTAATGTTTGTGTTTCCACATTTGAATGTGTTTTACAATGTTGGCAGCATTTTTGTTGCACATTTCCTTAATGTTTGTGATTTTGCCATTTTATGTGTTATGTCCTCAGAGACCTTTGCTTCATACCATCGTGCATTTATCAATCAGGTATAACAGACTGGAGTCACACTTGTTGAGTCTCTTGTGCTTTTTGATTTGTGTTTGCAGGAATGGAGGTTCAGGCCAAATGAAAGGTGGAGGTACAGTATGCTGCCACAAGCTGACAATGTATTGCATCGGATTTACAGTCACACACATTGCAATAATGAGTTTTGCAGGGAAGCATTTTTGCATCGAGTCTTAAGTAAAGTCTGT
Organism: Pampus argenteus; assembly: GCA_036937835.1. Taxonomy (NCBI): domain Eukaryota; kingdom Metazoa; phylum Chordata; class Actinopteri; order Scombriformes; family Stromateidae; genus Pampus; species Pampus argenteus. The sequence continues at coordinate 2,049,721 of CM072872.1, read as the reverse complement.
TATGACAGCAGACAGTCACACCACAAAGAGACCCATCACACTATAATAGTTATATAAACAGAAACATGGATCTATAACTAAAGACAAACCCTCATCAGACAGAACACTTCTTGCAGGTTGTATGCAGGCTGCATTTACCCCAATATTTAATCGAGACATCAGCTGATCTCCAACCAACCTGCTGCACTTTCACTACACATTTGTTCATATTATACATGTCCTGTTGTGTCACTCCACCTACTTTTCATTTCTCATAAATATTACTTTTCGTAGAGTTCATAGATGAGCTGCTGCTTTAGTAAACACATCGTAGACACACACACACATTCAGTGAAAAGCGTACTGCGTATTTGTAAATCTTGCTTAAGCTTCTTCACACTGTGCGACTTTTGGCTGTCTGAGACGAAAGTTGACAGAGTGGTGAAACCTTTTGGTCGTCAGTCCAAAACGGTGCTGCCAGATCTTACTGTGAGACTCATACACTGACAGAAAGTTAAGAAGATATGATCCCTGACTACAAACCAACCAGAATATAAGAAGAAAACGTGCACATTCACAGCACAAACAAACCAAAGGTGAAAGCAAAAAGACGCTCGTGTGACTTTTCACAACCTGCAGCGTGATGCAGATGGATGAAACAAGCTGACGACTCGGATGATTCACTGCACAGTCTGACAGCATTCAATTGAAATCGTGCAGTCTGACAAGATTTTATTGCAGGCGTCTCACACAGCATGACGTGCAATAAACAACCGTCGTTGCTGCAAGGTCTAAAGGCACCTTCAGTATTTTACATTTCCTCCCAAATTTCAATCTTCAAGTCTGACAAACACCGTAACACCGACCCGGATCGACCACTACTCATACATATCTGATGTTTATTAATGGACAATATCAGTCAGCCACACTATTAAACAGGTTCAGTACGCCAGTGTGACCCTAATATATATTTTGATATGAATTACTCTTGATTCCAGCCCTGAACTGTGTGAAAACACCATGCAGCACACTGTCTCTCTTCTTCTTTGTCATCTCGTCACTGTTTTCTGTTCTCCACAGCTCAGCGAGAGTGAATCACACCCACTAAATTTATGACACTGTCACTCTTCCAACTCCGCCATCTCTGGACTGTGTAATTTAACATGACAAAAGTGCACAAAAATGCCACACAGGATAAATGTTTACAGGAAGATTTTTTTTTTATTTGAGAAACTGTCAGACATAGAAATGATGGTTATTTATTATAAATTGTTGTTCAATGAATGAAAAAGCATTAAAATATAATTTAATCTACATTAACTGACAGTAGAAACAGCAACACACATCAATCTACTGTCCAGTGTTATTCTGAAATAATATTGACCGTTTATTGAAAAATTGAGTCATGCATTGTCTTTTAAACTGAATGTTTTGGCTGTAAAAACATCTGCTTTCATTTCAGAGCAGATACACCTCAGACTCTCAGTTCACCCCCCTGCCTGGATAAATGGGTCAGTCCAGAGATCAGCAATGGTTTGCTCCACAGGAGGGACCTCGTCACAAACTCCCACAGCTGGGACCTCCTCTTTAACCAATAGGAGACTGACAGAAAAACAATCATATGACAATAAGATATTAATACAATGTCTTTCACACATGTTTTAGTAAAATCTAGTTCTGAAAAGTATTTTGCAGAGCAGGTTTATCATAGCTGGATTGACTTCTCATCCATCTTCTATATAAAGTGTATAAATATATCAACAGGTGAAAAATTAAAGGAGTAACCTGAATAACACACCTTCATTAGGGTTGATGTGTTCTTTAAGTTTTTCTGTCCTGAGAGCACCACAGATCAAAGAGTGGCGTTTGTGTCGTAACGGTAGAGGAATATGTTGTGTGTCCCTAACAGGCCTCCGTACATACACAGATGTTTCAAATCCTTGGCCTGCAAAGGTATGCAACACATAAGACAGACAGAGGCACACATGTGCATACAGACATAACCATTCACACATGAACAAACACAATTATCTGAAACTATCTCCACCACACTGTATGAAACTAATATGTCACTGTGAAACACATTTATGCGTTAGCAGGTGAATACTGCTCGAGGACATTGGCTTGAACTGCAGACGGATCCTTCCCAACTGCTGGATCTGGTAAATCAACATTTGTTTTCCTGCGTCGTGCCTGAAAGCTTGAATGCTACGTTGCCTCAGTATATATATACTGGGTCTGGAGAAGAGCATGTATAAATGATATCAAGTGGAAGTAAAGCTGCATTATCCTGTGAAAATACTAATTCATATGAACTCATTGAGTGTTTTACTCTATAATAGATTTTAAGATGATTTCCACAGAAAACGGCGGATCGCTTTGGCTGAGAAAGACGCTGGTGAGAGCAGTTAGTGAACCGTAACAGTAAAGTCGCTGCTAAAAACAGAGTTTGAGCTGAATGGAAGTGCAACTTAAAGTGTTAATCCCCTGTGGGTTCATTACTACGAGCAATTCCTGTTCAGTAATATTCACAGTCAGCAGTCTATCAACCAAACTGCAGCCGTGAGCCTCATCAAACTCAACAGGTGTCCGCAGGCTAATAAGTAACGAGTCTAACTCTGATACCTGAACGCATCACACACAGTTTGGTGATAAATTAAAGGCTGGCGTCAGTGTGAAGCACATGGCCTGAAACATACCGTCAGTGGTACTACTACTACTGCCAAATATCACAGAAACTCTAACAAGACGAACACTTACTTCAGCATGTGATTTGCATCAAAGTGTTGTTCAATCAGACAAGTCATTGACCTTTGGAGAGAAAACCAAACAACTTGGATGACAATGAGGTTCCCTTGGCAACCACCAAGATACAAAGCGTCCCTGCACTCTGTGATTAGTAATTGAACAGAATAAGAAAAGGAGCTCAAATGGGAAGAGATTTAAAAAAAAATAAAAAATACAAACTGCTTTTTGCTCAAACAATTGTCTTGATTGGTCTGCTGCATGTTATATTTACCAAATGTCATAATCAGGACCAATTTATGTGTCTGTATGTTGCTCCTGAATGCTCAAACATTCATTCGTGTCCTGATGTACTTCAGCTTATGACTCATCTTCCTGCCATATGCTTCTAAAATAGCTACTCAGGTATCTTCCCTTTGAGTGCCCGCGGGTCTGAATGTAGCTGTCTCTTGTATTTACTTTAAGCATTATAATCAAGTATGGTAACACATCATAGTCACCATGGAAATAAGATCCATATTCATATACCAACCAACACTGAGATCAGACACATTTGGCAGAATATAAGGTTGACAGTTCCCGAGTGCCACACTTCCGTCATATCTTTACTTAGTGTTTCTTTCTTTTTTTTTTTTTTTATCCTCATCTAGCAATATCACTTGGCTCTCAGCTACACTTCTCCTGCAGCTTCTGCTAACATTAGAGCCATGGGATTAGCAGAGGTGCTAGACAGGAGCCAAAAACAAATCCTCTCACACACCTAGCTGTCTCTTTTCTTCCTGTCATTATCAAACACATCCAGAGTGCTATCCTGGCCCTCAGGATATTCACCGTCACACTGAGGATGGGTAAGGTCACCTTTTTACCTGTGTGAGGTTTGATGAAAGGTGTTGCACCAGCCATGTGAGATCAAATCGAGAACGGCCTTGTTATAGCATCTTAACTTGTAGCGACGTGCGGATGGAGCCGTCAGGCCTTGTTGTCTTGAACCAACTGTTTGTAAAGCCGTCACAAGGTTCTTAAAGTCAAACTAGTGATTTACTTAATCGGGTTGCAGCATTAAAACTTAGACATATGCAAATAGATTTCATTTGAGAAGTTTAACTGCTGGACACAGACGTCTCCGACCTCACTGTAAAGTCTATTCTCAGGCTTCAGGTTTCACACTTTTCAAGCTGAATACTGGACCAGGATCGGCTGTGATATCACAAATCACGCTCGTGCGCCCGACCCTCGAAGTGTTATTTACAGTGAGCAAAGAGAAACTTTCCACTTTCAGCTGATGTACGTGAAAACAGCCAAACTCTGCACGTATTGTACATCATTCTGCAGACTGAAGCTCAAACATCCATCTGAAGTAACAAGGAAAACACTCTTTTGGGTGGAGCAGGACTTTAACAAATGTCTTCCCTAGTAAACACTTTAGTATTGTTTAAATCACATCTGTTGTTGTACAACAACTGATCAAGAGCTGGTTTGTGTGAGTCTACGTTTGAGCTCATGAACTGCTGCTGCAACTGACTCCAGAGGTTCAAATCAACTGTCCCGCTAAAGACATCCTACTAGTAGTAAGGACATTTATGATTTGGTCTCACCTGTTGTCACCTGTGGCGAACACGTAAACACAATAATTAGAACAAGAAGAGAATAGTAGGTAGCAATAAACCAAGAGAACACCATTTGCATGAAGATGCCTTTGTTGTTGTTGTTTTGTCTTCTTTAAATACAGATATATCAGTTTTCCTTGTGCAGACCGTATCACGTACTTTCCTTCTGTATCTACCACATCATGTTCTACAAGCTATCAGAAGACTACATGATGGACACCACCATGACACACGTAGATAACATGTAGTTAAATCAGGAGCAACTGAGTTAAACATGAAATGAAACAGATCACCATCACAGACTATTCACATGGTAATTATGGGTGAAAAACAGGGAGTTACACATTGGATCTAGATAGCAGAGATTGCTGGTGGGGGATCCCATGACTGTTTACTTGTGCAATCAGAGTCATACTGTTCACAATCAGGCCCATTCTATCAATCAGGACTTTATGTGACACTTATGGCATTTAGCATTCACATTTACATTCTGCAAATACCCCACAAACGTCCTGCACAATATTTCACTGCAGACGGCTGGCATTACAGCACATTGTACTGAAGATTTTTCTGCTTGTACACAGGAACATTTCTTCCTGAGAAATGTGGATTTGCTTCACTTGACATGTGACATGTGTGCACAAATATCCTATTAACCTCTCTCATACAAACCCACAACCCTTCATTTCTTCCCCAGAACAAACCTCTTCTTTGCTGCTCCGCCCTGTCTGGAGTGGAGGCTCAGATCTGTCCTGAAGACAATGAGACAATCAGGCACGTGCAGAGCAGATGCTGATGCTCAGACTGCTCCGCCGGAGACAGTCTGAGCATCAGAAGAGGAACGAAAAGCCGAGAAGGCACAAAGAGCAAAACGCAAGCAGCAAAACAGGCAGATTTTAGACAGTGGAGAAGTGGATAAATGTCACCTATTCATACACCTATATAGTAATACAAATATATGAGTGACTAATAATACAAGTGAATAGTATATTCATATATTTTATTTTACCTAACAGAACGCTGATATGGATGCAGTTCAGATCATAGGCTCTGGTGTCACCATGTCAACTCACTTTTAAATCAATACTTTGGTTAACTTATTTATTTCTTGAGTATTGTAATCATGTAATAACTGGATAATGTACAGTGTAGAATCAAATACCTGCAAAACCAGCAACACTCCTGTGCTAAATAACACTGTGAGCATGTTTGAATTATAGCATTAAGCTCACAGTCCATGTATTAAATGATTTAAGTGTGATAGCAAGTTCCAGTCCCACGTTGAGATTAACCTTTCTGTTTACATTTGGATCACAGCGGTTTTAAAGAGTCATTAAAGGACTTCACTGAAATCCTAAAAAAAATGCACTTTCTTACTTCTTGGTTTCACTTTTATGTTCTGAGGTTTTCAGCACATGGAAACGTAGGCGCTCACACCAACACAGTCAAAGTGAAGGTGAAAGTCGGTTATTTAAATTGAAGTAAGTGTACTGAAAATCTGTTTGAAATGAATCCCGATACATTAATATTTATAACTGATTATTTCCTTAAACACTGACTGAATTGTACATCATTACTAAAATGTATTAATACATCGTTAGTTAATTTGAGGCAACACATGCTGTAAAGGTAATATGGTCCTTTTAAGAAACTAAAGTGAAATCACATTGTGTGACAGCTGTTATGGTATTATGAGCTGTAACATGTCTGTTTGTCTGACCTCTATGACCTCATATACTAACTATACACAGAGAAACAGAGACTGTGGACGGAAGATGCGTCATTAGGCTGCCACGGGCCAGACAGGAGGACAAAAACCCTCGTCCAGGAAGTAGAACAGCGAGGCCTGAGCACTAACCACCCACTCACCACATGATAGCTACTGGCTGTGAAAAAGACAATCTGTTCACCTCATGCCACAGGAGCAGAGAGAGAGAGAGCAGCTAAAGCTTCAGCAGGCTAATTACGACCCCATAGAGTCACTGTGTGTGTGCACAAATAAAACTGTTGTGTCACTTACGGCGACTTCTCGTGACAAATCAAAAATAATATTCTTATTGGATATATTCTGCAATAGTGGAAATATTCTGAAATCATAAAATGTTATATTAACTGCACTTCATTTTATAATGTATGATGATTTCATGAACATTTTAGTCTTTGCAATGAAGAAGGAGTCTGATCTCACAGCAAATAGAAGTTGAGCTGCGTTGTAGTTCAATTAGTACATAATGAATAATGCTCATTCTAGAGGCTGGAACATGCAGTACATCTTTTCAATGGGAATTACTGTTGCTATCATAAATGCAGCAGTCTTCTGTTATTTATATTGTACAGAGTGAGTCTTATTAGAGTTGGCAAAGTCTGCTGCTATTATGCTCATGATTTAGTCTGTGAGGTTTATGGCTTTAATTCTGCATCTATTTAACTATTTCTCCTTGTGCTGCTGCTACAGTAAAACCAGTACAATTTATATTACGATAATTAGTGTTGTTTTCCTTCATAAACAGTGTTTTCTTCACCTCCCAGGCTTTCCTCAGCTTCGTCCTTTTTAAAGTCTTACGTTTCCCAACTTCCCAAAATACATAACTTAATAATATTAAATAATGAGAAAATGATTCCCATTATGATGATGGAAATCTGGGCAGCATTATGTTTCCTCCAAAACGTATTTGTTGTAAATGTGTCTTATATAACGAGGACAGCAGGGTTGCCTCATGTCATCAGCCTGCTGTTCTGGACTCTCCACTAACACAGGTTCTCTTGACATGTTTTAATCATAATTTGTAAAAAATATATATATAATGCATATAGTTGCAAAAACTGCACAATATATTTTCAATCAACATTTTTAAATGCAGAACGCCTCTGACATGAAATCCCATCTAACTCTTATATTTGACTTTACAGTCACCGTGTTTGATGATGATATCGAGCACACAAAGTCTGAGCTTGTGCAGTTTCAATTAAACTTGCACACATTGTAAATGTTAATAATTCCTGTGATAAAACAGAATGTGGTAATCCAGTAACATGTCAGAGATTATCAGTCACAGTACAGTCGAACTGGGATATACTCCGTAGTATTTGATACCATCATAGAAAGGCCTGTAAACTCTACGTTGGAACCAACTGTCTGATAACATAAAGGTTAGATAAGAGTCACACACGTCACCTGAGTAAAAACATCTTCTGACATACTGTATCTGAAAATCCTGCAGGGAATATCAAGGCAGAAGCTTGCAGAGGTCACTTGGGATTAAAGCACTTTGGATATTCGCGTGCGAGCGAAAGCATTTCTATGTACCGTACAGGCGGTGTCAGAGGGCTCCTCTGTGTCACGTGTGTAAGTGGGAGACTCAAATGTGCTGTGACAAGCAGTACAACACGGGCGTTTTCTGCTTCCAGTCTACGGTGTAACAGACACATGTCTGCCAGAGGTTGCCGTGACCTCATCATGAACACATTATGAAGATCAAGAGTCGATGCTGAGTAAATGCCACGATGTAGCAGGGGAGTTAATAAAGATCAGCCTTTTCCATCAGCTGCCACAGAAATCCATCTTCCAGACTGGGGTCAAATGCTACGTGCACGTAATTCTTTACTTTTTAACATCTTCGGAGTGACGAATGGGGGCTCTGTGCAAATATCAGGTCATTTAAAGAGCGGAGGTATTTAAAAGTCTTTTTTTTTTCTGCAATTGCTATGAAACAGACTGAATAAAATCTGGTTCATAGATGTGATAAAGCCTTCCTATCAGGTGCTGCAGGCTCGCTCTGCTCACCATCTTGACATCCAGAGACACAATGTCCTGCCTTTTGTTTGAGGTGTTCATCGGTTTACAGAAGCTGTGAAGGTTCAATGCCCACCCTGACATACTGGAGGCCTTTACTATGTACTGATGCTCTGGGGCTTGATAAACACACTGAATAAGCAACTGTTTTCCATCGAAAAAATGGATGTCACGCTCAGCTGAAAAAAAAAAGATTATTAAAGTATGTATACAAATGTATATAACCTTAACCCCACGAGTATGAGCACAACTCAAACAGGAGGGAGAAGCAGGAATCTGTCAGAGAGGCTGAGAATGGACTTTCAGCATGTGAAATTAGCTTCCCTGCTGTAAGTTACAGCCCCTCTGCTGAAGAGAATATAAATATTTCCCCGTATTTTAGTGCCTCTGGGTTAAAACCGTGCGAGCACAGAGCACAACAGGGATATGCATTATGGCTTTTGTCAGACCATAAAAAACATGTTTCTTGATGCTTTAGCTGTGATTATTAGATGAGCCGGAGGGCAGTTAGAACAGTGGGGCGGGTTTTGCTCTTCGATATAAAAAAAAAAAAAAAAAAAGAAGCCGATATGTCTCCGCAGAGATGTGATAATGGTACGTGTCAGCAGAAGTTAGCAGCAAAGGATTACCCCAGAGTATATTCTCCACTTAATGTACATGTAATTAAATGAGGGAAAGTTTTGGCAGCTGAGTATTTTTGCTCCCAAAGCTGGAACTCATCGGCTTGTGGAAACACTATAATTCAAAATATTGCTCATGAAATACAGCCGCAATGACAGAGTGACGTTTTTTTCTTCTTTTTTCATGGTGGGTGTCGTGGAAATACTCCCTACAGCACAGTAAAGCACAGAGATAGAAAAGCCTCGTCTCCGTCTTTGTGATGTACACGATTCTTTGTGGTAACAGAGTGTCTGTTGTCGTGGAAACGCTGGATGTACAAGTGTCTTGTACAGGAGGTTCACAACTTGAAAATAAAGATAATAATTAAAAGACACACAAAGTAAAAAGGTCACATTCTCATCAGCTCAGACGTGTTGACTGAGGTGACAATGTGGGACTGTGTGTGTGTGTGTGTGTGTGTGTGTGTGTGTGTGTGTGCACTCTATGCCGCATGTGTTTGCAAATGCAAAGAAGCCCGTATTTGCAGACACATGAAAATCACTTGGGATCAACATAAAGTTCATCAATCAATATGCTCGAACCCTGATATTATAAATTTAATAACAAAGGCTGTATGTTATGCTGTATAAACCTCTGTACATTAAAAATGGCATCTACTCCTTTTCCAGACTCAATGAAATATGCAAATATTATTTTATTTATGTCAGAAGTGAACCTGCTGGACACAAAAGGCCTCCTACTTTACACAACACATTGTGCACTGGATGCTTCAGGTTTCCACATAACACTCGTTCATTCTCGTAGGTGCTTTAAACTCTGCACTTACATCATTCTGCTCAGTGAAGCTCAAACAACACAGGAAGAAAAAGAAAAACACTTTTGTGTGGAAGAGGACTTTAACTAAACATAGATGACTGAATAGTAATATGCGATAAAGGCGGCTGGAATCGTATTTTTACACCTTGACGTTGTGACTCCTGCGTGTGCTAATGGAGAAAACGCTTGTGCGTCCTGCTGCCGCTCACTGTGAGATGCCTTGAAATTTAAGTGTCAGTCGACTGTCAGGAGGAAACTGGTCTGATACAAGGGGAAAGTATAATTTGCACAGCCGCTAGAGAATCAGGTTAAGAATCTGAACAAATGACCAACGCTGCAGCCTGAATTCATTAAAACATGAGAGAAAACACAAATGTTACATGCCGAGCTGCAATTAAAGTCCCTGTTGAGTTTCTGATACTGCATTAATTATATAATAATGCATAAATAGCATTAAGGTATTTGGTGGAAACACACACTGATTCACTTTTGGAAAATCTAAAAAATACCGTGGACCCCTCATGTCTGCACTCCTACCCGTCACTGTCTCAAAAACTTAAACTAAAGAAAGATTAGAAGACACATTATGAGTTTTTGTTTAAATATCATTTTTCAAATGAATTTGTTTTTTTTAGATGTATAAACAACATACCAGCATAACCTGAGCACAAAATTTTCCATAAACTGTGACTTAAACAACAGCACCTGTAGCATAAACATACATTTACTGACTTCACAGAGTTAGTGCACCACACATGGGAACAAAAAAAGCTCTCTGCATAAGAGTTAGAGGAAGAAAAAAGGGTATGAGGAACAGCTTTTCTCCAGATGAACTATTATCAGGTATTTATGGTGTCAGCGAGGACCTCACAACTCAAACAGGCGCTGACAAATCGCTCACACAATAACCCTCCTCCTCTTCTTCCGCTGGACCAAACGAGGGAGCCATTAGAGGGGAAACAAAGCGATTAACCTCGAGGAAAACATACAAACAGACACAGGCCTGTGCTGTGAGAAGAAACCTGCACACATGCAGGTGGTGTGTGTTAGTCCACACATGCATACGCCGCTGCACATTACACACACACACGCGCGCACACACACACACACACACACACACACACACACGCACACACACACACACACACACACAGTAAAATAAAACACATATAAACATTAAACATACTGATTCATCAATTCTTTGGTTTGCTTAAAGGATGGAGTCACATTTGTTTCAAGTCCATCCCTTTATAATCCGCTTACAGTGTAAGTGATGGGAGTCCACAGTCCTCCTTCTGTATATTATAAATGTATTAAAAAGTTTATCTGAAGCTAATGTGATGATTCAGTCGTCCAAATGAGTCAAATCCAGGAGATATCTTTCAACATTATGGTCTGTTTAAAGCCAGCGTTATATAGTTAATATACTTCCAACAACGAGTGAGTTTGATGCTAAACAGACTGTAAATGTGTCAGATATCCACTTAATGATTCATTCAAGGTTAGTTTATTTTTTTTACAGCAAACTGTAACAACAAAGAAATTTGAAGTGTTTGACATAAAATGTTAAAAGAATTAAGACAAAGTGCAAAAGAAAGACATCATAAAATGACAGTTAAACACAATTAAAAATAAACTAAATTAGATCAAAACAAATGAAATACAAAGATAAAAGTTACAGTGCAAGAGATAAATCAAAAGCCTCGATTTTGATTTAATAAAATGCAGCAGATAGAAAAGTTTTCAGTCTGGATTTAAAATAACTGCAGAGCTGCAGTTTGTTCCAGATATGCGGAGCGTAAAAACTGAACGCTGCTTCTCCATGTTGAGTTTTGACTCACACACATTTTTAAATGCATTTTTTACACCAAATGACTGCGTGGACACACTGTGGAACTTCAATACGTTTACGCCCAACCTGCAGTTACCTCGACAATATAATAAAGCATTATTAAAGGACAGTTTCAAAACTTTTTAACCTTAAACAACAGTCAGGAACCCAACAGTAGAAACATGTTTTTCTTGCTGTAATCGTTGCTACTGTTCATACTGACTATTACATCTCTTCATACAAAGACGGATATCGTGACTTTTTGTCCAAAACGCTGCATCGTACATTCGTCATCCTGCATGTTGTCTTGAGTTAGACCCTCCCTGTCTGGTAAACGTCTACGTTGTTGAGGTCTGTTATAAATGTGTAATCTTCCAGCCTGCTACAGATAACCTCTGATACCGTCAGTATTTTTCTACCAAACTGCTGCACAGCCACAGAAGACATTATTCAACCATGTTCACATGCAGAGAAGTAAACAGAACTCGATGTGTAAAATCTAAGCAGTGACCTTTTACCAACTTTCATCGCGGGCTGCTGGTTGCTAACTTCAGCCTTTGTTGTAAAAGTCTTGTAGGTCAGATCATCCATCCTGATCCTCCATATGACCTGAGGATAAAAATGTTGATTCTGGTCTCTTCCTCCCATGACAAAGCTATTTACTGATATGAACATACTGTAGCTGGTCTATCTTAGGTGATGATATGAATCTGATATATATATATATATATATATATATATATATATATATATATATATATATATATATATATATATATATGGAGTGTAATAACAGGTAAAAAGCTGGAATGACACCTGTTTTGATAATTAATAAAACTTCCACTATAAAACACCATCATTTCTTCTTCTGTTTACTACAAAAACCCAGAACATAACATTTGTATGAATTTTCCAAGAATAAATATTTCTGTGAACAGGTTGACTCACCAGTGAAAAAGCATAACTTAAATGAATGAGTTGTTGAGATGACATGTTTACTGTGCGCACACACACACACACACGTGCGCTCATGCCTCTCTACACCACACACAGACCGACCCTCCTTCCTCCATCAGCCTCCATCCAGCCTGGCCCACCCTGCGCCTGACTCCGGACAAGACACACCTGCTTCCACTCAGGCACCGACCCTTTGAAGTGAACATGTGGAGGTCTATTTCTACAGTGCCTGAGGCTGGTCTGCCCTAATTTCCCACTGTATACACAGATTATCTGTGCCTGGGTAATGCAAACACAGGGATCATCTAAATGTATGTGAACGCTGCTAATGGCCTCTGCCAATTGGTCCTGGAAAGCGCTGTTGGATCTGGGATGGCTGCAGTTAAGATTTGCACTATAGCTATTCGTCAAAGGGATTACTCAGGTCTGCAGGGGTTGTTTCACAACTCAGGACTTATAGGTATGGGAGTCATACATACTTATGATTTATATATATCATACCTTTCTTTTGGATTTGGAATGAGCTGCCTCCTCGTATTCGTAATCTAAACATGAAACTATTCCAACTTCTTTAAAGGTTTTCGTATATGAATATTTCTATTCTTCTTGACACCACTGCACCGCCTCCTAATGCAAATATTGCCCGTTTAAGCTATTCAAATTGAAATTTAACTCATTCATATATGAAATAACAGGTCAAAGTAGAAATCCAAACTGAAACCATAGATCTGGCTGGTTTTGATAATGCTTTGCACAAATTTCTATCCACTGAATGATTGCTCCAAACTCACACAATTGGATCCAATTCATCAGCATTTAACCAAGAACCCTTGAATGTCACTCCGAATGAAAGACAACCACAACACAGTGTGGGATGCAACTAATGAGTTTAAAAGTACGACAGCATCTGTTACGAGCCGCCATGAGTCACACTGACAGCTACGGCCAGAAAATACACACTCATTGAAAACAAGCTGCTTCCCACAGATGTTGCTGACAGATGACAGTTGCTGGGCATCGTCAAACCCGTCAAGAAGAAAGCAGAGCTCCCGCTTCGCACCTGATAGAGAGCACATAGGCTTCAGGCACCGGGCCCAGGAATCCAGCTCAAGCCCTGGAAAGCCGTAGAAAGCCACCTGGAGGACGGCAGAGCCAAAGACCTCTTCAATACAATAACTTCAGCCCACTTTCATGCAGCACTTTTTTAATGAGGAGTCGGTGCGTGAATTGGGTGCATGTGAATGCTCATTGACAGCAGATGCCTGTCTGCCTCACCCACTAAACCCCTTCATACAAATCATTATTTTCGCCGATGTTCCCCACGGGTGCGACAGGTTCCCATGATACGTGTTCATCTGCCATTCCCGTTCCGAAGACGGCAGATCAGGAATCATCCGGATGTGCAGCTGCAGCTATATCAGAAGCTAATCTGTAATGGGAGAATATATGATTTACATCTGGCATGGTGAAAGTTACAACTGAGCGGCATTCCTTGGCTCGGCGTAGAAACGCTCGTGTCTCCGATGGACTGCAGATGATGTCAGTCACAGCGTGTGCACAGAATCAATGCAGACTCTTGACAAATTGCCGTCTTTGATTTTATTGGTGTTTGACCTTGGATTTTATGTGGTATCCCTTCATATTATAGGAGGGCATAGATTATGAGCCAATGTGTTTTCAATAGAGCCCAGATCTGTCCGTGCTAGCTGCTTTATAAGCGTTTTGAAGTGGTTATTTGGGGAGTGCCTTAAGTGAGAGGGACAGGGATCGCCTTTCCAAAAGCCTTCTTTAGGGCAGACAGGGCACCCTAAAAATCATTTACAATATATTCTATGCTGCATTGTAATAGAAGCTAAACCAGACTGGCAGCCATGTCTTAAAGCCTTTCATACTGTGTAATTGTCTTCAACTAGAAACATCTTTCTTTCCATCGTAACATGTGATATACTGTACTGTAAAAGAGTGCTGTGACTAACTGCAAACCAGCTTTGTGAAATCTCCACTGTCAAAGGTTACCAAAATAGACAAAAGCTATAAAGGAATCTCGTAAAAAAATCTCCAGCTTCAATTTCAATCGAGGTCCCACGAAAACAAACTTTATGAGTTTGTTTTAAATTTCGTTTTAATGATTGATGAGGGCAACATTTCTGAACTGAAAGGTTGCCGAGTCAGCTATCCTGAGCTGTTAGACTGAGTGAAACACAAAAATGTGCAATTTAGAAAAGTATAGTCTTGTATAGGAACATATAAAAAAATGTATTTGTCTTTGTCATCAATCTTCCTCAAAGATAGATAAAATATATTAATAGATGTGATTGTTCTCTGACCTGTGACACCGTTTAACAAACCAATCAATAGAGTTTCAGTGAGACGATGTGCTGAGCTGCTGTTAGCTCAGTGGGGATAAATAGAAGAAAAGCCCTCAGGCCTTTCCTGCTGTTAGCCCTGTGCTAACACAAGCACACAAGCAACCTCATACACATGCACATCATCAGTGTTCGTTTAGACATAGCGTAGTTTTAGTCAACAAAAATCTATGTAAAATTATTGCTGCAGAATAGCATAAATTATTTGAAAGGCTGCCAAACCTTTTTTTTTTCTCGAGTTAATTAGCACATTATTCAGTTCGATTATAACGGTTCAGGATGTTTGCAACAACAATCTTTCTGCACAAATCCAATGCACAACAGTGACACTCTTTGGGGACTAGTTTGTGCATTTATTGGAACAAGAAAGAAAGATTACTGACGTTGTCGTCCAAGTATAAAAAATAATCAGATTATTATGTTGTGCACAGTTTTAGGGAGCTACTTAGTAAACTACAGTAACAATACAGTGTGATTGTGTTAATTTGAGCACCAATCCACCACTGACTGCTTGCCTTCATGATGGATTACAGCCTCACACATAACTCAGCCCATCAGCACACACATGGGTATGCCATTTCCCTAATCCAACTTATATCAAAAGGCACAATTTATTATCCGCGCTCTCCCTGCGCTCCCTCCCTCCCACTTTTTTTCTCCCAGGCTATGATGAGGTATGGAGAAACAGAAAGGATTAGGTTACCAGGAAATTGAAAAGGTGCAAGAGCAGCCAGAGATGTGAGATTACTCTGGTTTATAACACATAGCCTGATGAGGATAACACGTGTGTGTTTAACGCGGTGCGTGAGAGCGTCCAGGGTATAGTCAGATGGAAGGTGGTGATAGACCGAACGATACCTGCAGATAAATGAGAGAGGAGGGGAGGTTTTGTTGGGGTCTGTGTTGTGGTTTGGTCCTCAGCTCGGTCAGCGTGTATACCAGCATGTGAACCTGTGGTTACATCTGCTCCAATCTGACGGATGAAGGATGCAGGAAGAAAGAATCTGTTGTTCTACACGATGTGTAGAAGTTTTAAACACACACTGAGGATCTCGCTTGGTCTTCAAGGACATTATTGTAACCCTTTGTAAACCTAACCATTAGCCCGAGCCACCACTGCCACCGCACAACGGTTCGTTTCTTCTGGGAAATTTAGTTGCTCGGACTGCAGAGTGGAAAATAAATGAATATAGACCCCAGAGAGTATGTGTGCGTTCAGATGATATGTTTGTGTTTGTAATTATATTTGTATCAGGGGCACATTTGTATGAATATATCAGTAATGGTACATCGTGTAGGTGTGTGTCTATTGTTTATCTTTTTCTGTGTGTAACTATGAGTGCGTGTGTGTGTGCACAGGAAGATGGCAGCAGGAGGTCTCTTCAGAGAGGTTCCTGCTGTGATTCAACCCCGGGTTTCCTCTCAAATGTAATTACCACACTGTGATTATTGACTAATTACACTTTATGGTGAATAGAACTGCTTCTAATCATTTCTGTTATCTCCAGATAGAAAAGAAAATATATATGTGGACGTACAGGAAAATAACAATACTGTCTCATATTTTCCAAGAACAGCGTAGCTTTTGAGACAATAAATAGAACATAATGTGCAATGAAACAGTCATTAACTCAGATTTCCATTTTGTCATTATCCTTGCAATAATGGTATTCAGTGTGCAATGTCAATGGAGACCTCAAGCCTGCAACTCACATATGACAATAATAAGTATGCAGCGGGTATGTGTCATGACTTTATTGCCTCCACTGAGCCAGAAAATCAAAGGTGAGGAAAGAAATGTGCATATTTCTGTTGTGCTAATTACACTTTCTGGCTTAAGCCGGCCATTCTATGTAATTATTTCTATGGAGTCACATTTATATATTTGTCCATAACCCTGTGCTGAACTAGTATGACGTGTTCCAATAAATATCTATATGAGGTATAGTGAACACACATAAGGCATTTGCAAGAGTCATTACCAAATAAAATAGTCAGTGATGTTTCCTTTTGAATAAAAAAAAGGTGAAGAAAGGAAAAATGAGCCACAAAACATTTCACATTTGCTAATATTACTGTGGATCTAAACTGAATGTATCATGGCGTATTTACAAAGGATGCCCTCAAGTGATACATGCATGCTGTTGCTATCTGTCAGGCTGGGAACAACATATCTGGGTCGAATGAAGACTCAACCTTGGCTGGTGAAACATCATTTAACTGTGTAACTATCAGAATTCCCATCGAACGCTTCCAGCCTCTAAAGGTTCAATTCCCAGTGAGCCTCAAGACGCTAAAAATGGCTACAGAGAAGCTGCCGTGAGGTATGTGAGTGTCATAATCCCCCATGTTAGAAACCATGCCCTAAAACCTGTCGGGTTGTTCATCATTATTTGTTAAAGATCTGGTATTATGACCATGTTTAATCATTTGTATATTCTAGTCTATTTTAATCAAATCTATGACATTTTATTATTATTAGTTGTCTAAATCCATCTTTCCTTACAGCTCAGATTCCTCCTGTCTCCCAGCAGGCTGTTTCGTTTATTAATGAGCCGGCTGAAGGTGGAGCCCTCCACATTTACCCCCAATCAGCCAATCAGAATACGACATAATGAATAAAGTTAAGTTCCCCTACGCTGCATCTTCACCTGGAGTCTACAGCTGGAGACAAAGACGGTCTGTATTTAGAGGACCTGCTGTTGCACAGTCGAGACGTCAACAAGCTCAACAATGGCCTCGTGCTGAAGCGTCCTACATATTCGGTTTAACTTTAAGGTGCAGCAGGTTCAGCCTGAACACGTTTCACTCTTTAGCCTCAAATTTAAAATAACGGAGAGGAGCAGAGGAGATAGAAATCATTTTACAGCACAGGAGGCCCCAGCATCACGCCAATCCATCTCAAAGTTCATTTGTATTGTTTGTTTTCTCAAGACCAACAATTTAACGGATCATTTATGTTTATTAAAACTTGGATCTTATTTTTGTAGATCCAAGTCAAGACATCTGGAAGCACAGCTGCATTACTATGAAACAAGCAGCCAAGTTGTAAAAACAGTTTGTAAAAGGTTTTAGTCATTTAGAAAAAACTTCAAGTGAGAGCATCCAAGATGTCATTGATACTCAATACACAGGAAATGTGTATGCACACAAGTACAGCAAATACCAAAGGTCAAAGTTGAACCAGGAAGTCGTATGTAAACTGTGATGGGTTTACAGTTTGGGGTATAATTTTGTATTTCTTATTTGTAATAACTCTGGCAGCCCTGCGAGGTTATTTACAACCTGTCTGACTGTTTGTGTTTTTGTTCCCACCAGACTTTTTATGGGGAGGTCATATAATAAAATTATATATAGCCTATTGCCATGAAATCCCTCGCACATGTATTAATAACCGAAGCTCTCAGGTTAGAAATCTGTGAGCACGAACAAACACACATATTTGTGAGTCCACAGTTTAGGGAAAAAGTGAATTAAAGTGTTCAAAATATGCATCTGGCATCCAGAATGAAGTATTAGTAATGTAATGCTGCAATGTGTATGTGATGATTTAAAGTAATCATTATACCAGCTCAAATGTGAACGCACAACAATATCACATATGATTTACTTAATATTCTGATTATCTATAAGTCAATCTGTTCATATATGCATGTGATTCAGCTTTAAGTTTAAACATATTAGCTGCTTTTTTCTCTCTTGGAGAGCAGAGATCCTGATTTGGCACAGTAAAAAATATATAGAAGTAGATGGTGCTAATATAGAAGCTAATGTAATTGCTTTCTCCATTTTTAACTCTCAGGCTCTTCATTACCTTAAAGGTCAGCACCTTCAGGATGGTTTGTAATTAGTCAATGGTGCAAATCGGTGCTACGTTAAGGCTGCATGTGGATTTTGATTGCAGCAAAAGGAATCGATTTCTGTAATGACTATGATGTTGTTTGTTTGTCTTTATGGCTCTCAGGTTATAAGAGGAGTAAACATAATTCAGCATAAACTAGATAAACATGAAGTAAAAGCTGGAAAAATGGGGGTCAGCTCTCCAACCTCCAGTTAGTTTTTAAAATGTATTTAGTGTGATGAGTCCCTTAAGTATCATCACAGTATGCCTTCATTCCCTCCTTCTTCTTCTTCTTCTTCTTCTTCTTCTCTTCTTCTTCTTCTAATGCAATACCAGTCATTTCTTTTGGCACTAAGACTGCTGCTAACCTCAGATGCATTTTCAATGTCAAACAGATGCATCAACAGTGAACAATGGCATTATTAAACATCAATAAAGTCAGAGACAAGTATCGGCTATGCATTGTTTGGAAACACACAAACTGTCCTATTATTTACAATAGAAATATATTTCTAGTGTTCCCCAGATGAAGCAAAGCCACCTTGGGGTCCAATTTGGAAGTGAGGAAAAAGATGTATGAGAAAGCTGCACATATATCCTAAGATGAGAGGGGAGGAAGCATTTGTGGATGAGTGAGGAGGCAGACAAGACAAGAACAGTGTAATCCACAATGTCTTTGTTGGATCAGCATTGTAAGAGGTTCGATATTACACTGGTATTAACCTTCACAGGGCCAATTCACTGCTCCTCACTTCCCTGATATCCACATGCAGGATGGCAGTGGACTCTCTTTTATCTGCATGTCCTGGTTTGTTTGTAATCAGAGCCAGAAAGACCTGGCATGCCTGAGGTATTAACCACTTAAACTATTGCTCAGGGCCCCTTGGCCCCCAGAAACATGCACATTCATATATCATCATTACTCAATATTATCTTCAAACTGTTTTGTTCTGTCTTGATATCTTCATTTACGCAGCAGAGAAGACTTCTAGTACTGTATCTTATCTTCAGTGTCACTTCTAATTATGTCAGAGAACATAAGACGATCATTTATAATTCCCTCTTTAGCTTTTGGCTGTACAGCAGTGGACCAACCCGTTAAACGCAAGTGTTTCTGTCACTGAGCCACTGACTGAGTGATGAAGTTACACCACTGGCCGAGTATCCCAGAATGCATTTGGCACATTTGAATAGATATATATGATGATGAGGACTGTTTATATGTCACTTTATCAAGTTTCAGTACGCAGTATGCAGTACATACTGATTGAGTATGTAGTGAGCAGTACATTAGTATGTAGCCTGGCACACTTCCTGGGGGCTTGGTTGCCATGGGAGAGACCTTGCTGGACCTGCATACCCAGAGGCAGAGTAGGCATACTGGGTGTGCAGGCCCCGCAAGGGTATTTAGTCTCCCCTTGGTTGCCTCGGGTTCTCAACTCCTGAATCTGTCGCTTCAAAATAAAAGCCCTCTAGCGTTTCATACAGTTAAATATGCTTCGAACCAGGTGTTGGTGAGAAGCCCCAAAAGTCTTAAAGGGAACGTAACACGCTTTCTGTGAGAAAAACATCCAACCAATTAAGAAAAAATCATTTTGGGTGGAAGGGGACTTTAAGATATTCTTAAACCTGCTACACCCTTTCTATGGCACGGAGGTGACATAGTCTTTGAAAGGATTTGACTTCTTTCTCATTATTCTTCTTTTTCCGTGTAAAAAAGGGGAAAACACACTGAATACATCTGAGGAGAAGTTTTATGAAAGTGTGCACCGTTTTACCGTTTTGGACGTCTCGCCCATCGCTTTGCCATCTGGCTTTTCACCCTACTTTTCAGTGTGACCATTCGGAAAAAAGCAATTAACTCTTTTACCTCCAAACGTGGTTGGACAACACATCCTACAAACGAGTCTATTTTAAGCATTCGCCTGCTGTTAGGCAGCACATGCAGAAACTGGGGTCAAATAGGAGAATTACGTCTACTTTAGAGTTTTTATTTGTCACTGTTCTCTTTCAGTGTAGTAACAAAGATGTTCCTTGACAATACTGAGTGACTATTCAAAGAATTCACTGGGGGAAACCATGTCTGGCCGATTGAATGGATAGTACACTCTGTTCATAGCAAGCTTGATTTTTTCATGCTTTGGTCCCTCTTGTGTTGTTTCAGGTTGTGGTCTGAACCAAGACCAAGGCTGTGAATCCAAGATGAAAAGTGAACACTGGCAGTCATGACTTCTCCACAGACCCCTGGGAAGAATTGTCACATATTTCTGTCAGCAGGAATAATTCAAGTGCCGGTGAAAAACCTGGTGACAGTCACACACGCATGTTAAAACTGTTTAAAAGATTAAATGTATTTAAACTGGTCTCTCTGGATTGTTATAAAATGCGGTAAAAAAAAAACGTGAACTTGAATGTCGATGTTGATTTCAATCCCTACATTAAGATTATAGGGTACATGGCATTGACACTGAAAAACATGACATGTTATTCATCCTCCACCTTGTGCTACTGTATTCCTCAAATAACATCAAGGATATAAACTGGCACAGATCACAGTTGGAGGGCTCCTGCTTTGTCTGTTGTCTGACTGTGAGAGGTGTGATCAACCCATCTGAGCAGATCAGGTCTCGAGACGATCGTTGTGGGTTTGGAAAACCGATTTACACACAAACACACAAACACACACAAACACACACAAACACAGAAGTTAAAAGTAATCTGATAAAATAAACTGAGAAGGTCCACATGTTAGCTTTTGTTCCCAAGAGTCAAGATTTTATTCTTCAAAAACCTCCAAACTAAACTTTGACCTTTAGCTATGCATGTACATACAACATAAATGGATATGATTTTGGTCGATACCATCATCATCTACAATAACTGTGCTGATTTTGTCCTTTGAATTTGCCTTTGCTTCCCAGTAGAGCCAATGTCCTTTAAATAGTATCTTCAAAACAAAACCAAAGGCATCACAAGAAAAATTAAATATTCATCAAGGACTTTTTTACACTCAACAAAGGACGAAAAAAAACAACAATGATTTGTCCTTCTATAAATACTTTCCAACTTTGCTGCAACCCCATTGGTCCATATTGGAAATATAAATCTTTGAAAACAGCTCAAAAATATAGTTTAAAACCAAACAGCTCATTACTTTCCTAAAACGGGACTGCTGTTTTTTAGGAAACATTAGATAGCAGGGGTGTATTTACCAGAGCAGGACAATAAATGTGGAATTGACTCAACATAAACTACAGTGTGAAGACCCGGTGCAGTACGGTGGCTCAGACAGGTGTTTTTAAGCTCTACGGCACAGAGGAAGATATATCATGCTTTAGATAACACTAATAATGCTCACAGAATCACAGAAATGGTGAGACTGCATGAATGAGATTGACTCAATGGGAAGACTTTAATGGACGTGTCCACGTGAGCTGAATATGTTTCCACTGGAGTGAACATTTGCAATTATCCCATCTTTGTGATGGTTAAAAATGGACTGCAAAACAATCCAGAGGTCAAGTTATCTATGTATGACTTCTACCATATCGCCAGGCTTAATGCACCATTAGATTACAGTTAGGATAAAGGGCAGAGGCAGCTATTATTTCTCAGAGGCATTATTGAGGATAAGCTGTCTGTCTCACACCCTTTAAAAGATGATTAAACTAGCATGTCTTGATAGAAGAATGATCCTTGAATATAAAAATAGTACCTGTTCAATTAAAATTGAAGGCCAAATGTGTTCAAGGATGCTGGGGAACTCTGCTGCAGATGGTGCCCACACAACCCAAGGCAGCTAGGAGTACAGCTAAATGCAGGATTTAGGGTTATTTTACATACAAGTGCCTTGAGAGACAAACCAGTCAGTTCCCTATTAAGCTATGACGATGCCAAGAGGCTCATTAAGTAAACTCAACATTCAACATAACGTTGAACACATTTCTGAAGCCTGAACATCAGAGTGTTAACAGTGAGAGTCAATGTGTACTGAAATGACCTGAAAAAGCTCAGTGCAAATACTGCTGTCTGCGGTTTTCATTAGGCAAGAGTGTGGTGCAAACAAGGCCCCGGTGCCGGGAGAAAGACTGTCAGCTCCGAGTCTCAACGCTCTCGAACGCCTTTGTTTTCATTGTGTTTACAGTTATGACCTCTTCAGTCCAGAGCTCTTGTTGAGGAGAGCTGTGTTTATTTTAAATGCACCATGTATAGCGAGGGAACAGAAGAAAAGGAGCCGCCGCGGTTTTTAAGCTGCGGCCACTTGTTCTGTCTTAATCTCCCTTGTTACTCTGAAAAGCCCAGTGAGATCTGAAGCATTTAGAGCTTAGTCTCTCTCATGTTAGACAGAAGCAAACATGCAAAGACGAGCTAGCTCACTTCACTTCACACTGCTGAGTCTGTGCTGCTTATTATTATAGAAGAAAAAAAGTATATATACGTCTTAATACGGCACGAGAAATGATATCTACCAACAGGATTCCTTATTCAAAAACCAATTAAATGTCTTCATTAAATAAAAGCTCATGTTGCCCTTTTCCTCATTAGCCATGTCATTTAAGAGCAACACGCTTCAATTACAGCACCTGGCTGAAACACGGAGAGAGCGAGTCACAAAGGTCTCTACACATGGAGGCTCATTTCATTTTTAGAACCAGTTTTTAATAATATAATATATAATAGCATCCATTATAGAATAACGTTAGTTCTGCACGCATGGTCATGGACAACGTAATTACACAGCAAGGTTGTTGACTTTATCCGTGATGTAAGGGGGCAATTTAGCTTGCCAACATTGAGAGCACAACCTTCCACCTACTGTGTGGTACTCTGTAAGCTGATGACATTTTTAATGAGATTAGGATCAATTTAAGCAGCATGTGTAATAAGTTATTACTCTATTGGAAACTGCTTCCCCTTAATCAAAACTGCACCCGTTAATCTCAACAAACAAAATGTCTAATTTACAGCCGTCTGGCATAAAGTGTAAAAGTGACTTTCTGTGTGTTTGTGTTGCTGTTGCAGTGTCCTGCCTCTGACTGCAGGGTACAGTAGTACAGACCATGTCCACCGATGTGGTGGGCCCCAACACACCCGAACACAGCGAGAACACAAACACCTGCAGTAGCTTGATGCAATATTAATGACTTGATTAATAAACAGCAGAAACAGAGCAGCAATCTTAGAAATATAATAATAATAAAAAATACCACAAGAAAGTTCTAGAAATGAAAATAATTAGTTTGTATGCTTCAAACCTGCTGTAGGTCTACCAACAAACAAAGACAAGGGGAAAGACCATGATCCTGTTTTATATCTGTCAATGCAAAAATCCAAAATTTAAGAGCAAAATCCTGTCTGATTTTCCACAAATATGCTCATCTTCAGTGATTGTAATGTATCACATGATCAGAGCCGATATCATGTACAGTCGGGTCCATTCAGATCCACAGACCCAGTAAAATAAGGCCTTACCTGACTGGATTAGACTGAGCTGAACTCAGATCCGGTCGGTCTTCTCAGAACCGAGTGGACAATGTCAGATAAAAACAGGAAGGGAAAAAAAACTGGAAATGTCAGAGGGGCATGTTGAGAAACATGGAAGGGAAATAAGCAAAAAAAAAAGAGAGAGTGGAAGATGCATATTTCCGTTCTAAAACATCATTTACTGGTCACTTGTTTTTACAGCCTATTTTATCACTAATGTAATTCCCCCGTCATGACGTAGAGGCCTATTTTCCCTTGGCAGAGCACATTCCCAGTTAACATGTCACTTTCCCCTACTATATCACACACACAGGGGCTGGGATTTGGATAACGTTACAGGGGTTATCTTATCAGGTGTGCAAGCTGTGCAAGCACGCTGGGTCAAGCCAGGTAACCAAAACCTTGCATACCATCATAGGCTCGTTCTTCATTTAGATCTGTAACATATTAATCATGACTTTTCTTTTTTTTTTTTTGCACGACGAGGCGGTGTCAGGCTGTGTCAGTTAGTAGATTTGTACTCGGTCGCAACAACCCAGACAAGACAAAAACAAATCGAAAGCATGTGGTTTTGCATACTAATGCAGCCAAGCACATGTAAAGGGGTAAGTGTGCTCTTACCTCAAGTATTTGTGTGTGTTTTTTTTCTATGTAAGTATGCTCAGTAATGATTAGACTGGGTACTTCTACATGAGAGAACAGGAACATGAACTGCACACTTCTATAGAGTAAGGCTCAGTGTGTTCTTTGCAGCTATAGCTGTCAGGTCTCAAGTGATGCACCCGCAGAAAGCATGGGGGATTAGGCTAATTATTTTCTTTGCAGTCTCTGGAAACTTTGTTATTGTTTTATTATTCTGTCTCTAACACTCCCTGTAATCCCCATTATCTACAGATTAACTCATTTAAAAAGAATTCACTGGGTATTCTCCTTACCTTGGTCGAGGAATGCAGTCAACATTTCAAACTGTTGAAGCGCGCACACACACACACACACACACACACACGAAGAGAGACCACAATGTGGTATAGGCATGATGCATCTAATTAATGAGATATGGATGGAGGATCCAGCGGTGGAATATTATTGCATATTATGTTTGGATAGCAAGTCGAGGCACTGAGTGAGGAACAAATTCAATCCATTATTTGAAGCGATTGATGATTTATGGAGTGCAATCCCAGAGCACATATCGCGGTGTAAAGCGACACGATGATAAAATCAATCCCCCACAATCCCCAGTTAATCTGTTGGAGTACAGCACAGTAATCCGTATGATGCCAGAACATTAAAACTCTTTATATCCAAGGTCCGATTGGAATATGATGTATATGATAGATGTATAATAATGCATGATTTACATTTTCATGTTTAGTTATATCAAAGAGTTAACATAACTATTTAATGTTTCATTTAAACATTTAAAGTTAGTGACTTTTATCCAATAAAGGAGTCGGTGGAGTCCAACAGAGCACGGATACGACTACGAACGAATGCTTATAAAGTGATAATATGTCAGTGTTTTAATCCTCTTCCACATCCTCCATCTTCCAATATCATTTGATAATGCTTTAACAAAACACATTTAACAAGTTTACGACAAAAACAACTGCTCAGTTTGACCAAATGTGATGACCAAGAATTAAAGTCTTCAAAGCACAGCAGTGCCACTTAGAGATCCAGCAAACTGAAATCAGCTAAAATGACCCGACTGACTGTATTATCGCTGGCTGTCTGCTGTAAACAACAGACCTCTGAATGTGTTCATTGGCAAGTCAGGAAGGAATTTTTCCCAAAGCCCAAAATGTTTGAACAAATAGTAAGAGTATCAAGTGCTAATAAAAGCATTTTATTCATCTCATTTTTCTTCAAAACCTTCTACAACTTTTTTTTTTCATTTTATCCTTTTATGGAAAACTACATACAGTGTGTCAGTTTCTCATTTTGGCTGGAAAGCAATGCTCGGACATGAAGCACAGGCCAGGTTCACGCGGAGGTTGCCCTCTCGTAAATCTGTCATCGCCGCGGCACACAGTAGAACCCAGGCCGGCCTCGGCTGATTTACACCCTGCCGGGAATGATAGGCAGGCAGCCGGGCCGACAGCCTCTGCTCCGTGTCTGGACGGCGTCGCGGCACCAAGCAGGATCCGGGAGGGTGGGGTTGGAGGGTGGGGGTCTCCACTTGAGACTGTCCAGGGAGCACTAGGGAGAAGGAAACACAAGCCAACAAAGCCCCCTTTACAGTACACGGCAGTGATGGAGAGCTGTGTGGAGAAAATATGCAGCTTTTCCATCTGCTGAGGAAGGTTATGTTTTGAGGCTAACTGAACTGGTTATGGTGTCCTCCTGTTTATTCTCATGCTAGTGAGTGTGTATGTATATGTGCTTGATGTATGAGTGTGTATGAGGGGGGAGGGATTATGGGTGTTTGAGTGTGAGCATGTGTGTGTATGATGGATATGTGCTACACGTGTGTTTATGGTATGTATTCGCTGTTTGCCTGCATACGTGTGGGTAGTGTAGGCGTGTGTGTCTTTATGCATGAGTGTGTGTTGTAAGTGGGAGATTCTTCATGTGCATGACTGTGTAAACATGTTTGTCTGTAGGTGGGTGTGATACAGCAGCTCGTTTTTGTTTTTTCATGTCCGTGTGAACGTATGTGTCCCCAGGAGGATGTCTGTGGCTGGTTTAATACGTGTATATTACCTCACTATCCCCACAACAAATTAGATTCATACGTGATCTCAGTAAATTGGTGTCAGAGTTCAGATAATAATTATTCTGTGTGAATGAAGTATTGAGCTCGCCACCACGCTTGATATGCGCTATACAAAGTCAGCATATCGTGACAGGCTGTAAGTGGTTTCATGTTTGAAGTTTGAAGAGATCAATTCTGAACGGTTAGAAATGATAATAATTAATTGCAGTTACAGATTTCATACCAAATTATCCATGTTAGAAAGTGAAGGCAAACAGCAGCATTATTACCAAAACTGCCTTTTTCTCACATAAAGATTGAGGCTCAGGTTGTAGTATCTTCAAATCTAATTTAATTATAATCTCTCACTGACTCTCTGCCAATCATCTGCATTGTTTCGTCTTCTGTGTTTCAAGTAGATTCACAACATCCGCTAATGAACAGGAAGATAATCAGTCTTAGCTGATAACCTACTTTGATGAGTACAGTGCCATCAAGACCAACTGAGCAGATGATCAGAGCTACAAAAAACATAAACAAATAATAAAAGGCTTATTTAATATTTCAATGTGTTTCATTATTTAGGTTTGTATTCAGCTCACATGGTGCACATTCCTCTATAAATCTGTCTGATTTGTTTACTGGATGTTGTGTCAGTTGGGGCCTACAACAAATGTTCACCCCCGGCCCCCCCAAGTGGGTTAATCCGGCCCTGCTCGGCGGCGTCATTCATCATTTACTCTCTAGAAGTGGTGGCCTTTATAAACTGTCAGCTCTCACTATTACTCTGCTGATTCCCTCATGCCGTCGTCTTTGGCTGCTGCACCTCCCTCCACCACCACAACCTCCACCCTTGGGACCGCTGATCTGATGATCTAATGCTCTCTGACTGTGACTTAGTAACCCGTCAGAATCCAGGTTGCTGCTAAAATTCGGGTCATTTTCCTGATACAAATGTCTCTGATTGAACTGTAGAGTGTTGTATTTAGTAAGAAAACATTTGCATGTCTTTACTCTGCTCTCATTCATTTCAAACGCTGCCCTCTTGCTCTCCTCGATAGAAGTCCCTCATCCTGTTTTTAATTTAATATACTATTTATGGACTATTAATGAGATGAAAATATATATTTGTGTTTGGATGAATTCATATCTATGACTTTGTGCTGGGATATTCATATTCCTCCCATGGGGGCGCTGTTGAGTCATAATCAGAGGGAAAAAGGGAGTGTGGGGAATTTTCTCAGACAGGGAGAGAAATTACAAATTATAAACACACACACACACACACACAGAGCCCTAGCTGGTGCCCGTCTCCTGCTCGCTCCGTCCGTGCTGGCAGTGTGTACCATGCGGTTGCTCAGCCTCTCTGGGAGGGGCTCCGTCATTGTGCAGCTCCCAGCTGTATTGTTTCTGAGTGTGACCGTGTTGGGTGTAGGGAGTTTTCCCAGGCTCTGTCCTGCTAGTGTATAGAGCCCAACATCTACATAGTCCCTTCCTGTCATTCTGCTGGTTCCTTCCTTTGTTCAAACACCCCTTCTCCATCCCATTCCCCCCATCACATAAGTAATCCATGGAAATCCAAATCAGCTTCCAGTATTGACTAATTAATACAGCAGGAGAGGCTAGACAGCAGAAGATATTTCTCTGATCCAAAGTTAATCCGAAGAAAAAAACGCGGAGCCTTTTTATTCCCTCCCGGCTAAGTAACAGTAGACTGACATTTCAATGCCAAGTGAAAAAGGTGAGGTGTGCATTGGAAAATCACTTTTTTAATTAGCAAAGTTGTTCAGTGAGTGAATTGACCTAGAAACGTCTAAGTGGAAGCAATTTCCAGCTGCTTGAAATCTAAAAAAGGTGATAAAAAAATGTGCCTTAGTGATTTCTGTTCAATGCAGGAGGATCCTGTACGAGAGAGACGGAGATATTATCGTCTTACTATCTCTCAAAGTGAGTGTTCTCAACTGAATCGTTGGCTTCCCTCCACATATTGAAACAAACTGGGTTGGGTGAAAACGATTTGGGTTTGATACCCAAAATGAGAACGATTGTAGGACAAACCTTAATACTTAATATTATGTGAATCTGTAACATCAAGTATATGTGCACAAGTCCAAATCGAACAAAAAGTACCAACTTAACACTACAACAGATGGCTGACATATCAGCATATTTTATATACGCAAGGTGTCAACCACCAATCTGATGCTGATCTTCATACGGCAAAATTCACACAGTGACACAATGCTTTAATTTGCACATTAATCATACTTTCCTACAGTGATTTTTTTTTAAATTTCTTTTTCAATTCCTCCAGTCCACATGTTGAAGTGTCCTCGTCTGTACTGTAAAACACTGGAAGAGTGGAAATGTGCTGTATGAATGCATTTACCATTTACATGAATCCTTGTATAAAAAGTCCGTGCACATCTTGATGTATGTATCTTGATGAATAACAGAAACTGTTTACCTAAATCATTATAAACAAAGGGTTGACATAAGCTGGCAGGGACTTTAACACATCATAACCCAAACTTGAGCACTTAAAGGTACCCTGTGGAGCATGTGACCTGTGGAGCATGTGACCTCTGGTAGTGCTAGAGCGGGTCCCAGTGATCTACAGGTGGCTGTAATGTGCCAGAAACTGCACCAGCAAAGGAAGGGAAGAAGAAGACTGCAAGCTAGTGAACATGATGTTAACAATGCAGGATTTAAAATACTTAAAATGAGCTGTGTGCATGTCCAAGAGGAAGGAAATACAGTCAACACAACGGTTACAGATACACATTTTGTTTAGGTGAGTAGCACTCAAGGTTTAACAGCTCGGTCTCTAGCCTACCAGTGCTACTATGTTTGAGCTAACCTTCCACGATTATGAATATTCATCTATTTGCTTGTTTGGACAAGAATGTCCCCGGGTATTTGTTGTTGGAAATTTCCAGCTGCACTAATCAACAGTTTTTAAATCTTTAATTGATTAATGTGAAATGTGTTAAATAACCTGCAGAGTCACTTAATTATCAATTCTGCAGTTCTCCTCAGTTTCTTTCTTTTTTTTTTAACCTCACTGATTTGGTTGAAAAAATGAGACTAAAAAACAAACAAAAAAAAAACAAACCATAGAGACACATACAAGCATATGGGCACAGGTACATACAGTGCAGTGAAACAGGTGAGACATATTTGCTGCGACTGTAATACATCTTTAACCACAACAAGGGCTCAAGGTGAAGAGCAAATTCGGAATCTGTTCTGCTCCGAGACAAAAGAGAAAAGCAAGTAAGCAAAACACGTCGACATTTTTAATTTGCTCCACGGGGTTTGTGAGGCAGTTAGAAGAAACACTTGCTGATAAAATGTCCTTATCGCCGTCTGTGTGAGCGCAGATGGAGTATGAGATGGATAGACGGATGAGTCACGAACCCAGAGAGGTTAAATGTGTTTAATTCAGGCATATTTTCTTCAGCAGATAAGGCACATGTCCTGCGCTGATGGACGTTTTGTTTTGTTTTTTTGTTTTTTTTGAAGGAAAAACCCAAACCAGCCCAAACACTAACTCTACTAAATCAATGTTAAACACGAGTCTTATCAGCAGTAGGTGTTCCCCTCTTTAATGCAGCTCCAAAGTCACCAGACAAACAGAGAGTATGTCCATATCTGCACCGACACATCAGCCGTTGGGTTTAGATGATCCAGCAGACCAGATGCCGAGCTGACCGGCACCAGACCTGAGGTCAAACCGCCCTCCTCCTTCTACCTCGGCTTTAAGCTGCGGGAAGGTTTCAACAAGAGGTGTTTATAGAGCAGCCGAAAAAAAGTGAAACAACATGTAATGCTCTCAGCCTCATTACTGGAAATTTTAAAATAGTCCACTCTCTGCTTTTAAAGTACATTTTTAGAGAAAAGTTCAGAAGAAGCCAACTCATTTTGTCATTCTACTTTCTATTGATAAAGAGCAGGCTAAAAAGACTTCCTGCCTCTCTCTCTCTCTCTCTCTTTCTATATATATATATATATATATATATATATATATATATATATATATATCTTGGTAATGCAAACAGTGCTGTTTGTTGTGGCACCAGGAATAGAGAATGGCATGCCCATGACTGGAGCACCAGCCAGGATACAGAGACTCAGATAGGAGCTCCATTACAATAGACGCCTCCAGGGCGGCTGACTGAACACTTCCCCAATGAACAACCAATGACTGCCACCCTGCAGATCTTAACAAAAAAAAACAAACGCACACACACCAAGGACCAAAAACAGCAACAATGCATTATTTCCCAGTGAAGTGACGAGTTTGAATAGACTTTGGTGTTTCTTAGGGTTAGGATTTAAGCACCATGTTACATCTTCTCCCATTTAGATAAAGCACTTGATAATAATCAATTCATTATTGATCATTATGTAAATAATTGAGGTGGCATTTTTAACTCTAGAGTGCTTCTCATTGATCATGAAAGTAGTTGGAAGTTTATCTGTTACTAATGCACTGACACCACAGCACTGCTGTATCTGAATACATGATGGTCCAACCACACGTGCTGTTTTGAAGGTAATAAAACTGTTTAATAAGATATTTAGTCCATTCTGTATATTAAAGGGGACATATGATGCTTTCTCTGTTATTTATATACTGTAAACTGACCAATCAGAACAGAGTGGGCTCATCGGGAGGCGGGCCTTAGGGAGACAGGAGCTAAAACGGCCTGTTTCAGACAGAGGCTGAGGGGCAGCATAAAGGACCAGTATTAGTTAAATAATGAGTTCTATGAACAGTAGACCATGCAAGATTATGTCAGAAGTGACATAATATTAGAGACAGTCTTCCTGTGAATTAAAAATACATTATCATCTGAATTTTCATCACTCTGTTATCGTAGTCATGACTGAATATCAGCATCTTCTCAACGTCCAAAATTAAGACAAGTTTCTGAACTATGGCCATCTTTCTTTGTAATAAGTTTGAGAACAAATGTCAATGAAAACCCAGTCACTCTTCAAAATATCTTATATTTATATCCACTTGTGTGTATTAACGTCCCCCGGCGGTGTGTCTGGACAGCTCTTATCATTCAGTCAGGGGTGTGTGACGGAGGCCGGGGCGCAAGGGAGGATATGTAACTCATTTCCAGATAATGGCAGGGTTCTGTCTCCCGTCGCTGCTTTAGCAGGCCCGATTCGCCAAATCATCAATCCACATCGAGGCACACTACACCCCCACAGCCCTCTGTTCACTTATCACCCCAAACTACCACAGTGCACTCTAAATAACTGCTTCCCTGCACTAATCTGTTCCAATCCCCCACAATGCCTTTCATCCTCTGCATCAAGTCCTTTTCCGTCTTTTTTTCCCCTCCTTCGGTTTCCTTGTAAGTCTGATGGAACCTCCCATGATAGCAGCCGTGTGACAAAGGACCAAATGTTTCACTCCCCCGTTTCATCTCCGAGACATGGCAGCGTAGTTATTTCTAAGATGTGTGGCAAATGTCTGGTGATGAATTCAGAAGTCAGTAGGTGGAGGAGGGACGGATGGAGGATGGTGCAGGCAATTTGATCTCCATGGGTGGTCTTCCCTGTTTAAACTGACCTCAGGCTTAATGAGGAAAACTAACAACCATCTGGATTACAGGAGGAGGGAAAAAATAACTGAAGGGAAATATGCAGATACTTGCGTGCGTTGTTGCCCGGCAGATCTCGGGGCGAGTGAGTATGATGGCCACATGAGGCGGGAATGTTACAGTGGGTCTACGGTTACTGTAAAGCTGAGCTGGGCTGCCACTTTGCGTTTGCAAGGAGCGCTGAGCAGACACCCTACTTTGATTAAAGGTGTTTATACTGGCCATCTGATCCAGTGTGACAATAGGTCCGGGTCCGACTCTAACCCGAAGCCAAACACGCGTTAATGAGGACCAGGCTACGCTGGTCTCCCTCTCCTCTTTAAATATGACATGGTAAATCAGGCTCACAATAGCTGACAGAAAGAGCCTGAGCTAGCTGGGCCACTTGTTTCTCTTTGTTTTTTCTTACTTGTACCTTTCTCCAAATTGTCAACAGGAGAATAATTTGAGGTAAGGCATTTATTCAGAGCCACGTGTGTGTGTGTGTGTGTGTGTGTGTGTGTGTCGACCTTTTTGTTTGAGCAGTACAGCTTCAGGGAGCGGTGAGGCAATCAGGAAGTGATGTCGAGAATTAGCAGCATCTAACATTTCAGCACCATTGATCCAGCAGCTTTTGAAAATGATAGTATGGTGATCCGTAGTGATTTGTTATGTGTTATATAATCTCAACAAAACCTGATATTTGACATCTGCTTCTTTTCAGAGATTTTTTTTATTTTTTTTTTTCGGTAGAGGAATGAGAGGAAGGATGGTTTGGGAGGTTCAGGAATGTTTCCACAACCCGTGATATCGGAGCTTTGGCACTGCCGGCATCACGAGCACAGATGTCAACATGAATAAAGAGTCAGAGAGGTAGTAATGGAACAAGAGTCACCGGCCTGGAGTTCACTTCCCATCACATGATCCAGCTCCGCATCAAACTCATGTCATTCAACCACAGCAAGGGGGAAAATTATTTTGAATTGATTAAACTGACAGGGAGGGTAAAAAGGACATAACCCGGGTCAGGCCGGCGAGTCCTTTCAAACTCAGAGCACCCGAGCCTTGTTGGTTCCTACACCAGAGTGCTGGAACAGTTGTAACTCTATATCTGATGCAGAGCCTGCTGCAGGACAAATATCTCTCTTGCAGTGATGTCTAATGTGTTTTTAATAATATATTCGCCTCATCAGCATCTCACCTCTCAGGGTAAGCCTGTGTACTCTTAATGGGCAAAGGAAGCGGGGCCAGACAAATAGCTTTTAAGAGGTCTTAGTAAGGAATAATGGCAGGGAAGACTTATGGCTCAGCAAAATCAGATCCATCCTGGGAAAAAAGCAATACTTAGGCAAAAGTTCGGATGTAATGTTGAAGAGGGCACAGACTCATGAATCACCATCCCCGCCACTTTCCGTCTTTTCTTTGTTGTCTTTTCACACATGCAGTGAGGGGTCCAGCAACCTCCGTCCCTAAAAATACCTATTATATATTATATTATATACCGTACTGTGCAAAAGCTTCAACAACTAAAAGTAAACTGAGGATGTTTTGAAAAAGAATACAAATTTTATTTAGCAGTTCATGTAAAGTTCAGTAAACAGCAGAAACCTAAATGAAATCGATATTTGCTGTGAGCAGCTTTGCCTTTAACAGCAGCAGTTCTCCTCGGTTCACCTGCTCCGTGTTGTTCGGTTGTTCTGCATCGTGGAGAAGTCGCCGCAGTTCTTCTGTGGATTCATGCATCTCTTCAAGTGATCCCAGACTGACGCTATGATGTTCAGATCAGAGATCTGTAGGGACCAAACCATCTGCTGCAGGACTTTTTATTTGTTGCAGAAGATAGTTCTTTATGCCTCAATGATTACATTTGGGACCAATCAGACGACTCTCTGATGGTATTGCATGATGGATAATAATCTCAATATCTTATGTTCCACAATACTGTGTTTTCTAAATGACAACAGCAGAGATGAAAGATTAAAAGGAACATTATGCCACCCTCAAATACACGTTTATGAAGAAAACATTTCAACTATTATATTTTCAAAATGTTCATTTTTAATTTGCTTTGTGTCATTTAAAGCATCATTAATGTTTTTGTTGTTATGTTTAATCCACTTGAAGCACTTTAGTTTCTGCTCTAATTACAACTTTTATATTAACAATGAGTGTGTGTGTAACACATTTGTCTTCTGGATGTATATTATAACAATTGTTTGCTAACACATTTTCTATATAGCCAAAAATTGTCAAAATGATAAATGAATGCAGGTTTATGGTTTAGGGAATATTATTGTTTAGTATAAAAGAGGAAATGCAAGTCATGCAACAATTACATTCCCTTAACTTGTATGAGGAAGAAAAAACAACATTTAGTTGTATCTTAAAGAAGCATAAAGGGGAATCTTTCATTTAACTATATTCTCCCAGAAACACCAAGTACTTGAGTTTTCCCAGATTGGGGTTAAGTGGTGAATTTAGAAGCTAACACGTTCAACCCTCCTCATCCTTCATGCTGAATTTGACACTAAGACGACTGCTTAAGGCAACTTATTGACCCCTGTTGACCTCAACAATCCAATCACACCCTGAGAAACAAAACAAAGTGGTGCTGAGGGCCAAACGTATAGGCTACAAATAGGGACAAAATGGCATTACCCATCCACACAGGGTCAGTTCAGCCATTAGGCTCCATCCCAAATATCCCCCATCGCTCTTCCAATTAAGCCGTCAAAGTGAGGCAGATGGTTGTGACGCTATCAGGGTGCTGCGGTGCCCTCGTGCCCACATCTCGTACCCTCTCACAGCCATCCATCACTGGAGGAGCTCTAATTAGCTTGTTATTCTGCCATGCAAACTATTCCAAGCTTCTGAAAAGGCCTCCTCATGTTTTGAATGACAGGGAAAGCATTGAGAGAGGGCAAATGGGAGGAGGAGAGGAAAGCCAATCACTGTGTGCAGAATGGCATTTGAATAGCCTTTTCAGCAGACTACAGCAGCAATTATATTCCCCCTTTAGACTTCCTGCCAGGGTATTTTCCTTTGTTGTTTCTTCATCAAAACAGTGCCATCAATTGACAAGTTAAGCCTGACAGAATAAAAGCTTGTGTGAAAGAGGTCAAAAGAGTCATTTGTTTTCTTAGCTGAATGTCATCACTGTAGAAATGAAGGAGCATCTGATTAAGGCAAAGGTTAAACAATTTCATTGACTGTCAGTACAACACGTTGGGTTATGAAAGTCAATGAACTCATTGACCAACTAACAGTCTTCCTTATAATGTTATACTCACTATACAATCTGCCTTTTGCAGAGAGCAGTGGCTGTTGGAGGTTGACTGAAGTTCAATGACAAGTCAGGTTCATTCTCACTTTTCTTTCTAGTCCAAAGTCAACATGTTGTTGTTGTTGTTGTTGTGTTGTTGCATTTTGACTTTACAGCACAGGAATTCATTCAGCATGTAGCTGTTCAGCAGTGCCTGCTTTCCCTAATGATTTTACACACATGTTCAGTCATCGGAGGAGTATATATTTGCAAAAGTCTGTACTTCTTATCTATTCAACAGGCCTAATTGGTTTCAGTTGATAGTCACAAATATTCATAGTAAGCTGATCTTTGCATAATGAGCACAAACTTTCTTTTAATCCTAATAATTAATCCTAAAATCCAGCAATTATGTCTGCATATGGTCTATAGACCGTAAGATAAAAGATCCCATATTCATTAAAGTGTTCTGTAACCTGGTTTATTTTAGTTCATTTTAAAATGTGTTAAGCTTTCTGTACAAACTGTATATTTGTTATATATGTGTGTAAGTGCACATGTATTCAGACTCTAAATAAATCATCATCTGCTGTGTTTTCTTTTTTGTTCCTTTAACGGCACAACCTTGAGCTATCCAGTGGCTGCATGATGGCTGCCACATGTCAGGTCAGACGCCCTCTTCAGATGCACTCGCTCCTATTT
Organism: Pampus argenteus; assembly: GCA_036937835.1. Classification (NCBI taxonomy): domain Eukaryota; kingdom Metazoa; phylum Chordata; class Actinopteri; order Scombriformes; family Stromateidae; genus Pampus; species Pampus argenteus. Next base: position 2,013,416 of record CM072872.1, on the reverse strand, counting down.
TCCTGTCACCTCATCATCTTCTGGCTCTGGCTGCACGCAGCAGGTTGCCCCATGCTGCTTATTTTCTTTCCATATTTCATTATCTCCCTCTGTTTCCCTGGACTGAAACCCTGCCAAAAACTCAATCTGTCCTCCTGCTCCGTGCATGTTAGGAGAGCAGCCTCCTTGTCGGTCAGCACGTAAAGTCCCTAAAGAGGTTCTCTGTCATTCTCTCCTGGTGGGAGAGTTGCATCTAGAGCTGTGGGATACGTTGAATTACTGCGGCATGTTTCATGCAGCACCTGGCAATTGGGACATAATAGCTGTCTTTGTTTACATCCATCAGAGACGCTCTCAGGTTGTTCTTTTTATTGCCAAAATCCAGACGCAAATAAACAAGTGTTGTAAACGTACTAAAAAAAAGAAAGTCACTCTTTACATTACAGTCACTGATCACAGTATCACCTCGTTACTTCAGTATTTTGGTTTTGTCCATGTGAGCATTACAAGTTTTGAATTTGTATTTGCTTTTTATGGCCTACAGGTCTCATTAACCCGAGTTTTTGAGTAAAAAAAGCATAATGTGGATTATTTCAATTGTAACAAATACTCAGATGAAAAATGTTGTCATCATTTCTTTAAAAAGGAAGAAACATAATTTCAGAAGCTAAACACTTGATTCCTCTGGATCATTTCTACAGTTTTTAGTTTTGCTGTGCTGCTCGACATAATGTAGTTCAGTATTTATCAGGACGGCTGCTGCTTTACTCCATACAGTTTCACTGTGTGTGTGTGTGTCTGTGTGTGTGTGTGTGTGTGTGTGTGTAACAGCTGACCTTTTGGATTCGTACAAGAACACAGAACATTAATTAACATTAGATCCTGACCAATCAATAGGACGGGCATTTGATTTTCATGAGAGGCCACACGATGCTTTGCAGTAGTTTATGTGGAGACGCATGTTAATGCCAGACGTACTTCCAACTGTCCATCCAGGATGCATCATGTCTCAGAGTCAGTCCCACATACTGAATTGTCACAGTGACAGAAACTAATGTAACTGTTGCTGAGTAATTATGTATTATTATTATTTTTATTAAGGATTGATTTTAAGTATCTTCTTCCATCACTGATCAGCCTTTCCTTTATTTTCATAAACTGACAATCAGGACTAATGAGCAGCTCCTCAGGTGTAACCGTGTAGAAACATGACGTGGTCGTGAGTTAAGGAAGTGGATTGTGTGGGTTCACGCTGTAATGAGCCTCGCAGGTTATACTGCTGACATTTAATGAGTGACATTAGAAACCTAAACCTGCTTTCGCTGTGCGTGTGTGTGTGTGTGTGCGTGTGTGTGTGTGTGTGTGTGTGTGTGAGGAAGATGTAGCGTCACAGGTGTGCTACTTGAGTCATGTCACCCTGAATTTCCTGTCTCTCCAAACACAAGATGGCTCCTTTCCACCAAAAACACCAGTGTTTTTCTTTTTTCTTTTTTTATTGCTTCTATAGCGATATTGTTTCTCAATAAAAAAAAGGTCACTTTAAGACGGACTGATTTGTAAGACAGGTGACCTCATGCTTTTGGCTCTGTGATCCGATTCCTGCCAAGAAACGTTCTTCATGCACGGGTGAGAATTCAGTGACCAGGTGTGAAAAGTGTCTTTCTGTTTATCTCAAACGTGATGTGAGTGAGGTTTTTCTTTTCTCTGAGCCGTCTATGGAAATCTTCCACAACAGCTCAGGGCAAGGTTGGCCATTACAAGGACCTTGGTATAGTGATAGCTATTAAATGGAGATGCAATAACCTCATGCCTCCATGATGGAACTCATTTTCATGTCCTCGATTAAAGCTGTTTTTATTTTTTTATTTTTTTTAACATGACAGTGCTGCTGATAAACGGAGGCCAGGATTTACTACCCACATAAGGGATTAAAGAAGATTAATTTAAATTTCTCCTGTCTTCGTTGTTCTCCTGAATGTATCGTTGAGCATTCGATTACCGCTCCATCTTTAAGTCACAAAGTTGGAAATCAATTATTTTTAACAGTTGTAGGTAACAAACAGAAATGCGGGAGCCAGTAAATGAGTCAGTCGGAGATAATGAGAATATAACAAGCCGTTAGCTGTGCAGCACCTTTAAAAAACACAATTACAATGTGATTTATAATTTAAAAAGAAAGAAAAGAAAATAACATAAAACCCAATAATTCTGCTCAAAATCAATATGTCTGAAAACAGCGATATGAACGCTATCATGGGGAAACTCAGGTTGCATCGTGATGCGTTCAAGACACTTAAATCACAGATTAATAAAGTGCATACCGTAAAGTGGAAATTAAAGCTGAGATGGACAATAAAGCAAATTCAAAATGACCCTGATCTGGATATTAGACAGATTTCTGCTGCAAAGGTCATGATGGAGTAAAGCGTTTTAATGGCTCACATGTTTAGTGCGTCTGATGTTGATGCTGTTTATTTATGTGGGGACTTCAATAGTCACATCGGTAGTCTTGATGATTGTATAAGTTATGTGGACATCATTCCTACCAGAATTTAGAAAACACTGTTGATAACTGTTTTAAGCTTTTGAGAGATGTAGTCTCACTTTACTGGGTGATAGATGTAAAATCCCTGATTTAACATGTTCACTGATGTTAAAGGTTCAAGTAGGACTTCATCTCATTAAAGAGGATTCACGTTTACAGTATACTAGAAAAACAAAAAAGGTTCTTTTATGTCCTCTAACTGATGTAAAACATTACTGTTGGACTTTATTGAGCAATTGGGATGTATTAAAAATAGACGAAGGAATGTGGATGCTTTGTATGATAGACGGTTGAACTGTGTCCGTACAGTATTGGATAAATGTCTCAACATTTATTAAGAAGAAATGTAACAGCCATAAATGTTTGGAGACGATCTTACAAACACTATTCAGTCAAGATTTGCAGACGCTGTGGGACAATTTAAGAACAGCAGAGAAACAAAAACCTGAATTGATTTGTTTCCTGGATGCAACAATTCAAAGTTGTTTTTTTTTTTGTTTTTCTTTTTGAGCAAAACAATGAATGATTTTCAAATTAAAGCTTCTATCTTGGGAGTTTAAGTTGATGATTATATTGTTGGCATATTATTATATGTGGATGATGTAGTCTTACTTGCTAAAAAATGAAAAAAGATCTACAGATTTTGCTGAAAATTGTAGCAGAATGATAGTTTCATTTTCCTAAAGGTTTCTCCAACGTCACGAATCCAACTGAAGTCTTGTCTCTGTCTCGGATAAAAGAGATCAATCCCTCCTGTCCGCATAGACATGAGGATTTCACTCTCCAGTTTCTTTTGCATCAGATTGATTTTTGTTTACACCTTTCCTTTATCCAGTCATCAATCAACTGTTGATTGATTTAAGACAAAGCAAAAAGAAAACATAGATGTCCTGCCCAGGTTATCGTTACCTGCCAGGACCGTCTCTCTGTTTCTGTGGCTCTCGGGTTGGCACCGTCAGTCTGCTCATTATACACTGAAATATTTCAACTACTGGATGGATTGATATCACATTTTGGACATATATTTGCAGTCACTAAAAGATGACTCCTAATGATTATGGTGACTTTTCATCTATAAGCAATTGAAAGTTTACATTTTGGATGTTTATTGAAATATATTGACAACTGTTGTCATATAATTCAGCCCTGAAAGAATGAATCCCAATAGCCTTGACCTTTTGACCCTTTATTTACTGCTCAAATGTTAAATTAGCCCATATGGTGGTTGCTACACAGTACATATCCTCTAATCATCATGTTAGCATTTAGCCTCATAGAGCTAGCAGCATAGTCTTGTTATTTATGCATTTACAATCAAATATTCTGCTCAGTTATTAGAAATGAGCCAATCTTCTATTGATTGATCTGACACCAGTCTGAGAACAAGCAGAATCAAATAGATTCATTTGACAACATATATATGCTTTATAATAATCATAATTGTGTTTTTATCATATTTCTGCGGCGTCCTCTATTATGAAACAAAGAATCTGTGCAGCAGCCTTGATAAAACAGGACTTGATCTCACAAATATAAGTGCAATATACTGTATGTATATACTGTAACTGGAAATCCTCTTTACAACAGATACTCCTATGAAGCCATTTGTGTCCAGTTGTTATGTTACTTACTGCCTTTCACATAAATGCAAACTAAAAACAACTGTGTGATTGTTTCTGAGGAAAGACCAATCATATCAGGACATTTACCCAGGAGGACAGGACCCTTCTCCCAAATGACCAATAATAATAATGATGATGAATGGATACTGTCAAACGGTGATTGTCTCCCTCTTCCTACACGTCTGCTTATCAATATGAGACGGATCATCAAATCGCTCGTTCACTTTCTTTCCAGGACTTTGGTCAATAGTCTCTCCAATTAACATCCAATTACCCCGACGAGGATTAATCACCTGGGACCAAGGGCAGTGAAGTTTGGAAAAGGTCACATATGTGCAATGAAGATTAACAGTGACATGGCATCGATTGGCTGGCAGGAAGGTTAATGTAGTGGGTGCATCGTAAGCTGTTGTGGCTGCATGATGCAAAGCAGGAACAATTGTTGATAACAAGACTGACAATACAGTGTCTGTTGTCTTAGGCCCATGCACATCAACTGTACTGAAGTCATAAAAAAGGGTCACGAGTATTTATGAATGAAAACAACTAAGAAATTCCAGTTTGGGTTTGTGAAACAGGAGGAAATACTGAAAAGGGATGAGTTACATTTTCAGTCTGCTAGCATTGCTGTTTTATAATTATTATTATTAGCAAAAACTAATGAAAATAATACACTGAATGTAGCATCGTTTTTAGCCGAACGTTGCACCTGTTTGCTCTGCGTTGCTGTATTTCTGTTTTCGTCATCCATATCAGTCACGACTTCCCCCCCAAAATTTGATTTGCTTCCCGCAGAGTGACATTTAAGAGTATCCTAAAAGGAACTCTGTAAATGGGCTTTTATCCCCACAACAAATCAACTGAATCAAATCTAATCATGCCTCTGTGTCTATTTGTCTTCCATCCAGCTCTGGTTGAACAATAAAGTTATATTCTGTTCTACGCTATGATCTTGTGAACAACAGCCTTGAGGGACAAAAGACACACTTGAGTTTGGTTGTGAATTTCTTTCACATACTAGGACAAAGAATCTTTTGTATTGCATAAAATGCCTGTATGTAAATGGTTGAATTCAGATGTCCTCACCCGCGGTTGCAGTCATATCCAGCCGGTGGCACAGAGAGAAACGTTATTACCTCGCCCTTGTCTAGAGAGATTACGTCTACCTCCAAACACACACACACACACACACACACACATACAATTTATGCATTCACTACAAGGGCAAGTCCTGGACTTGACCCGTCTCCTTCTTAATCTTTCAAGCATTGTTCCACTATGAGCTGGCAGCAGTACATCAATAACACATTCATCCATTTGAAAATCTATCATATGCAATATGCTGCCGTCCAAACACGCGTCATGTGACATGCCGATGCGACGGCCTGATTTTTTTTTTTTTATTGCACTGATGAAACATGCACTATAAATATACATAAACAAAGAGCTGGGATGAATTTTGCGACATCCTCAAAGCAACAAACCCAAACAAACCCGGAAGCACAGGTCCAATTACCACACACACACACACACACACACACACACACACACACACACACACACTCTTATCTCCTGTAGCAGCTTCTTTGCCAGGGGAGTCATGATTTAGGCGTTGATCCTTGCAGTCCCTGGAGATGCTGTGCTTGATTACTGTGGCCTGCCTGCTAGATCGATGAGTCATCAATAACAGTAATAATGTCTAACATGCTGCTGCTAGCCTTTATTGTTGCCTCCATGACGGCTCGCGGGCATAAAGGGAATCCAGTCAATATGTGGTGCGACGTCAGGATCTATAAAAAAAATCAGCCATAACTCTGTACGGGAATGCTCTGAGGATGAAAACAGCCTAATTAAAGAGTAATGTCGACCCCGTCGGTAATATGCAGATAGAATTGGATCCACAATTAGTTATACCCGCAGCAATATCAGATCATTTCTGTTAAAATAAACACAAAATTGCATTTTGTCTTGAAAAATAGTTTTCAGGCTTTTGGGCAATATGCTCATTCTTTCTGTATCTGAATAAAATGAGACGATTGATTAAATAAGCTGAGTATATGCTGAGTATGAAGAACATAACGACACAGCAAATCCAGCTTTATCCATCAAAACCTTCTATAAACTCTAAAGATTACTAATTCATTTGTTGTATCTCATCCTTTCATCCGTATATAAACAGAAACATGGAAACATTAATCTGTGGTTGTTGGGGGAGTTAGGTGCTGGGACCCTGTCTGGGGTGCAGTAACTGTGCACACTTCACTGTGAGGCTGACAGGTTTGATACCACTGTGTCTGTATAGAGACCAAAACCAACACTGGCCATGGTGGTCTGGTCTGAAATCTGCCCGGACGGACTGAAGATAAACTGATGTTTATTCATGCATCAGGGAACAGTTACAGCAACTAGACCTCTAAAAACACAAATGCTTGTTGTATCAATGCTACAGCAACCACGAGGCTCTATGGTTGGTTGGTCTTTCCAACACTTTGATCCTCACATGATGAATCTTACAGACTTTGGAAAATGTGATGGATGGTTGATCTGGTGCAGATATCCATGATGCCCAGATGATGAATCGTGATTACTAAATGTTTTCTGTTTTCATGTCGTTTCACCAGTCAAGTGAATCTCAGCATCAACCAGATGGACTGGATCCGATGTCCAAACCTTTTGGACTTTGGTGATCTTGCTCTTTCCAGCTGCAGGTTGATGTTTATGATCATATCGGCCAAACCACTGGCTGATTGGAGGTGGTCTGCCTGGAACTGGATTCTTAAGAAGAAAATCCACAGACCAACTTGAAATGTCACCTTTTCCTTAAGCTTAAGCAAGCCTGGCAAAAGCTACAAGTAGTAATTATAGCTGGGAAAAGACATCTGGTCACGGCATTGCTTCCCCACTAAGCTAATTAGCATATAGATATCTGATATCTTAGCTGCTCTGCTTCCAGTCACTATGCTAAGTGAGTCAAGCCATGTCCTGATTCCACCTCTGTACTGAAAGCACACATACACAATTTTAACATCTCAAAGAAATACACAAGACGTATAAATATTTCACAAAATGCTCCTTTAATTGTTTGAAGCTTTTATTACAACAGCAAGAACAACTAGAAGCAAATATGGGCTTTGAGAAAGATTCCTGCCCCTTTTTCTTTTCTTTTTTTTTTGTCTTTTCAAAGTCTACTATAAAGCGTACATTTATTATTCTATTTGTCAAAAGGACTTCACAGGCTGCCATTGAGCTAGACCAGACAAATTAAGCTATGATGACTTAATGATACATTTCTGTGGTGCACCTGAGAGAGAGAGAGACGAGAAACTGGCTACAAGACTACAAGAGACAAAATGATGAAAGTCTTTGAAGCTGCAGCAGCCGGAGTAATAACAAAGGGAATGATATTCATAAAAAGAGTCAAGGGGAGCGAGAGTGAAGGAGGCCCGAGCTCCGGGCCTGAAGGTGCCTCCCTGGTAATTACCAGAAGGTAGGCATTAAACATAAATGCATCATTATGTTAACAATTAATACAATTATGTCATCCCTCCCGGCGAGTGTGTTCTGCTGCGTCTGTGATGTGTGCATGGGGAGGGAGGGAGGGAGGGAGGGAGGGTCTGTATTAGGGGTGTTTTCATGTGCACTCATATGCATTCATGTGAGTAGATGTGTGTCTCACCTGTGGCAACTTTTCAAAATGATAAAATGTTAACATCTCTGAAATCAGTATGTTTCATTGTGTAGGCTTCATGTTTCAAGGTGCACATGTGTAGATACTGATTATGAAAGTTTATGAAGATGCTTTGAGCTGATATGTTGTATTTTCTGCTGAGAGCGTCCTCTCTGAAGACAACAACAAACGCTTCTCCTTCATGTTTAACAGGACATTTATGTCGGGTTGCCTTCTCCGCCATCCTGGACCTGCAACATTTGCACCCTCCCCCCCTTTCCATTCCTTTTATCCCGACTGAATCTGTGTCTCCATATCCTCCCACTCATTTCTTTGAGGTAAATAATGAAAAGCACATGTGCATTATGATCAGAAGAACAATAAAAAATAATCTTCTCTGAAACTGATGTTTGTTTTCCTTTGTCTTCAGCCAATTTTCCTTCTTTGTAATAAAAACTGACGTTTGTAGCAGCAGTGGCTGATGGTTATGGTAGGAAACAATGGAGTAATGCACTGTTGAACTGCCCGGCCATCGAGGAAAAGTCAACTCCCACCAAGACAGAAGCTTCGGTTACGACTCTCTAACGTTTCAGCTCATTTTCTTCAAGGAACAAGTTCACATTCGTTGTCTCAGACATAAAACCAGAGCGATTCCCACATTGTTAAAGACTGATTTCTGAAATTCAGTGATGTTTAAACATGTTTACAGAGATCTGTGTGAGGATCTGATTAAAACATACATCTGCAGCTTTTACTGATTCCAAAAGATGACATTAATATATGACGACCATTTTGATAACACCGAGTTTAATTGAGGCAGTTGACAAAACTATTTCACTTCAAGGTCCATTGGTGCTTTTGATCATATCACATGGTCTTCCTCAGCAGATGGAATTTGCCCAGGTGTCACAGAGTTGTCTAAGGTCAATTTTAAATGAATTTTATATGGACTTCCAACGTCCCCGTTGGCTTGAAAACTCACATTTGAGGCAAGGTTGTTTTGACATCTGCTGCTGCCGAGGTCAAGAGTGAACTTTTCAGCCCCGACTTTTAAGATGCTTTAATAAACACGATGGCGATGGCTGCTGCTCTCATGAATGCACACAACTCCAGCCGATGCCACTGGAGTTTAAGGTGGTTCAACTTGCCGAAATTGCCCTCTCTGTAACCATGGCAACAACACAAACCAGTGCAAGGGACACAATACAGGAGCTGATTTTAGTGGTTTCTGAGTTTCCTCTTCAGCTGCAGAGAAACAGACAGATCAATGAAGAGAAAGCTGAAGCTGTATCCTGCCTGGTACGATAAATCACGTTTATGACAGTTAACAGGGAACTTAAAAATATTATCTTTCAAACACGTCCAGAGTTTTCAATCAATCAAACTGTATTTGAATAGCATCTTTCATACAGGTTAAAGCACATGACTGGCAACCCGATAATAAGTAATAGTAAATAATAAAAAGCAAAAAAAAAATAAATAGTTATAGCAAATAATATACGTTTATAATACAATAAGAACCATACAAAACAGATAAAAGGCAATGAAAAATAAAATATATAAGAGAGAATAAAACATTCAAAACATGTGAATACAGTGAAATAAATGAGTGAAGAAAATAAATAATGAGCATACGATATTTTAATCAAACGCCAGGCTGAAGGGGTTTTAAGTTTTAAGATATCAACAGACTCAGCTGCTCAGATCTTTGTCGGACTGTTCAGGCGGCTCAGAGCATAAAAACTCAAAGCTGCCTCACCAAAGGCTTTTTGTCCTGCACTCCAGAGGATACCGTATTGGTTCATACATTAAAAGCAGACATGTAGGCTGCTGCAACACCACAAAGTGCTTAAAAAAACCCCCAAAAAATAAAATAATAATAATAATTTCAACTCGTGTTTTCTGGAGCTGCACTAAGAGATTAGTAGTTCATAAGTGAATATGAGCGAATCTGTACAGTAATGATAAACATGATCAACATAGGTCCATTACCCTTATTCAAAAGTGAAAGGTTGCGCTGTGAAATAATTCCAGTGAGTCCCAACAGCAATCAGATGCAATCAGATGCACAAGTTAACGAGCTGCCAGCACATGAAGCACAGAACAATTCAACGTACTGGTTATTTATCCAACGCAACAGAGTGACAAAAGACTAGCAGCTGCCTTAAACAGCCACGCGGTTCACTTATGAACACATTAGTGATTGGCGTCATTACTTTCTAAGTATACTGAGTAGTCTGACATCAAGAAAAATACTTTAGATAGATTAAAGAACCAATCAAGGTTGCGGTTAAATGCTGGGTAGGATTTGCTCATGGAAAGTAATCTATTTTCTTTAATTCAGCGTTTAAATGTAATGTAATACATTTGTCTTGTTTAAAGTAAAACTCACATTGTGCTGTTCTGTCGTGCATCCTTTAAATATAATGTATTCATGATTAGTATTTCTGTTCACGATTTTCCATTGTAACATCTTTTTAACTCCCATGAAATCCAGATAATTCACAGAACTTGTCAAGTGTGAAATAAATCAGAGTCAAAACAACGACAATGAAGCATTGTGAAGAAGAAATCACGGCGAGTCAAAGCATAAACAAATGTCTGTGATGAGATACGGGCGTTGAGCTTTCCCTGCTTCATCTGGAGGTTTGTCTTGTTGGAATCACTATGGGAGACAAAAACAAATACATCCTGTTACATCTTGGACAATAATATGTATGTATTCTCAAAATTTTGATGCCATTGTGTTGCATTTATTTACTGTGACGCCACAGAGAGCAATCTGTGAATGTGTTCGAGGGGGTGGACGGGTATATGGAGCTTTTATTCTACACATATTTCACGTTAATCACCAGAGAGCTACAAACTGAAGTATCCGACACGGTGGAAATAAGCGTAAATGGATGCTTACACACACACACACATGCACACATATAATGAAGTGTATTGATGCATACATAAACATGTACTGTATACCTCTTACTCAGTCCCTGGGAGTTTCACTTCCTTAATTACTGCAGATTTATTTATAAACTCCATCATAATGCTAAATACAGAGACTATTCACTATAGATGACGTGATTTTAACATTACAGCTATAATATAACATGTTGTTTTTCACCAAACTTGCTGCATCCTTGAATTTTGAAGGTGACCTACGATTGTTGTGATTTCCTGGTGGTTCATACATTGAACACATCAAATGTCCATAAAATCCCTGAAAGTAAAAAAAAGCCAGCCTCTCTGCCTCCGTTTACTCCTTGTGATGACATCTTCAGGAAGACAGTCATAGACAGTGACAGAGAAAAGAAAGAGAAAAGTTCAAACCCTGGCTTCGCTATCATCTCCGCTGTGCTGTGAAGTGGGTTTGAATGTCAGATCATCAGTTTCATGAAGCTATTTGACCAATCCCTGATACAACATTTCGTTATTCCCAACTTTTCTCTGTAACATTAATCCTGTCTGAATGGACCTATTTTTCCACATTAGCACTCGTGTTCAGTGTTCAGAGCACCGCAGGGATCTGAAATGAGCTGCAAATCTCTATCACAGATCTGGAAGGAATAAGCATTAATATGACGGAATGCAATGTTCTGCAAAACGCTGCAACAGAATTACAAAGCGGGAGAAAAACTGTGGAATAATCACTAGTCATCAAAAAGTTTTATGATGCAAAGCAAACAAACAATATGTTTTAATAACTAACCACTGAGAAAGGACACAGCCAACAAAAGAACGTCTTTTCTTGTCTGTTGAAAGGATCGAGCGATAGCAATCGAAACCATAATGAGTCACTGAAAAAGAAATTGTTGATGAATAATTGACATTTCTAGAGAGGAGCCAGAATCTTCTACAAGCTGTGGTCCAAACCAGGACATAATAATAATAATAATAATAATAATAATAATAATAACAATAATAATGTTGGATTACATTATGGTTATATGCATGTTTAACTTGGTCAGTATCAAATGTCTGAATGTGTGTGCACTCCAGCTGTAACCTCAGTGATCCCTGCTGAAACGGACATAATAGTAATACTGTACTACAAAGTGCTTTACAATATTAGTATAAATCATTCAAAACATTGTCATAATTGTGTTATTTTGCACTACATACTGCCACAATGAAAAAAAACTGCTTTAGATAAACAACACAACCACTCTGCTACACATCTACAACTTCAAGCCAATTACAGACACAAAGCAAAAATAAATAGATAAATAAATGCATACTTAGACAAATAATCCCCATTCATGACAGCGAGATGATCTCTGCGAATGTTTATTGTGAATGAGTGTGTGATCTCCTATTGGCCCCGACACAGATGAATGCTACAGCAGGCTGGAGCTCCATTATGAGGCATCTGCACAACAATCCCAACCACCTTCGCACGATAAAGACGAGCCTTGTAACAGCACATCATGCCAAATGAGCCTTCTCTGTCACATCTCACCCAAAGAAAAGCAATTGAGCTGCAACTGTGTGTGAAATAAGAGATGTGGCAGAGCAAACACAATGGAGTAAATACACACGTATGCACGCTAATAGAAATAAATGTGTTCATATGAAACATTTATTAGATTGTCTCTAGCATGCTTTTGTTCATAACTGAATAAAGTACAGTAGAAGCTATGACTGGTCCACACGTTAGCTAAAACTTGAAATGCCTTTTTCACTGGGGCTCAAAACATGTTCAGATCTTTGATATAATCAAGTATTAAAATATATTCTGCAGCCGTCTCCCACAGGTCACTTTGGTGGCATCTCAGTAGAGAGGTATATATACTTTATTCTGCAACCTCCAGCGACCAGCAGTGCTCTGTCTGTTTGAAATATCTCTGCCTGTCTGCACCACACTCCTCCATGAGGCTCATGAAAAGACATTTGTTCCCAGAGTTTACCCCTAAGATGTTCTCCCCAGACGGAGTGTTGTTTTAGGGGGGTACTTAAATTTCCTGGGAGGAAACACTGTCTTAATGGCTATATGTAAGGGAAACAAATCTCCTGTGCCCAATAAACACCACAGATTACATCAAATATTATGACATTATAGGCTGCAGCCTCACTCTGCAAAACACTGAAGCATCTCTGCTTATTTTAACATTGGAGTCAAACAAATCTGCAATTTGATCTATTTAAGATAGCCCTCTTTATGCTACCTCAAAACCACACAATGTTATATGATGGTCAGGGTTTAACTCGGAAATACAATAGATTTTTTTTCTCTCTGAAATAAACGTTTCAGTTTGTTGTATATTATTTGAACAAGAGTCTACGGCGCTGTGACCATTGCAAAGTGCGCTCATGCCCCCGGGCCCATCAAACAGCAGCCTCACAGTAGCTGTTGGTGCAAAAATGTCACTTTCTATATTTTCCACTTCAGCCAGTAATAACAGCAACGCAACCGTCTTATTATAGCCACAAATGTACACATTCTGCCACAGGATGAGAACTGACTTGGGTTGTTTATTTAGGGGTGAAGCATTATATATTGTGGCAGTAAGATGGTGAGTCACATGAAGGCTTGTTGCAGGGAATCTTCTTCTCTTATCCAGGCCGAGTTAACAAGTCAGTGCAGCTTCCAAAGGCCTGTGAAGGATTTTCCTCCGAGGCTGTGCAAAGATTGTGGAGGATGCCTGTAAAAAATCCACATGTGACAACTATATTTCTGTCTCCCTTAAAGGAAAATTCCACCCTTCAATGTTATTACACAGCTGCACATATTCATGCTGAGGTGTTCAGTACCAGGAGGAACATATAGTTTTCCTATATGTCTTTGCAGCAACCCTGAAAGAACATAAATAAATATGCACCTGCAGCTAGCTACTATATGTGTATGAGACAGTGATATAGCTGGAAGAAAATGCTTTTACTCTTATAAACACAGGAAGTCATAATTCTTCCCAGACAGCCAACAACAAAATATTTACATAATTTCTCTACTGATTTTACATACTGTATAAAGATCAGTTTACTTGTCACAAGGATTACTACTTAGCTTGTGAAAAAGCTAAATAGTTGGTGGTTCTGAAGGAGCTTTGAGGGCGTTTCAGAAAATAACCCTAATTAAGTCATCAGGGTTTTCTCATCCTGTGCTTGAGTTGAAACACAAAGACGGTGTTAAAACTGTGGGCGTGGAGGCGTGAAAGAAAGACGTGAGAATGTACCAGACATGGACAGTCTTGCAAAAAAATATGCTAATAGTAACATTATGGAGAAAAACAGGATCCAGTGTTTTAGAAGCTTGACTCATACAAGAAACTATACATCAGGGTACATATATTTATGTATAATATAACATATGTATATGTTATATTTGCATCTGTCTCTTGTGATTCCACCAGTTTCATGGAAGTGCAATGTCAAATTTCTGGAGTAGCCCTTTAAAAGATCTCAAGTTTCAAGTTACATTAAAAAAAAAGAAGCATTACGCTAAACATTTAAATAATCCAAGGGTGCATACAACAAAACACCAGTTAACAGTTAAAGCTACTGTCTCCCCTGACAACACAAGGCACAGTTTTAACATGTTTTAAACTCCCGTTCCTCATTACATGCCCGGAAAAACTGTACACATGTAAACAATTATTTCTGTATATGGATTATGAATAAAAAATAACATGTACATCCCAGAGATATATTTCATTACAGGACAACCCCTGAATGCAGCATGTCTTGTGGATGTATCCTCGTCTGTTGGAGCCACTGATGGTGGAGAAATTGCTACCTGTGACTCTTATAAAATATATTTCCCTCAATTTGCCCCATCTGAGTCAAGAAATAATAAAGAAATAAGCCATTTGCACCATTATTTTGAGGCACTGAGACCAAAACCTGTCAGGTTTCCAACACGATGAAATGTTTGTAACTTCCATTGAGCTGCAGTGGAAAATTCCAGTAAGGCTTCGTATTTTTTGAGTTCGTATTTTTTGAGTTCGTCCATTAAATGGGAAAAAAACCAAAACATTTCCAACAAGACTCAAAAATGCATAATAGTTGTAGAAATGTTTTATAGTGAATTCACCTGTATGGTAATACCTTCCACTGAAGTCTCATTTGTGCTAGTAAAGGTAGATGACACTGAGGCATGGCCATGTTGATCACCAGTAAGATTCAACTGTTGGGCCTTGACAGCTATTATGACCCAATCTCCTGATGGAAGAAGATAATTGTTTCTGCACAGATAGATTTTCTTCTTATTGAGTATTATTGAGCCTTCTGTGGATTTACAGCACAGCAGATAATGACATTCAGTCAAAGTCGCACAAATATGCAACTCAGACAAACAATCAGATGCAATTATGATTATTGCTCCTCTGACTCTGAATTCATAAGCACTTGAACGGGGTCTTGAGGATGGCGGGATGCATTCTCTACTGGAACTTCAATGTAATTCTTCTATTAATGTTGACAGGAAACATTGCATCTTGGCCACATATTGGATTTATTATTTTTAACTATAATCATGTTTTTACATAATAATAAAAATGGAGGGGGGTGTACAGATTTGAAAGACTATGCATCAACCAGAGGTGCAGGAGAGCCTATACTGGACCATATATAAATCCCTATGTATTCCCTCATTTAATCTTTATATATCACCCCCACTACATGCTGTATATTCTATTGAACATATCCATCCATTTTTTTCCCTATATTGCACTTCTGACTATATGTATAATTGCATCTTATTGGCTCAGCACTTTGTGCAAATTAAATTAAATCAAAGCAAAGAGAATCTAAATATTAAAAAATAGACCTGTTTGCACATTAATATATGCATCTCTTACATTAAAGACAATACTACTAGCCTTAAGCATGGAAATGTACTGTTGACCTACCAATTAATCAAAGATCAAATGATAAATGTATAAACCCTTTCTATGCCTTTATTTCCTTCTCACAGTCTTCTTTTCATATGCAACATATATATTGTCACGTACCAAAGGTCCACTTAGTTTAAGTGATGATATCTGAGCCAGATCCATTTGCTGATGAGGATGGTGAGGAGCATCCTAAACTGCCAAAAAGCAGTAAGAGAACCTTTGAGCTGAAATTATTTAGGATGCATCTTACTTCTCTGGTAATAGATTGTGATGAGGCTCTGCATGGCTCAGCAACGGAGCGTTTGGAAAGAAGCTGCTATTTTTTGTTGATAACAGATGGTGCAGCTCTGGCTTTCACAGTAAAGAATTATCCATGCAGCCTCAACACTTTTTGCAGTATCTCTGTATACTTTGTATAAAAGGGGTGTCTTCCATTCAGCTAACTGTCCTCAAACATTTTAAAGAAACCAACTGAGGTCAGCCATCATCATGTTCCAAACCCTTAAATGTGTCTTGACCATGGAAAAGATATCCAAACCACAAAAATATATATAAAAAAAACATAATGCAAAACCATAGGATACTCAGACAAGATCAGAACAGACTTGAGGATAATTAGCTTGATACCAAAGTGCTGTCAACCTGAATAGACCCGGATAAAGAAAGAAGACCAACACTGGCAGCAACATGATTCATCAGAAATTAATGAGCGGTGCAGTCAAAGAGAGCTGCAATACCTGTCATTTTACTTCATAATCACAGTGGTCAGTCCACTCCTGACACACATACCTAAAACCCACAGACGCACAACAGGGATTCAATGAGCGTATAATCTGAAAGAAAATGCTCATTTTCAGTTTGGTCCGCAGCTTCGTCGTTA
This sequence comes from Pampus argenteus, assembly GCA_036937835.1. Taxonomy (NCBI): domain Eukaryota; kingdom Metazoa; phylum Chordata; class Actinopteri; order Scombriformes; family Stromateidae; genus Pampus; species Pampus argenteus. Next base: position 1,996,894 of record CM072872.1, on the reverse strand, counting down.
GCCAACAGGCTCTCTGTTCTTCTTCCGATCCAAATGGAAACTGAACTGGACAGACTTACTGTCCCGAGAGCCAAACACAAACCATTTATGCATTTCATGATGAGGCTTTATAGATGGTTTAATTACAACTGTTCTTTCAGTAATCAGCTCTAATGTCCAGTTGGTGTTGTCCTTGTTGAGTTTGTGACACACATAGTCATTTCTACACATCCTCATTATGATGTGGTGAGATGAACAGTGAGTCCACGTGTCCTAGTGGTCAAACCTGGTCCACCTGGGATCTCTCTCCAACGCCCCCCAAAAATACTTAAACCTGCAATAACTGAAATTTGCAAACAGTTGTTTATTTCCACATCCAACAGCTACAGAGCAACATTATCATGATGTGGAGTTGTGTTTCTATGCACCAGGTGAATATAAATTCAATATTTATTCTCTATCAGCTCAGTTTTTGCTCTCAGAAATACAACAGCATCATGGACAATGTCTCTCCTGCCTTCACCGCTTACTAATCAGGTATTGTTGTGTACCACTAGAAAGCTTTTGTCACAGTGCCCATCAAATCAAAGTGTACAACTCTGACCGTACACATTTAGTGCAGCTTTTCTACAAATAGCAATTACGTATATGCATTTCATAATTACACCAGACAGTATCAGACCTTTATTATGGACAATAGCAACATCATCACCTGCAATTACTACGTGCATTTCTCATAATGGCTATTATCATGGATAAAACATCACATAATCTGCTTTACACCGTCACTGAACACTCATACAGGAATAATAGCTCACTCTCAACCTTTGTAGTACTCTCATTCACTCAGTTATGATAATTACTTACTTGTTGTGTACTGTATGGCTTTAATGCACTGTATTGCACATGAGGCCACCAGTGGGCCTTATTATCATTAGTAGTATACCAGAAAACACACACACACACACACACACACACAGCATCCCCACTGGAACGGGATATGTCAGCTCTTCCAGATGGTTCGTCTGACCTTCGTCTAACAGGCAATTTATCAGCAACAGTACTTGTTTTCTCATTAGTTTGTATTTTGGACCAAAAACAAATAACTCAGAAAAAGACAGACATCAAATATAAGCGGACAATTAATCACCAAGCCTACTAAGCCCTGACTGTGAGGTGCCTGAGCAGCTCTTGTGATATGTTGTGACTCACAACACAGGCTTTAATCGGTGCCATGATGTACTGTAGTGTGTGTACTGAGCATTTATGTGTGTACAAAGTATTACTAATGACAAACAGCATTATGAGTCCCATAAAATGGTGCAGGGGCAAAACAATCACACATCACCATCACTAGTTTGGTTTCCAGCAGCAGTAGCTCTGGCTTGGTAGTAAATAAAGTCATAATGGGACCAACTGGAAGTGTTTCTGAGCGCCGGCGTGCCCTTGCAGGTCTGAATCCGTTCGAGGAGAGAAGGTGACATTGTAAAAGATGCTGTGTTAAAATATAAAAGCTCAGAGAACCAAATGCTCGACTTTCATTTTCTGTCAGATTGTGTTTGGTTGGAAATACAGACAAAGATATTAATTGATGAAACTTATAATTACTGAAATATACCTGGATTTGTTTTCCTGTGATTACAGTCGACAGGTAACCGGTAGCTCAGAGCAAAGCAGCTTGCATTGCTCTTCACTGCCCATTTCAGACATGATTAAGTACAATGAATAATTATCGGGCTGTAAAAAGTTTAAAAAGCAGGTTGTATTATTCTCTAGTGTGCATTATTAGAAATATCATCATAACTAATTAAAGCAAAACCTGATGTCACAGAAACACGTGAAATGACTTCTGAACATCACATTATATGAGCTGATCATGTAATCTGTGTTCAATCAGACTGCAGTCGTATACACTGGGTTATAAATCTCTACTACGCAGCCATTGGACCTTTTGTTCATAAGAGCAAATGATTCATGTTACTGGTCATAGTCAGAAGAGCGTAACAGACAGCTGACATGGTTAAGAGCTTTTAATAACAAGGGGACTAATTAATGCTGATTTTTAATCGTTGTGAGAATAGTGTCAATAATAGAAACCTTGAAACAACCTTGAATCAATTCAGCTTTTTCCTTCCGACTCACTGTGTTGTCCTCGTTTTAACCTTCTACCTTTTCAGTGAAAATGTTTTGTAAAAACCTGCGTTTCTTCAACAACTTCAAAACCAGCTGATAGAAATTCAGTAGTGCAAGCTCCTCTTTTTACTGGGTCATTTGGCAACACATCAAAATACCTTCTTTGAGGTATTTTTATAAAAACAGATCCTGCCACAGAGTTTTTTATTTCTTTTGTTCTAAACAAAGAACTTATTACATTAGAAACGCTTGAGAGAAATCAAGGGCCTTCTAGGTCGGAGCACTTTGAGATGGGAAGTGTAAATACAGAGAGGAAAATCAAGTTAGGATGCACTCAGTGCTCATTTGCTGACAACGTGAAATGAAAGCAAGATGCAATAAGATCTGTGTGAGGAGTTTGCTGAAGGTGAGCTGTGGGAGAAACTTAATGAGCAAAAGCTCCACATATGATTGACTAAGAGGCTGCTAATTTGATTTTAGGCCGCCTTGATGAGCAAGTCAGCACTCAGATGGAGACAAGAGGAAAAAGAAAGGAATTTATCGGAAAAACCTGGGGTCACTTGCTTTCAAATCAGTTGCCACTTCAAAGGAGAGACAATATGACGAGAGCCACAAGCAAACACGTTTGTTTCACGGGGTTCTTTTCTCTGACTTCTCTTTGCAGACCATAATTAACTAAATCGCATCAAGTGAGCGCAGAAATGACAGGCCGTGTATCACACCTTGCTTTCATTTGCAGTCTTGTGCGATGGTTTCAAAAGGCAGATGAAAGGTGGGACCACGCTGAGCAGGTTGCACAAACAGGCGCCGGGTTTAATTTTCTACTTTTTTACCTCAAGAGACCTGCAGAGAAGAAACAAACCTAATCACACTGAATATAAAAATATTATTTCACCTTTGCAGGGAGCAACTTGTAATTTATTAGAGTCTGTCACAGGTAAATTTCAATCAGAAGATATAAATATTCATGTATCTTCTCACATGACATCGAAGCTACTTCTTTCCTATTCATTTAGCAGGTTTTAATGCAGGATCTGCTCATTTTAGCCAATGTATTCATCTACTTGTTCATATTCTATAAATAAAACTGGGATGATGTTGTAGTTCTCTCATATCTCGTATTAGACTGGATTTAGAAGTGGATAAAGGGGGCTGTTAGTGACCCTCATCTCGATATATGTTGTTCTACATGTGCTTTTTCTTTTTTTTTCTTTGTGCTCACCATTGTCGGAGTGTAACAGACACATGAAAGCTGATAAGTGAGAGCCAATGAAGCACAGCGAAACCACCTAAACAATCATCAATAATAGATAGTTGCACTATCTTCTGGGCTAAACACTGCAGGAGGTACGAGTCGAGTGAAACCGAGCATCTGTGGCCCAAACAAAAACCCTCTGAAGCTCTGATCTCTGCCCCAACACCACCAGCACCACCCTCTCTCATCTCTCCACCCCGCCACCGTCTCTCCAAGAACCTAATACTTAAGGGACTTTGCAGCTATTTAATGTTTAATGCCCTCTAAAGCCAGAAGAATGCTAATTTCTGTGGCCTGCTACCAATTTTCCTCTGTTTCACTCTCACCCCAAAATTACAAATCTGTTGTCCCCACGGCCCTATTTATCCCCGGTGTTACAGCTGGGGACAATTATGCACAGGAAGCTCGCTGGGGGACGTATTTTGGGAGCAGCCAGGAAGTTAATGGCGGATCCATCCTTCAAGGAAGCACTAGACTACAGGGGGGTGCAAACTGGCCACGGGGCCCTTCTGGGGTCTCTTCACTGAACCCCCACTGGTTCCTCGCCACCACCATGACCTGTGAAGATTAGCCTAAACAAGACATAGAGGCGGGTGGGGGATTTGGAGAAAAAGGGATGAAAGAAGGGGAGAAAATGAGAACCAACTCTGCCCCTTCTCTCTGTTTATCCTCTGTCCTCGCCTCCTACTGTGCACAGCGTTTGTGTATTTCAGCGACCCAAACCATCATATTTCCGGGCAGAATAAAATGTCTTTGTTTCTCTGTCTCAAGCTGTCATCTTTGAAAGTTTTGTTTGCTTCTGAAAGCGGGTGAAATCTGAATTGACCCTGTCTTGTTTTGAAATGCAAACAACATTACATTTTATTTTCTTTGGCACAGCAGGAACAAGTAAACTGACCAGCATCCTATTAGAATTGTTCAAAAGGAAGACGGGCGATAGGCTTCAATCACAAATGTTTGGTAATTTATTTAAAATTATGCATGAGCAAAATAACAAAACCCTACATCTGAATCACTAAATGTGAGAGCAGCACTGCTTTAAATGTTCCCATTTGGAAATCCTTGTGAATCACGACCTTCCTTCTGTACAGTCTGAATTATCGATATACAGTCAAGCTTTTCTGCAATAGGAATAATAAAAAGTTTATGATTTGATGGAAACTCTTTTTTTCATTTTCAACATCAGTTTATTGGCACGCTTGTTATTTATTCATTTATTTGACTCAAGACTCTGATCACACGGTCAGGAGCACACATTTGTTTTTTTATGTAAATTTCACTTTTACCTCTGAACATTGAGTGAATAGAAAATGTAACAGAATCCACATAAAAAGAGTTCAGACATGCTGCTGGAGGAAAAGACGTTTGTCTTTGAAAACTACAAATCAGGAAAATCTTATTGTCAGGAAAAACCCCAGCATGTTATTATAATTATTTTTAAGGGATCCAACATATTTATTGTGTTGGGGGTTCGGTGGTAGACATGTTATATGTTCCATCCCTCTAAAAGACTTTAGCCATGCTAGCAGTCACGAGTTGGTCCACCACAACACTTCATATGGTTGTAATGACTTTAGAGAGCTGCTGGATTTTCTTTCTTTCTTTTTCGTGCATATTTAATGCTTAAAAGGCTTTTTTTTACTTTTTCAGCAGCTTTATCAAAATGCACACTTTGTATGAAGAGTGTGACAAACGTAATTCAAAATGCTGCTTTTTCATAGCTTTTCACACGTCACACTTGTTTTGTGGGTGAGTGTGTGTCTATATATGTTTGTGTGCATCCCGGTGCATTGTGGGAAGGCTGACTGATAAACATCCTCATAAGGAAGGCAGGTCGAGGTGGCATTTATCCACCGGGACGCTTTTGTTCTTGAAACAGTCCCCTGTGCTTTCAATAATTCAACAGGCGGTCTTTTCTTCTCTTTACTTCCGCTTGACATGATGCCAACATTTACCACCTCAGGGTAAAATATCTGTTTGCCTTCACACCCCCTGGGAGGCGCAGAGAGAGGAATCACACATCAATGAGATGTTATATACGAGGTTATGTATTTACTCTATGTCATTATATCCTCCGTCGACTGTATATGACTGTGCAGGTGTCTTTTATTCTCCTCTTCTTGATTGCCATCACACACATGAGCTTGTTACTTTATTATACATGTTTCATTGCTGTTCTTTATCCAACATAAGACAAATGGATATCGTATCGTGGTATCATGGTTTTAATAGCTTTCTTAGTTTCTTATGAAAATACTAAATTATAAATTAAAGTAGAGTTAGCTGCTAGAACTGCTGTTACTCGCCTTGTGTTGAAGCTCCTTTCTATTAGTGCACATATAACCTTCATAAATCAGTAGCTGCGTGTGTGGTTCCCATCGGCATATTCATGATACATGTAGGGATGGTTTAAAGCAGATGTGTTACTGGAAAACATCGTAAATAACACACACAGAGGCGACATGAGGTTTTCCAAATTTTGAGCAGAATGTGACTCAGATCACATATCTATACTGTATCAATACTCTGACAGGTCAAAGGAGGGAAAAGCTTTCCCCAAACCAATTTGAAACATGTAGTACAAGAACAGTAGTAAAATCACAATTTCCTGGTCATTTAATGAAAATCAAGATTTATCTATTTAAATCCATCAGAGCTAATTTGGTCCTAAATCTAATCTCTGTCACGTCTGTTGAAGGAAGAGAGATTAAATGTAATGACAGAAAACACATTTCCAAAACACTGTTCTAGACTGTAACGCTGCACTTCAGGCCGTTCGGACCCTGAAAGTCACTAATGATGAAAGTTGGAGACGTTTTAGCCTCTAAGCTTGGTTAAAAACAAATGCAAGAAAAGTGCATCGCAAGCAAGAAAAACACATGCCAGGGACACATTGAACAACAAAAAGACACACTGGTTTTAACACCATCACATGTGATCCCCCCTACTTAGCTCATTGTTCTTTCCCACACCATTCCTTAGTGACATTTTAATGAGTTTATTCAACTGTAACATCAATAAAAGTCTTTAAAATCTTTCAGTTTCTTCTATTGTTCACCAGAAACCACAGAATACTAAAACAAACCAGTTGCTACACATGTGTACTCATAATGAGGTTTACTCGTACAGCGCTTTTCAGAACCAATGCTACAAAACGCTTTACGGACGATAGCAGACAGAAAATCTAGTTTTACTTTTCTCTCATTGGCCCATCAAATATGATCTGATATTGCCGGCATCATATAAGGGTCATACACATCATATCAGTTTAATACATCCACCATCTTTCATGTTTTCCCCCGGGATGAAACGCCATTGTTTCAAAGTCATTGGAGGAGATGTCACTTTGAGCTTCAGCTACACAAACATTTTTTTGCCCCTGATCAGCCACAGTGGATGACCCAGGTGGGATTTGGGGAAGGAGCCCACCTGTCCCAGGCCAGAGGACAAGACAGAGTGATCACTCTTATTTCCCCCAAGGCCATGGTGTGTGTGTGTGTGTGTTTGTGTTCTCGAGGGTAATCAGGCTCTGTGTTCAAAAGGATATGAGCTCTCAGAGGGTCAGAGGGGCCTACCTGACGACCACGTTTATCATCAGCTGAGAAGTGGAGAGGAAAGGTCACGTGTGACCATCTCAGATGTTGTTCAAAATCAATCTCAGAGTCGGCTGCACCCACAGACCAAAATAGAGACTGATTGTTTGGTGTTGTTGTGCAGCTGTGTGTCACTGCCTGTACGTCTGTTGATTTGTTTTGCCATGAGACTGATATCTGAAAGCACTTTTCTATGGCTGTGTGGTGGCTAATGCTACGTGGGTCAGAGTCATTGTCAGCCATGATCCTCTCCAAACAGCACATTATTTGAGAACTCAGGAAGAACATCTCAAATGTCAACTTTTTCATTAGTTTGGCAGTCAAAAGACATTTTTTACAATGAATAAATAAAAACAGGAACAGGACGTCCGTCATGCTTGTGGCAGAAATCGGCCTCCATACTTCTGTGCTGGATACCAAAGCCACTTCATTAAGGATTTATGCCATCACAGCTACTTCTCTGTCTGCACCTATGTGTTGTAACACTGTGTCTTTGATGATGAGACCCTCTTAAGGAGTCAGTCAATTAGCGTTCCTCTGATGTGGCCTCCTTCACAGATGAGCCTTTTTCAGTAAGACCTCCAGAATAAACAGCTGTGTAATCTTATTTAGCAGCACCTGGGCCATGGCGGCGCCCAGATGAAGTCATTAAAGGTGCCTGTTCTCTGCGGTGGACAGATGCAAAGGGAGATAAATCCACAACACCATCAAATGTGTGTTTCACCTACAGCCAAGCAATTAATCCCTGATTACTGTGTACATGTTTATGAGATTGATGATTATTTAACTAAGCAGTAGTGAACCGTTACGTTCTGAACTCCCCTAACAAGCATTAATGTGGTTTATACTGTTTTTATTTTGACTGGTTTTGATGTTCCCATACCGGGAGTCGAACCCGGGCCGCCTGGGTGAAAACCAGGAATCCTAACCGCTAGACCATATGGGAGGACATGGATTATTAAATATATGTTCATACACTTTCTGTAATGAAAGATAAAAACAAAAAGCATGCAAGTCTGTGGTCTAACTTATGTCATCATTATTACTGTGTCATCATGGTTCCCATAGAAACAATACAATACTGCACTGCTGTCTGCTGGGGTGAAATTAGCGCTTAGACTCCTGTCAGCGCTATTCATCCCGATGGCTCATCTGTCAACAGATGCTAACGCTAACAGCAGGCAGGTCACTGTGCCGATCGTCCTCTAAAGAACAGGGAAGGCTGCACTCGGTCATTAAAGTGATAGATTTGCTCTCTCCACCTCTTTCTGCCTTATTTCTCTTTTTTTCTTGCCCTCATCTGTCAATCTGTTGCTCTCAGCGGATGCTGACAGATTCTTTCTCCTGTTCTATTTCTCTTTTCCTCACACAGTCACTCACCCCTTTGTTCGTTCCTCCCATGTCATTCTTCCCTTCACTATATCTCCGTCGGTCTCTTGTTTATGAACTGGAGTAGCAGACAACCAACAACATCCCATCCTAATTATCTATCAGCTGGATGAAGGCATTTATCATATGTATAATTAAAGGAAACAGAGGAACAGGGTTTATCTGTGGGCCTCTGGGAGCTAAAGGTGACATCATTAGCCCACGTTCAGAGGCCCGGGCCTGGTCAAAGAGGTAGAAGAGGAGACGTGGGGCGGTGAGGGGTGTCTGTGAGTGGACAGAGTCATTAAACTGGGCCTTCATTCATTATGGATGAGCTGTAAGGCCGTCTGATCCAGCCTGTAATTCCAGCCTCTCTTTGAAGTGAAAGAAAGGGGAGAGAATGAGAACGGAGATGGAGGGACACTGAGAGACAACTGAGAAAAGAGAAAGAGAGGGAGAGAGATGAGGGGAAGAGATGAGGTATGAGCTTGAGAAAGAAACACTTTTCCTCCTCCTCTCTCTTTCTTCTTCGGCTTTGTTGAGCTGCTGCTCTCTTGGTTCCTTGATCTTACCATCTTCCTCTTTTTACCCTTTTGGTTCGTTTAGTCAAGTCCAGCAATATTAGATGCATTGTGATAGAATAGTGTACATTCATTTTCTCCAGAGGATCAATCATATTCAAATCAAATTACTAACAACTTTATTGTCTTGCAGCTTAAACATCACATATGTTGCGAAAAAGTAAGTATAGTGTAGTATAGTAGTATATAAGTATACTACTACTACTATATATATATATATATATATATATATATATATATATATATATATATATATATATATATATATATATAGTAGTACATGATTGTAGCATCAGCAGCTTTTGTCTCAGTGTTTTTCTTCTTGTTAAAGTGGGCGTGGTCCAGTCTCTCACCTTTTCATTGACACACAGTTATCCATAATGTTACTGGTAGTTGTTTGCTGTAATAAGCACGCCTGATATCAGAGCGCCTCTTCTCAAAGAGTGTTGTGAAAGAGCAGTTTAAATCCGTGTCACGGCAGACGTACTGTAAATACCTTTGATGTGACAATTTCGCCGGCACATTTTCTGCACTTTTGTGTCATTTCTGTGAGATGTGCTCTATGTTCCCATTTATATTTCTGTCTGCTCCCACTTGCCTCCTTTCCCGCTCTTTCACCTTTGCTATTTCCTTCCTTCCTTTATTTAACTCAAATCTTTACAGTTTTTTGAAAGTATCCCAGGTTTAGCTGTGAATTATGGGTACATTTATACACTTTAGGACTGTTTAGTGGACAGAGTGCATAAGGCTGATGTACAGTAAATGAGATGAATGGAGCAATCACAGGCGTTGCACCAGCTTGGGGAGAAAATGCTTGAAAGCAAGTTTGCTTCTCATAAAACCTTCAACAATGTTCACTCACAATGCTTCTCAAATGTTGTGTTTCTGTTTGGTGTGTGTGTGTGTGTGTGTGTGTGTGCAGAAGTAGCTTCAGTTAAGGGACACTATTTCTATCACTGTATTGTGTTCCAGTGCAGACGCTGACAGTTTTTCCTCTTCAATTACTTTGTGGTGCTGAGACACGAGCTCTTGTAAACTGATTCTCTCCACCAACAGGGACATTACACACAAACAATAAAGCAGTGATAATCAATAACTTTTTGTTGCACATTTGTCATTTTAATGAGCAGCTGGAACAGTAGAAGTCGTCAAAGACAACAGTGACATTACCAAAACACACACGAGTAATACACACTCACATACCTGGACTAAATATAAACCAATGAACCTCATTAAGAAAATACCTTTGACCTAGTGTGCATTTCAGCTCTTTTCATCTTAACGAATGTGTTGCCAGGAAACGTTAGAAATTTAACTCTTAAATCAAATATATGGAAATAAATAGAGGATTTGGCCTATTGCAGGAAATTTTTATTTTTAGTAATAATAATGGGTGTCTATGTACTTAACATAACTGGTGTCCATCCATGAAAGTCAGTTTCTTTCCTTCTGTCAGGGTCTCTTTCTGTCTTTAACTCCCTGGACGGTTTCGTTTGTGCTGAGACAAGCACATAAACCAGAAGGAACCACAGAGAAAGAGGTAATCCCCATTAGAAGATGACAGTGTTTAAAGCCAAACAGACACCAGAGCACCTAAATCTATCTGCCTTAATGAACCAACACGCCACTTTCAGCCTGAGCTTGCAATTATTCTTACTTTCCCTCCTTGCACTCACATGTTCCTTGTATTTGCCTTTACTTTGCATCTAATGTGGTGGTTTGCTGCACGTCTGCCTATTAGCTAGCGTAACCCTTAACCTCTTCTCCCAGCAGTTGTTGACAAAACATGATTTATGCATTGTGGCATGCGATTCAGAATAGCACAGGTATTTGTTTACATATTTCACAAATGTTTTACTATCAAGAGGCCAATTATTGCAGATATAAAAGTTGATGTTATGGATGTTGTTGGTATGTGCTCACATCTGACATGTTGACATGTTTACCTCCCTGTGATAAACAAATGCAGATCATCATACTTTCTTTAGAGCTTTGGCAAGTCGTGATGCTACAGTGGGTTGATGGTGGGTTGCCTCATCTTTTTTCTTTTTGTTTTCTTGTCAGTTTTCACATACTGTACAACATAATGCAACGCACACACAAGCTCACACACGCTGACCTTATGAGTGACTCATACTTACACAATATGCAGACGAGAAGCTTTGCTCCGTTTATAAATTGCCCCTAACTGACCCGTCCACACATTCCCACATTCAGAATACAGTTGCACATTTGGGTTTAGTTTTCCTTCTCACTAGATGAACTTATATTACATTATGTATTTTTGTATATGAAATAGTGTTTTTTAGATGTAAAATTAAAGAACTTACAAGTTTTATCAGTCTTTCATGAGCTTTTAACGAGGAGGTAACTCACTGTGTATCATTGCTGAACTGCTACTAATCAGCAGTGACAGAGCTCCACTGCTTAAAGCTACTGATTCAGGCTGTGCCAATGGTAATGCAGTACAGTCCAGTTTAAATATTCAGTGTTAAAGATTTGTTTGTGTAACATGCACTGAACCTCTACTTTGCAATAATGCTGAAGCTCAGACTTGATTAAACTTACCAATAACTCCTTCTGTTATTTCCCTGCAGGTACTTATAATTATATATTTAATTATTCATCTAGTATGTTTTAATTCCAACAAAGTGCTGGCTTTATATGCCATACACTGCTGTTTGTGGTGATGTGTTTTACACATGTAGTCCTGTACAGACGTTAGCTGCAGCTAGCAGAATATGTGCCGACGTCTATTTTTTGGTGTAATATTTTCCTCCAGTCTCACTTCGTTTTTCTCAGTATGTTTATTAAATGTCATAAAATAATGAGTTAAGTGCAACTTTAAACATTTTCAGTTTGAACTGATGTCAAAAACAAACAAAACAAAAACAAAAGTAGCATCCAAGATTTGAGAAACTGTTCTATTGTAGAAATGTATATGACCTTATGCATAAGCAGTGTAGATGCTTGAACTGAGCCAGGATGCTTTAGTGGTAAATCAATCCCACACATGACATCCGGCAAGCAAATCAAACTGTTCCCAAGGTACGGTTAACTCATTCACTCTGAAAAGGATAGTGTTTCCTGTGATCGTACGCTGAGATTTCCAAACCCGTTCTGAAAGGTTCCCCTCCGACAGATCTCTTTCCATCAGATTTAAAGATTACTCGTATCCTGGTTCAGCCTCTTCTTGGCACCATCAACAAGTGCTGTCTCAGTCTAGATCAGTGACATCTGCCTGTTTATCATGATAGTGTGACTTTCATTTACCGCATGCTTTTCCACGTTTGCTTTCATAAATATTGTTTGTCACGCATCCTTACTAGTGTTTGGAACGAAATACATTGTGAGAGTTATCAGTTCCTTTTGTCGCGTGTTAAACTGCTGCAACATTAGTCTGTTATATTTGATTTTACAGTATATTTGTGTATTTTTGCTGGTGTAAAATATTAAAATAAAACAAAGACAATGTGGAAGTTCTGCAGCATCGTAAATGCCAGTAAAAGAAAAGGGATACTCCACCAATTTTGCATTTAATAATTAATAATTATTTTTCTTCTATTTGACTTGACTTCATTCATTTCTATAACTTTCTGGCATTTGCACCCACTTCACACAGCGATTGGCCAGCTGTGCGGAGGTGAGACAAGCTTCAGAGTTTGAACTTTCTCGCTCTCGCTCTCATTTTCCAACTATTTATGAAACACGATTATTGTCTTCTAGGAGAGACTGACTGTTATTCCCATATTTAAATGATATTGCAGATCCCTGGTTTTTCACAAAAGGATGTGACCTCAGTATCTTAAATGGCAGCTGCAGTCATGTAGATGATGGCAACTCTAAGAGTAATCTACACACTAGATGAAACTAAACTTTTTTAATTTTTGCTTTTTTAATCTGACCCTGAAACACATGCCTCATAAGCATAATGTGTATTAGTCATGTGCAAGGACACAGTTCAATCATGTATTTCTCTCACACACACAGACACACAAATGTTACACACAGTCAGACACACATTGCTGTGGGCCTCCGACTTTCACAAGACCAAATTCATATTAAAGTTACAACATGCAACTCTGCTTCATATGAATAATCAAATTCTTTTTAAAAAGAAATGATAATGATGATGATTTGTTCTTACCTTTTCTCATCCTGACATGGTCAGCCTGGTACTGATTTACTACCATGGTTCAAAGTTGCCACGTCCTGTCTGCTTTAGATATCTCCCCACAGATAAGTGTAGAGTAGCACATCTTTAAACTTAGAAGTCTTAATTCATGTCTTCACTTCAGTTATGATTAATGATTAATGGTGTCAAAAGCTTCAACGTGATCAATCAGCACAGACTCTGAGAATAGTAAAAAAAAGACACGTTCAATTTAATTGAAACTTATTCAGGTTTATGTTTTACTTAAAGGCAACTAGTTTATCATCACTTTGAAATACAGTTTTGAAACAGGTCTGTAGTTTAACCAGGAAAGGGAGATTTTTTTTTTTTAAAAGGGCTACAGCTTGTTTAAAATACTATAAAATGACAGAAGCCAGAACCAGCAGATTCAAGGACGTCGTTTAATATAGATGTTGGTAAAATTTCAAGGGGACTCTGGGAGGGTTTAATACCTGCATCAGAGAGCTGTATTTCAAAATGTAAAGCTTGTTTAATACAACATCAATGGAGAGAAGAAGTAAAAAGACCTTAAGATACTGTAAAATATTTAAGACTGTTAACATCAGTACAGGTGTGTGAGGAAGAGTTCATGTCCTGACTGTAATAAAACTCTTTCCTTCTCCACCCATTTTAATGTATATTATGTCCTTCATCAGTCCCATGACCCCCCGTCCTCCTAATAATAGCTCCAGCTGCCTGCTTAGCTTGCACAGTACTGCATGTGCTGCACTGTGTCTACATCACAGTGAGAAGAGCTAAAAGACAAGGATGAAGATAGTTAAGCTGTTAAGCCACCACTGGTGAAAAACATCCAGCATGTCAAGAAGCACCTACAGTATGTCAAAAGCTCCAACACACACACACACACATTCATGTCTAGACACACGTGCAATATGTGCAAAGTCACATATTAGCAGGTTTTCCTATCCATAAGCTTCAGAGTTCACACATGGCTTCCCCATCAGTTCTACCTTCTCCATCCTATGTTTTTCTACAAACTACCCTTCAACAATGATGGCTAAAGACAAAGCATACTTCATGGTGCGGGGTGTGGTGTTGACTGGTATTTGTCTCAAGGGATTTAGTTTCCGTAAAAACTCGTGGCAAGAGAAAAGAGGACTGAGGGAGCATCTACTCCCTTCCTCCACCCCCTGCATCTGGATTACTATAGCTGCCACAGCCGTGCACACATGGTCAGAGTTAGGTCTCAATATGTCTGGCGGCTGACTCCAAATGGATGGTGTATGAGGTTGTGCCATAAAGGATTACAGAGAAGTAGAGGAGCGATGCAGTGGGGCTACAAGACTCCAGGTGCAATTGCACGGGCCAAAGGGGTTGAGGAGGTTGCTTTAAAAATGTAATTTGTCACAGACTACCTGGTTAAAACTCTGTAATCTGCAATATGATATCATACAATGGGATGCAGCTTTACTTGTCCCCTCAGGTTCATTTATTTCAAGGAAATTCATGGCTGCAGACAGCACTGCATGGTTATTTGGTGAGGCACGGCGTGTCTCAAGTTTCAAGAATAATAAACGTTCACTTTGACAGTTGCAGATTGAAACTGTATGATGAGAGTTACACAGGTTTAAGTTAAGAGTTAAACTGGGCAGATACTATAAGCACTGAGACCAATTTGAACCAAGAATTAGTCACCCACAACTAATTTTAGGATGTGAAATCTCTGCCGGATTGACAGGGTGGTTTGTGCATTGGTGCTTTGTGTGTATTGTCAGAAGTTCGGTAGTCTATCAAAAGATTATGTTATTTTAGATGGAAAATCAGACATATTTGCATCATATATTTGGATCTCACTCATGTCCTCATTTTGATCTCTAGAAGTTACTAAGATTCTTGGAATAATTGTTTGTGGAGATTTTCCCAACACTTTCTCTTATTTCTTCCAACATTAAGTTGATTAATATGTTACGGAAGTGAAACAGACTGATATGAACTTCTCCATTACTTCTTTTTTGAATTTGGTCTTCTGGACGACATGTCCAACAAATGAATTTTTTATTGTTTAATAGATGTTATTAACTTACTAACTAAGTATTATAGTGGTTGTGTCTAACTGTTGACTAAGACTGTACTGTGATAAAACTACAACTGACCTCAGACCATCCATAAAGCACTTACCTTCAGTTTTATTTTGTACACAATCCACCATCTAACGGACGTCACTTCTGATTTACCCAATCAATGCGCATCAGCCACCAATTAGTACGGACCACTAATCTCCCATGATATATATAACATATGACATATATGACAGAGAATGATTTCAACTTGCAAGTCTTGTGCCATCTGTCATCACAGCCTTTTGACAACTACCGGCACCACGTCGATGCAGTGAAGGCAGTTCACAGAGTCTGCCCTTCGCCAGCGAAGGTGTCAACAACAGTTTACCAACAGTCAAGGGACAAGTAACATGTCTCTGATGAGGAGGTCACAGCTACCACTTTAAGCATCACCAATAACTTCACATTCACCCTGCATCAGATAGAGGCCCCACCCAACAGCACCAGTCCTCCTCTGTCTCCTCCTCTGTCTCCTCCTCTGTCTGGCCAGGTGGTGGATGCGATGTCAGTTCTGCTCAGGTGGAAGGAAGAAAAATTGTACAAATCTTGTGCACATCTCAGGCATTCAGGCCCAACAAAGGACACCACATGTGTGCATCTCATGACTAATTTCTAAATGAATTGACTGAAGTTCAGATGAGTATCAAACAACCCACATAAAAGAGTGAGACAGACTAATAGCTCTGATTAACATTCACGTCTGTCTCTTCCATCTCGTTCTTTCTCATGCAGTCACCCACAAAGACACACACATGCTGAGTTTAATGTGAGAGCAGTAAGCATGCTGATCCCCTCTCGTATTTGCAGGTACCATGTGGTATCACCATGATTTAGCCATATCGCTACAATCCCCCAACATTACATATGTATGAGGATAAGGTTTTCCAATCACTTTTGTGTGTCTTTTAAATTACTTCTCTGTTATCACTGTGGATTATTACCCTACGCCTCTTTCTCCACTGTGGAATGAATTCAATTCTCCCATGCTGAAGATATTACCTGCCTATTGTAAGCGGATGTCAGTGTGCCTGGGGTTTTCACTGAGTTACTGTACTTGTGTGTTGGTTTCAAGCGCAGCATCTGACTGAGCTACTGAATGAGATGAAATGCAAATTTTGCAAGATAACTCAGGCTTACATGTACATCTGTGGAGTGCTTTTATGCAATCTTATAGCAGGGTAGTAAGAGCACACAGTAATTATGGTATCTGCATTTTCTTTTCAAGTCTATTTTAATACAATATTCACGTGCCATATATGTAAACCGTGGTTGTCTTCCTGCAGTCGTTCTTCCTACTGGCTGATGGGGAACATAGTATAAAGTTTCAGCCGAATCAAGTTGGTATGTTTGTCCTGGCAGGTTGTGTAGCAGCAACAACACTACAGGCAATCACCAGAAAGTGTCTCTTCAGAAAGGAAATATTGTCCAGAGAGACACAAGGATGTATTTTATGCACTAAAAGGACTGTGTCATTTGACTAATGCAGGCCACATTTCAAGTGTCTCATATCTGGATAAAACCCAGATGAGACGCATCAGGGTCTTCAGTCCGGAGGATGCTAGCAATGCAAGCTAATATCTATCCTGACCAAACAATCCTTGTGAGACAACAGTTTTGCTCTTCTTCACTCGCTCACTGCTCGCTCTCTCATCACAAAGATCATTCAGTGGTTTAACTAATTAAGGATCAGATAAGTGATATAACACCAAAGAACTGTAAATTATAATAGCTATTTCCACAGGCTGCTTACTCACAACGTTACGCTGGCGACGAATACATTACATATGCATTAACAACATTTCTGCATAGAATGTGTTTCAGTCTGTAGTTTATGTTTTTCATTTCATTTATACTTGTCTTTTTAGTTATCACGCATATCTGATCTGATCTGTTGGACAGAACAACTGTAGACTGTTTAGTTGCACTAATCACTCAATCGAGACATGAGTTAACGGACAGACAAGCACAATGATTACGGTGACCAGTAACTCTTTTTTATACACATGAAGGTCTTGCATAAAGATGGATTTTAAAAGTTCCAAACTTAATCCTCCAAGTGTAAAAGATACAGAGCAGCATGTTTACCCTGCTGTACAAACACGGGATTGGGGTTTTCTTTAAAGTCAATACTCATATTTCTTAATGTACTGTCTTTAAACTTGACCATTTCTATTCCAAGAAATACATTTGTGTTCAGAAACTTTTTCTTGGCAGGGAGGAAAATCCTATAAAACAGCATTTTAATCATTAAATACTAATACTTTCCACTGCGGCAGGTCCAATCTAAACACACATGATTATTTATTTGGCTTTAAATACTTATTAGGAATGCTTGTGTATTATTCAGCAAATAAAAAAATGATTTCAGAGATAGTTGGATTACGCTGAGCAGCAGTGTATGGCAACGTTGTCCTCCTCAGTGCAGAACAACGGTGACGGTAAATTAATGATCACAGCGACTGGAGTGAGCTGGAAAAAAAAACACTGATAATTTCAGTAGACAGGAAGAGCGAGTGGATGTGAGAGGTGTGTGTGTGTGCACTTCTAGCTGCCTCATTACATGTATGTGTGTTTATCTCTGGGCATGTGTGAATGCAGATGCCTGATGCCATGTTGTGTGGTAGCCTCTGTGTGTGCAGCACCATGTCTGTGGGTGTTTCCTCCCTCCCTGTGTTTAATCAGCCATTTAATCAAACTGCAAGGTCAAATAGCAGAACAGGCAGGAGGAAGCTGAGAGGCTGCTGTGGCTGAAGTTTAAGAGTCACTTCACCAGGTCTGTCACACATCACTGGCATGGGGATAGAAAAGAGGGATTGTACTCCGTTTACAGCTACAATCACATTGATTTTTCTCCTCATAACTGGAACTGATGCAACATTTATACAAGTTCACCGATAGAGACGCAAATTATGTGACACGACCAGACAAGCTTTTCTCAAATGGACTGTAAATCTGAATTTTCAATGATATTAATTGGGTTGTTTATTATTTTGACTATGAAACGGAAGATGCAACTCTGGGTTAAAGTTTTCTCCATCATACAGATACACAAGGTGGCCCACTCTTTCCGGGGGGATCCCAAGGTATTTCAAGGACACATTGGAAAATATAATTCCTCTTTTGGATTCCAGGTTTTGCCTCAACTGGCCCTGCAGGGAAAAGGAGGCACCATTAAAGTTCAAAACACTTTTAATGGCTCCTTTAATATAAAAACTTTAGATGCCCTGTGTCCCCAAAGGTGAGCTCAGATACCTTATGAAGACCAGGACCAGGACCAGTGAGGTTGCAGAGAAACAGTGGGGTAATTGTAGCTGTATTTATCACTGGGGTGGGGGTGAAAACATACTCACATACATGCTCTGGACTGGATTAAATTGGTGTGAACCACTCTGGAGTTCGCAGGTTTATGTAACAGTAAGAGAGAGACAGAAATCGTCATGTCCGGGTCTGAGTCTTCTTTATAGTCATCATCCTATTAATCCATACTATTGTCAAATGTTTTATATTTGTAATCCATATCATGGTGGCAATGTGAATTTCTCATTGAGCACTTTGAGAACTCTAAAAGCACACTTGGTTCCTGTAAAACAACCAAACTGGTCTCAGACTTCTGAGCTATTATTTTCCAACTAAATTGAAAATAATTTAATTTCTTCCCCAATGTCACAGGTCATGTTCATGATCCACCGTATCAAACACTTGGAAGAGGCCTTTAGCTCAGCCATAGCTGATGATGTCATGTACTGTTTATCACACCCACTCCCAGGCGTGACAATCTTATTGGTGACAAGCCCTCTCAGATGACAACAACAGCAACAGAGACCCAGGAAACGTTTCCAATCACTTGGGGTATTTTTTTTCTTTTTGAGCGTTGCTTTTCACGGATTATTTTTGCAGGGCCACGTGTACCCAGCCGTATCAAAGCAGATACACTGATTTTATGCTGTGGGCTGAAGAATGAAATCCACATTAGCAGAGAAGATTGACACAGGCTGGTGTTTGTGCAGTGTAACTGGCCAGTTATTTCATGGTCCAGGGAAGGTCAACTACAACACATATATCTCGATGAGCACCATAATATAAACAAGTAGTCCCAAAGTTTTGTATTTAATTTGAACTCTAACCACCTCTAATGATGAGGAGGAGGGAGGAAGGTCTAGCATGACCAAGGAGCACCCGATGTATACAAGCAGTGGAGGCCCCAACTCAAGACCAGGACACTGCAGAATCAACAGACACCACTAGAAACATCCCAGTGAAACTCCCTTACATCGCAGGACTGTCAGATCATCTCATCAAAGTCTAAAAGTCTTCAAGGAGTCAGGATTTTACCACAAACCTTACACCTAAATATATCTGGTGATACACTCTAAAGATACAACCTACAGTTTCCCCAAGTTTCATTCTTAGGTTAAGAAATGAAAGGGAAGTAAACCAACTCCAACTGCTTTCTGAACGGGTCTAAGATTTGATCTGCATAAATGAATGGTCAAATAAAAGAAATCCTTTAACCTATATAATCTAATATATGCTGGCAAGGTAGCTGCCATATTGTGCTCTTAAATGTCACTGTGTACCAATCACATGATTAATGTCAGTCATGATGCCACTGGCTGTTTCCAAGTGTCGTCAACACATTGGTCTCGTGCAAACCAGGAAGTGTAGAACATCATGTTAATGCAACTTGACAACCATGGATCAAAGCCTGTGTTGCCTTTGATTGCATTTATGCCACAAACACAACGTCCAACGTTGCCGGTCTGCTGTTTCAGACCACACAAATTAAAAACAGAAGAAGCCACACGAGGAAGGCTCAAATAACACAGTCACATTTTAACATTACAAGCAACCAGCAGGGGTGAATG
This sequence comes from Pampus argenteus, assembly GCA_036937835.1. NCBI lineage: Eukaryota > Metazoa > Chordata > Actinopteri > Scombriformes > Stromateidae > Pampus > Pampus argenteus. The sequence continues at coordinate 1,976,865 of CM072872.1, read as the reverse complement.
ACTTGCTTAAACAAATCTGTGAAATGTGTGACCAGAAAAAAAAATGGTGATGCAAATACTTCCTGCTGACTTCAAAAAAGCATCAAAGATCAATGAAGTATTAGAAATAAACGCTGTCAAAGGAGCACCAGAAAGAGAAGTCAGGAGACACACGAGATGCCAAGAAGCTGTCCGAGTTTATGAGTCCGAACAATGAAGCTAAACAGTATTGACACCAATCTGGAAGACAGAAGTAGCGTTACACATGCATCTACTCAATCAAAAGGAATGCATGCACCATCATACATATGAGTTGTTTCATGCCTGCGCTAAATTTCCCTCCCAAACCCATTACTCACTCACTTGCCACGTATTGGACGGATATTTTAAAGTTGGATGGAGAGTTGAGTATTGAAGGGTTCGCTAATACAAACACACACACAGAGACGCACAAAGAAAGGATTCAGTTCATGAGCCAATAAATCACAATACCGCGTTGGTAATCAATATCAACTGTCTGCTCAAATAAATTGGCCCTCTAATAAAGCTTCACTGTGGCCGTCTGGCTGTAACAGTCGAAGTTTGATCAATGTGGTGATTTCCCCAAGATCTCTTCATAATGCTAAACTACCTTTGAAGTATTTTGTGATTTCATTAAGAGACACGAACTACTGTAATTCCACCACAAACACTATAACATATTGCCCATCCTTTATTTACAACACCATAATATATCTAGTATTTTTCCATTTTGTTGTCTGTGGTTTTTCCACTGTTTATTAGATAATGATAATCAGCAGCTGTAGGACGCATGAAGCTTGAGGGGAGTGTGTGTAAAACACGGCTTTCTTTTTTCAACAATTTTCACACATTATGTGCAAAAATGGTTTTTGTTGCTCAAAAAAAGCTCAGAGTTGAAAGCTCATCCGGCAAGAAATATCATAATCAAGAACAAATTAAAGAAGCTGGAACTCAGTTCAAAGTGAAGGAACAACGAAGGTAATATGTATGAGGAATCGTATCCTCCAAGATACGGAGGTATTGTACAAACTCATCACAATGTCCACAATATTAAGATTAAATCTGGCCTTTAAAGACAATTGTATTCTCAAGGACACATTGGAACTATGGAACCAGTGCACAATCACAGTTTCGCTCCTGATTCATATCCCAATAACCCTGTTTTCTTGGTCACAGTTCTGTATCTGCCAGCATTTTAAGTCAAGACCATGTCCAGCTTTATTGAATAGGCTGTCTCATAAGAGGCGGCTCTGACATAGCTCTGAGCTTTAGGATATTAAAACCACATAATGCGAAAGCCGCTTCAGGGACGTATCCAGTCAAATACCCTTGTCTGGTTCTGTTTATGTCGGTTTGCTGTAGTGCTGTACATGTTCCCCCGGTGTGTCTTTACCCCACCAGCCTGCTCCCATTAAAAAATTCATTTAGGTAATGTAGAACAGCTTTAATAGATTAAATGAATTTAATAATCGTCATGCCCTGCCAAAATCTCAGCACAACAGGTTCATCTTTCAAAGGAGAAACCTTTGAAACCTGAGGAAAAAAGTTGCCCATTTTTCTTTGTTTATTAATTGTATTGACTTTTGGAGTCTCTCCTATCAAAGATCATCAATTAAAAGAGTAAATTCTGAGGGTTCAAGCATGTAGGTGCACAGCTTCATCTCTTTTAATACAGACCAGGAAACATGATACTTCCACTGATCTTCTAATGCACTCTGTAGCACTCTGTGGAATACAGTATAATTCCTGCATAAATATACAACCGGTGCTGCATGCAACCTTTACTTAGATTTAATTTGTCATACAGTTTGATATTATCTTAATAGGATGCTATCAGTAATATTTCATACACTGCACCAGATCCTAGAAGATGGGAAGTTTGAGCTGTCGCTCAATGATTAAAAGATCTCTTATTTAAATCCTGTTTCAATAAATAATGGAGTGTTAAGCCCATCTTCTGTGACTCTCAGAGCTTCTTATATCCAATTGCCAAAAGCACTCTTGGATGAGGGAGTCATGGGTCTAAACGTTAAGCCTTAAATCACACTTGGTCACAGGCTGTGAGGCAGCATCACTGGTTTCCTACCCCGAGCCTGGTCCCAGCAAAGCTGCAGCATTAGCATAGCGACCGAGGTGAGAAAATGCTGCTTCTGTTCTACTGAGTCACGCTGCGTTGCATGAATACTGCATGTACATACAACACTTTTCTCCTTACGCAAGCCAAGCAAACACCTGGACCAGGTGAAAATGGGTAAGTCCATTTGACTTAAGTAAGGTAAAGTGTGAAAAACATCTTTGGTGAGTTTGTAAGAGAGCAGTAGTAGAGGAGCTAGCTAGCTATCTCTGAGACTGCCACACTCCATATCAAATGGTGGGAAAAGTCAACCTTTTTTTCATCTGTTGTCCTGCACAAAAATAATTTAACTTTTTTTTTTGGTTTGTGGGTTTTTGTTGGGAGTTTATCTTTATTTGAATTGAGGGTCTAATGGCTGAAATACAGCAGCAAACACACAATGTCACAATGTGTCACGTAGACGGGACGGAGCAGGTCTCTTTTATCTGCTACGCTAACTGTGTCTTTGCTGTATTTAGGCTGCAACAATGATGTATTGCTGTATTATTGTAAAGTAACGTAAGATATTGGGAAATGCAAATAAAATTGACTTGACTTGCTTCTTGCTATTCTTTTTCATGTGAACATACAGTTTACCCTATGAGCCCTAGCTATATTCAGGGTAATTTCACTTTCTTTACTTTTTAAGCTCTTATCTCCGTCATTGTAAGGGCCAACCATCTTGTTTCTTTTCCAGAACTAGATCTCCCATCATTTGATATGATAATAAAATGCTGAATATCTTTTGTGTAGAAGATAATATTATAGAGACAATATGAGAGCCACAATGGTGAGTGACGGAAATGAACTTGGTGCTTTGATATGTCGTGCACATTCTCATGGAGAACTTGTGTACGAAGTTTAATTGTATTTAAACAACATAATTGTAGAAATATCAGATGATAATGTTACTGGAGCGCCCCCTGTAGGTAGAGTTGTATCAAATGGAACACACATCTGCACCGTGGCTGCATACATTGCCAAATTTCCATCAGAGGTCATCTAAATACAGTATGTGGAAGTCGTCAAGCAAAAAACATTCGGAAGAAATGAAGCTTTCAAGAACAATATATATATAAGAACAATGCAGGGGGAAAAAAATCCTCAGGTTTACCCCCCTGAAACTCCCTTACAGACCCCTGGGAGTCCCTAGACCCCTGTTTGAGAACCACTGGCATAGGGTACGCTATGTGACCGAATCACAAAGTAATGCATTTAATTACTGTATTAGTCACCTAATTACCACCTTAACTAGGTGTCAAATTGCAATCTGGCAGCCATACTCAAGGGACTGTGTACCATGAATTTATCATGTTATTTCCCACAATCCATTCAGGATGTTTAAGGCCAGGCAGGTGGATACAACTCAAGCTACATGAGCCATAAAAGCGTTGTGTAAGCTACAATGCATGAAAAGCTTTACAATAATATCCATGATATGCACATTAGATGTTTGTGTAAAACCTTAACAGATTTTCCAACACTAGACGTCTGCAAACACTCACTGAAAGGTGATGGAGGCTAATAAAGATGCACAGTAACAGTATGTCATAGAGAAATGTCAGTTGGACAGACCATCTGTGATCCTTTCACATGTCATATGTCACCATGTTTGTAAGCCGCATTTAGAACGGAGTTGTGCCACAGTCAATGTTTAGGATGAGGCTCAGTGCAGGACTTGACCTGACTGCAGCTGAGACTAAGCAAAGCTCACACTGGTAAGATGAAGACTGACAGTGTGGAGACTAGCTGTCACAAAATGGCCACTGCATAGAGAATACATATTTCAGCTGCCACCACCATCAGGCCTCATATCCACAACTGCTAAGGATCTGAAGGCATCTATTCATTTTTCATCCATCCAGTGATTTTGTGTGGTGTTTAATGAATAAAGCAGCCTTGAAAATTGCAGCTGAAAACGTGAGCCAGTCGAGGTTTGTGTCTTGTTGTGTGTTCATACAGTAAGCTTCATCTTCTGCTACTGCAACCGACAGACATAATGCAGTATCTAGATAGCTACCGACCAACTTAAAACAAGCAATACAAGCATGTAGCGATTTAAAAGCATTTTAGCTCCTTCTTTGCGAATATGATTTAGCAATTAGACAATAGTGAGCTTACATTGAGGCTCACTGTATCTTGATAAATGCTGTATTCTAAAATAAATACACACCAGTAGTGAGCCTAGCATTGTGTGTGTGTGTGTGTGTGTGTGTGTTCACCTCAGCCACGCTCTCATGTCCCAGTGTGTCCCTCTAACAGATGAAGTATCACCTTCGTTATCTGATGCCCTCACTGGAGAGACTCACTTTCTCTAATGACCTAACATGTGGTGGATATCATACAGCATGTGGTGGAAGGGCAGGCCCATTACTTTGCAATTACTTAACAGTGATGGGACAGGAGACCTCATGGGTTGATAGAAAGTGTGTCTGTGGTCATGAGTGGATGGCGAAGGCTCATTACTGCAGGCGTGTGTGTGTGTGTGTGTGTGTGTGTGTGTGTGTATACATCATACAGAAAGCAGTAGAATTAAATATAAGGGTCAATTTTACACATTTTACAACAATTTTCTGTATTTTTAAAACTGAACAATGTCATGCCGTTTCTTCATGATTTTCCTCCTCATGTTACATAAGGACCCTTTAAGCTCTGACCTATATAAAAGGTGTTTTCTTTTTGTTCCACACACACACACACACACACACACACATACACACATCATGCACAACTCTTCCCCAGTACACCGAGCTTTATTCATGAAATGTTTTTTGGTGTCTGCGGCCCCTTGTGTGTCCCTTATATACATTTTATAGATTCATCATGTGACCAACATATCACTATAAATACCATAGACACAAAACATAATATTAATAAGCCCCTTTTTTAAAATTAATTGTCAACTGTGAAAATTATTGAAATGTAATAAAATAGGCATAACAGGTAATGTAGTTTATTTTTAATCAAGATATAATTAGGTGTGAACCTCAATGTTATGATATGAGGATGAGGTGTCTGGCCAGTGTCCAACATTTGCTTAAAAACAATTTTCAGTACATTATATCAGAGACTGGGCAACTTCAGACATTCATTTTTAGAGCGCCTGTACATGTCTGAATATATGATTAGGAAGGTAATGTGTCTATACATCAGATGCAAAGGGTGTAACAAAAAAAAACGCTTGTTGCTTATTTCTCATCAGGGAGCAGCACTGCATGCGTGCCGATGTCATGTTCAAACCCTTTTAGCTGGCGTCTTTGTGAATTAGCATCCTTGAAGGGGTGGAGAAACAGTGCGGCTCCCTGCAGGGTGGCTGTCACCTCACTCTCGGGGTGTCAAGGGACGACACAGACGTAAATAAGTGATGGGGATATTTTTAACCCCCCTCGTGAAATCAGAGATAAATTGATTTTATTCCTGCAAGGCCCGTCAGCGATGCATATCCTCCTTTGATTCAGGCTGGCAGCCGGTGAAGGTGCTATGAATTTTTCATTGTCTCAAAAATGAAGCCCCCCCCCTCACATCTTCTCCACCTCTCCCTGTTCCTCCACTTGTCTCCTTCCTTTCAGTCTCTTTTTTCGTCAAATCCTGTATGTCTGTTGTCTCTCTCTGTGCATCCCACATCTTTGTGTTCTCCTACCGGTTTCTTCCACTTATCCTGATCCTATTGCCTCCACTGTGTTCTTCTGCATAATGGCTCCTCATTGACTTTAACTTCACCAAGCAGCTCGATGTCAACGCTGACATGTCTGAATGTCTCTCGAGAGCTTGTTTCCATAATACTGCAAACTCATTGTGGTTATCTTGTGGAGTTTAGTCAACATGACGTGCTAGTTTCAGCGGGAGTCACCTCATCGCGACAACATCTTCATCACTAATGAAGAAAGTATTGCTATTGATAATATATGTCAAATATTGATCCCATATCCCTTCAGATATGGGACTGCAACAAACAACACACAAAGGAGCGTTCATTCAACTTATCTTATTTTTATTTTTGTGTGAGTTTCACACAACTGCACAATATGGCAGGACTTTGGTAGTCTATCGATTGTACCTTTAGTTTCTAATAATTTATTCATGTGCTACAACATATTAAGATAACACTTGCTGGAATAATTCAAATTATTATGTATCATATTTGCTCAACAGTGACATAAACTGTTCAATAACCAAGAACCACCACAGGTGTAGGCTTTTAGTTGTTGATTCATTCATTTGCACACCAACATGAGAATCACTGTCGTAAAAGACGAAGGGGGCTGAGATTTTTGTTTTAAACCCGGGAAAATAAATCGTCTGATTAGTTTAATTAATGTTTTATTAATGTGAATCTCCTGGAGGACAGACAGAGCAGCAGGAGGCTTGGAAATAACTGCAGGTTCCACACATCACTTGTGTGCTTGTAAGCATGTAATGTGTAGTCTGATGCTGCTTATAATTGATGTACTACGATACGATGTTTTGTGTTTGCTTTTGAATCTTAACAGTGTGAATGACTTTGTTACCAATATCTCAGGCTAATGTTCCTATTTAATACATTTTTATATGTCTGATTTGATGCATTTCTTAATGTTTCTCCTATGGGGGAGATAATAAAATAACCATAACCTCAATGTGGCAGTGATCCCACATAGATGTTGAACTGCAGTGTGAACAACAGGGCAGCCTCCTGTCATGCCATCACGTCTGTATCTCTTCATATATCATCACACAATAAGGAAACTACAAAAGCACAGATAGGGATTGAGCTTCCGTGCAGAGGAGGAGAATCAAAGAGAATAAAGATGAAGGGCTTCTCACTGTTGATCTAAAATTAACTTGAAATCAATACGTGCCTCATATACCATTGTGATCCAACACTACTTCTGTGAAAATAATCATTTATTTTGCTCCACATTCGGTCTACCTTCTTGCAGAGGGACAGAGGAACAGAAAGTTCCCTTCAAGCATCCTTGGAGGATTGTGCCGAAGATATCTGGATAAATTTAACTTGTTTTGTTTTTTTCTCTTTGAATCAAAGAGAGACTTGAGTCGAAACAATGAAATGTGTGCAACTCTATTTACATCAGGCAACAAGGCAGCTCAGAGGATTACATCACATGCAATATTACTCCTGATTCAGATTTTACATCGACAGTATAACATGTCTTACACATGCATCTCAAATGTTATTTCACTTCAAAGAACATAATTGTTGGAGATGTAATTCTAAAAGTTTTTTTTTTTTATAAAATAAAATATTTGTATTTAGCCAATTACGGTTCTGATATCATCCAAGCAGACTTTCTTATTATCTGCTCTGCTGGCAGCAGGTTTCAGCTGAACCTTCAGTTGCTAGTAGCAACCACCACTGACACAGAGCTACAGAAGCTGCTGCCTAACTGACATCCACCATTTCATCAAATCTGTGACTGGTTATTGATTTATGTTTAGTAGAATTTAGTTTTTTTCAAGCCTCGAGCATTCAAAGTGTTAAATTACTGTGAATTTATATCAAAAGAAAGACGTGAGCGTTATGGAAGAGCTGTTCGTGTTAGTTAAATCCACACCGACTCCAACCTGCATTCATACTGTCTACAAAACCGGCTCTAACCAGTCGGCCAAACTTTCTTCACCAGGCTGGCAGCAGAAATTTACTGAAACTAAATCAACACTGGCTGCATTGATTCATTGTTTTCATGTCCCTCTGCCTGTAGTTAAAGCTCAGATGCAGACTGGGAGCCTCGATCAATCAGTACAGCTGTTGGTGGTGATTATGCTTCACTAAATGTGCCGACTTTGAGCATAAAAAACTCGGGAGGTCCTGGAGGACACCCAGAGTGGGTGGAGCCATCTTAGATGTAGTACATATCCAGATGACAATAATCAATAACTTCTGTTGTTGTTAACTTGAAAACTTGACATCATCAAAAAGCCTTAAAACTAATTAAAACAACAGCAATAAAAAATCATTTTTATAACTGGACTGATGCTAGATTCATAAACCATCATTCATAAATACAGTAAACTGATACTTTCACTTCCTTTGTTTTTCATTCTTCTGTCACCTAGAAATTTATGCCAAAAGTTGATATTTGGAGGTTAAAAAAATGGATATTGTCTTCGTGGATTATTGGGTGAGACCGGTGAATATCTGATGTCCATTTTGATGGACGCTCGGTCTGAAAAAGTTCAGAAAAATAAAACACTGATGGAAAAATGTGTTTGGCATTACGATCTCTAAACCCCACTGGCCCCATGAACTTACATCACACACTGAAGCATTTTCCATCTTTCTCTTTCTTCCAGTATTTCCCACCAGTATCTGTTGTTCTCCATTAAACGCAGCAGCCGTCCCGAAACAGTATAAAACTGATTTGTGGGGAGACTATTTGTAGTTAATATCCATAAAAAAAACCTACAGACCCAATAATCTGCTCAAGCCTGCATCGCTACAATAAAAACACCTCTCATTAGCATCAAAGCTGCTTTAATAGACGGAGGCTACTGAGATGTTGCTTTATCATGTTCCCTTCATTACCTTTTATTACATCTGTGGTTCTTTGAAATGCTACCACCTCGCTCTACACATTCAATAGCAGGTGAGAGGCTCGGCCCATAAAAAGTACCTCTGGAGTCTTATTATTCGGCAATGTAATAAGAATCTCAGTGGTGGAGTGTTGAGAAGTGGCAACGGTGGTACTATTTATTTATTTATCCGATTAAACATTGTTACATTCAGATAAGCATCGATGTCATAGAGCCCATGTTAAAGGATAGTGACCCTGCTGCTGTTAACTTTAGGTAACGTCATAAACCTGAGTGATCTGAATCTTCGTGTCATATTTTTATTATTTAGATTTCAAAGGTCAGAGGTGTATATGGGAGACCTGATGAAGATGAGCAGAGAGGAGATGGGCAGGCTGATGACTTGATGAGAGATGGCGCAAAGGCGAGAGGGGGCAAGAAAAGAGGGGATGTGAGACGACAGGGGCACGTGCCGAGGGAGTGAACATGCTTGGTGACGGTTCATACGGAGCATCCGTGACTCTGGTCCATTGAGATCTCCTGAGAGGAGCTGACAGATGGACAGCTGGGTAAAAAAGGTCCCTGTGACTCGGAGGGAAGGAGGGAGATAATACGGAGAAGGAGAGCCCAAAAAAAACATGATGAAGATGAAGAAACAAAAAACAAAAGGTCATTATCAAACACAAGAACGGTAGTTCCCGGTTCTTCTGGCTTTCTTAAGAAGTTTCAAGAAGAGGCTGCGGTGGGCTGTGAGCTTCAGCCTGCTTGATCAGTGAAGACACATTACATTTACCTGCAACACATATATAGCTTCAGATTTCTCTTAGTCAAGTCAGTCAACTCGTCATTCAGTGTGTATTTATTTTATTCATCATTTTGCAAGTAAACTACTTCATTTCATTCAGCTTGGCTCACTGCTATGAAGAGAAGATGAAAGCCTGTTACGGCTGCAGGTCCCGACATTCAAGACTAAGAAAGACAGTGAGGTGAGGAGACAAACTGTGTCACGAAAAGAAGATGCTGGGTTATAGTAAGTATATAGTAAGTATATGAACTATGCACATTAAAAATACATACATCGTTTAACTTAAAAGAGGCTCTAGAATCATAACAAGGTTTTTAAAAACCTTTTTTAAATTGATTTAAACAATATACACGACGACTGTGTGAGATTTCAGTTCTCACTCATGCTTGTGTACTGGCCATTAAACTAATAATGTATTTGTAATATTAGTTATAACATGGAAAGGCTCAATATTTAACCATAAGCATTTAAGTTTAATGAAAGGTCTGTAATTGAATCGAGTAATTTGCAGATATTGTGTGTTCATTAATAATTCATTAGTGTAGAATTTCATCCACTTCAGTCACTTCAAGAGAGAGAGAGAGAGAGAGACCTGGTGCAACACCTGCAGGCAGACAATTACTGCCAATCAGGGTTATAGGAGGTTATATACAGTAAATATAAATGAATATAACATACAGTACATATGCATACATGTACAATATATCCACAAACGATTTGACAAAAAAACACCAATTAATACATGAAATACCTGGGATGATCAAGAAAACAACTTAATGCACTATTTCACATTACTTGTGCTAAGAATTAATAAATGACAACAAATGAATTCACTCTACAAGTGTAACATGTAAATATAAAATCTGATCATATTCTCGGGTGACATCGAGCTCCACTGTTGTCCCAAAACTATTAAAACGCTCATGAGTGAGCGGCTGTGCTGCGCTCGGTGTCACGTTCCTTCATTTCGTCTGTGACCTTTCTTAAAGACTTTCGTCTTCAGTAGGAACAAACAGACTTGAGTCTGAGTGCCGCAGATAAGAAAGTCTAAAAGTATTGAGAGACTGACACGTTCTTGGCTTTGGCATTTACATGCGCTTTGTTGACTGTGTTGAAATAGTGCCAGCCTTATCCACTGAGATGAAAAGATTAAAAAAAAAAGGGAGAGGAATGAAAGAAGCCAACATGCAGATGAGAAGAAGGAGACAAAAAGATCCAGACAGAGGCGGCTTTGCTGGAAGTAAAGCATTTTCTTTTATTTATGATAAAACTGCTTTCCCAAAAGTGGTTAGAGAGATATTGCTTTACATTTGTGGACGACATCAGATCAGGTATAATCAGCTTTTGAGAGAATTGATAAAACCATAACATCTTCAGCTCATAAGCGGAAGAGATCGATGAGCGCGGCTCTGCCAATTTATTCGACGTGAGAGGGAATTCCTAACATGTCCTCCGAGGCCACTTCAAAACCTGACGTACTAACTTAGTTTTTCATGTTACTTTGAGTTTAGTGCCTGCAATAAATTAAGCTTGTGAGTCTTCTCATGGCAGACAAGGCTCCCCAGATGGACAAAGAAAGAGAGAAAGCAGAGTTGGGAATTCAAGAGTGAGGAGGGATCAGGAACGATGTGTGTGTGTGTGGGTGGGGGATGCAGTCCTGACCTCTCAAGTTAGTGTGATGTTAACCTGTCCAACTCCCCCTGGGCCCATCCCACTTCCCCCATTGCCCCTCTATAAATAAACCAATCCTTTGCCAGGCAAGGACACGAGATATGCTTCATTCCCAGCTCCATTTTCCTCCCCGACCGCCCATTCCTGTCTCCACCCACCCAGGAGAGCGAACCGGTGATGTCAGCATTGGCTGCAAGGTGATTAATCTAATTAGGTAATTAAGCACTGGCTTAGAGTCAAAACTACATTTGGGGTGAGTTGTTTTGGACGGCGGAACCAGAGGGCGGGCCACAACACAACCTAAAGTAAACAATTACGGCCATTTCCATTCAATGGAAAAATCTGAAAAGCCATTAAGGATTAGTCATAAGAAATGTGGTTATAAAAACAGCTTACAGGATAAAAAAAAAACAATTAATGGGTAGAATTAATATATTTTACTGAGTTAGTGCAGCAATTTTTAAAACTTTAAATTCAAAGTTGTGATTTGTATGTTCAAGTGTAAATTATTCATGTATTACCCATAGATTCAATGTAGAATTAATTGTAGTATTAACAGGACTGAATCATTGACAGACGGACTCCTGTAGCTCTGATGCTGCTTGATGAACCCAGTGAACCATCCAACGCTCAATGAGTGATTGTAAAACTAAGTCCTGTGAGCTCTCATCATTGATTTTTTAAAGTGCATTTGTATTGGAAAATGAGATGCTGTATGAATGTTAAACTGATGTGAAACTGATGAATGCACAGAGTTGATTAATAAAGTATTCTACCTGTCATTTAATGCAACTAATTGAATGCTGTTGAGTACTTATATATATAAATTCAAGCATATTTAAGCAATCGGCCGTTTCTGAACAGGCTCTAGTTCATCACAGAGGTAGTAGCACTGGGAGGATAAAAGTTAGTGAGCAGGACAAAGCCATTGTTATTTAGTTCAAATGCCAACTTCAACTACTTTCAACCTTTTTGTCTGTTTTTAGAAAGGCCTCTTACTTTATGAGATTGCAGTCTGTCCTAGAGATGTGAGATAAAGACAGTCGTTTTCTTAAAAGCTGTAAAGCTAAATAGAAGTGTACTTTCACTGTGTTCCTAGCTCCCTCCTTTTTTAGATCTTTTCAGTGAATGGCACTCAGGCTTTTGTTCAGGTTGAAGGCAAATCAGATTTCTTTCTCAAATCAGATCTTTAAGACAGACTTTCATTTGCAAATGATCAGATTGGATTTGTCCGTCCAGACATCAAACTATTGGTGTAGGTTGCTGTGAGGATGCATGAGGAAGATAAAAAGATAAAAAGAATAAAAGACAACAGGACCGTATATCCTCGTGTGTCACCAAAAGCAACTCCGAGGCGGAGACAGCAACTCTGTTTCTGAGAGGTAATAGTCAAAGCTCCTGCTGTTGCTATGGGATTGGTAATAACCATTTAACAACATAGCATGCTTTAGCTAAGGGTGATATGTTTTTGAGTCTTGCTGAGCTCAGTAACATTCACACAGCAGTATTTTCTTCTCATTAAAATGAAGACCGCTCAGTTGATCGACAGACCCCATCAATAAAACACAGTGACCTTTCCACACGGGGCAAACCGACAGCCTCCACAGCCTCCTGTCCTTCCTGAATTTCTTCCACAGTGGTAAATCGTCTCCCTCTCAGTCCCGATTTTTAGCTTCAGGAAGCTGTAGGTATATGCTATCTAGCGGCAAATCCGGTAACACCCATACTGTCATGTTATGGATGGCTTCGGGGGATTTCTTTGGTTAATTTCTGTGGTTTTAAAGGCGGTCTGTGGAGATGATGCTTCAGTAAGCGCAGCAAAGACACAAAAGATGTGTTTATGTTGTTTTTTAGATTTTTCAAAATCACACTGGATCTACTTTAGACAAAAGAAAGATGCCAGTGTGTAGAAAGAGAAAGGTAAACTAGTAGAAAAGTGCAACAGGTGTCTTGAGTGTGTACAGTTGCTAGGTAGAGCAACACACACACACACACACTCAACGAGAGGATAGGATCAGCAGCTTGGATACAGGCCTTTCACTGTGCCCCCACTGCTCCATCTCCTTAACTTCTCCTCTTTCACGAGGAGAACTTCCCTGCGACAGAGTCAAGCTTGCCTGACTCTCTCCTTTGCTCTCTGCTTCCTCCCCGACACCGCACCCCCGCCCTCCCTGCCCTGTGTTATTGGTCTGCAATGGAGCATGGCGGCAGATGAGGTCCTTTGACACACAGACGAAAATACAAGCGGATCTGCACGAATAAAAAACTGAGCACATTCCTTTCTCAGGGCCCCTTTACAGCCGCTATCTCGCGGTGCGGTCCACGCTGTTGCAGCATGCTGCTCTTTTCTTCTGTTTCTCTGGTGTCTGATATTTTTTTTTTCTTTTTTCCAGGCTGCAGACTATAGTGTCAGTGCTCTGGGTAATGTGATCCTCGCTCTTCTCTTTGTGGTGCTAATGTATTTGGAGTCCCCCACCCTTGGGGCAGCAATTATTTTTTTATCAGCCTGTGAAAGTTAGTTAAGTGCTACAGAGTGAGGGTGAACAGGGTGGTGCAGGAGGGAGGGGGTGGTTGCATTGACTAAATCGTGCCCTCAGTGCCCCTTGGTGCATGAGCCAACAAGTAGCCACCCCCTGCTACACACCAAACATCAAGGAAGCAACGGCTATTATTGCTGAAATATTTTCCCAGAGTTACTGAGGAGGAGAATTGGAAACAAATTAAGTCATAACGGAAAACGGGACAGGAGGGGAGGAGGGACAGGAAAGGGAAGAGGGGGTAATTGGGAGAGACGTGATGATAAGATAACAGGCATGCTAGCTTCTTTATTTAATTAGCTCTCTTCTGAACGTGTAGACCTAGCCACCCCCCCTGCTGTTTGCGTCGTCTGGTGAGGTTGCTCTGAGCACATATGGCTGTGTGTCAGTAAACGCTTCATCGCTCGTCTCCATTCGCATATTTTAACAAGCTAATTGGTCTAATGTATGCAGTTGTAAGCACATTAACCTAATTAAATGTACATTGGGTGGTTAAGCTCTCATAATGTGGTGACCTTTGCACCTTCCTGGCATTGTTTCAGTCAAGCAAACTGACACGTTGGCCACAAATTAAAACTATAACGTTGCGTTTCTTTATCAATAAATGTCATATAACTCAACAGGACTTTGTGTACATGCTACATACAGTGTGTGACTTTTTGAATTTATTGTTATGAATCATTTTTTTCATCATTCAAAAAGTTGCCTTTTTGTTGTTTTGTTGTTTAGTATGGAGACCAACAACATTCACACTGAATCAGAAATTATTAATTTATTGATCAGGTCAGGGGATCACCAAGATTATTACCACATATGTGCAGAAAATTTAATGGAAATCCAGTATTTGTTTAGATATATTTTAGTCAAGACAGACGTGGACGACCAAAAGAGCAACAACACGATGTGAAATGGCTTTTTTTTTCAGCAGGTGCTTGTATGTTGTGTAAAAGCTGTAAAGTGTCTGGTGTTGTGGCCGTCCTTGGCTTGTCCTCAAGTGTTTAGTTGGCCGTGTGTATTAGGATTATCATTGAGGAAAATACAACGATAGTTAATATTTCAAATGTGACCTGCAACCAATTGCAACACATGTGGAGTGAGGCGAGTGGGTGGGTGTATGTGTGTCAAAAAGAGACGGAAAGAAAAAGACTGAGCAAAAGGGCAGGTGATAAGAATGCTACTGGAGATGGTGAGAGGGCTGTAACCAAGAGCCACTTAAAGCTCGGAGGTCTTTTGTGTGCATGTGTGTGTGTGTGTGTGAGAGAGAGAGAGAGAGAGACAGAGAGAGGAAGACTGTGTGTGCAGGGTTTGGAGCTCCATTATCGCACTGTCAGGGTGCACAGTCCTGGCGTCATGGGTCTAGAGGATCAGACAAAGACACCACTGTTAGAACAGGTGAACCTCACACAAACAGTTGTCTTTGTTATCCTGCTGCTGTTCATTCAACTGGATGGAGGCAGTTAAACTGAAAGCACATTCAGTCATCCCATTTTGCAGTCAATAATAATGTATTAATTCAGTTTAATGTATTAATACTTTGTTTTTTTCCCCCATTAAAACGAACAAAAAGAGGTATTTTGATAAATATCACAAATGCTACTTGTCATGTGACCTGGCAGGAGGGTTGTATCTGTGTCTGTGTTTGATTGGCATCAGCTGGCAGGGTAAGCTCCAAGAGAGTAGCAGAAGTAACAGCAGTGCTCTGTGGCTTACACTTCATGGGCATACAGTGTGTTGTTAGCAGTGGTTTTAAAGAGAAAGGACCACACCAGCATCTAAACGTGTCAGGGCTCAGTAAACACATGATTCAGAGGGAAGGCAGCTGAAAAAAAAAACCACTCAGCTTTAATCGCGGTAGAGAAAGAAAACAGGAAAGAGGTGAAAACTAGGCAGGCAAGAAGCTCGTAAGACAAACTGAGCATGCTGGGAGCTGGAGAGGAAAGGCAAAGTCCAAAAAAAGGGTGGCAGAACAAACAGAGCAGAGCGCTGTGGAAGGAAGCACAAAGATGATCTGGCAAAGGATGAATGAAGGTGGGCAGGTATATATATATCACTGGGGTAACGGTGAACAGGTGTGTAGGGAGAACAGTTAGGTGATGGGTGAATGGTTGGGACACTGGGTAACGAATGGACCAGGAGCTGACTGACATGCAAACCGAGGGATATTTAAAACATCATTTAAGATATAAAAAAATTTCGCTCCATTTTTGGTTTCCACCAACCACTGAGGGAAATATTTAACCCTTTAGCTACTGAATTCTCTACGATTTTCGACAGCTAGTTTCTGACTTCATCTACTGTTTGGTGCTTGGCATGTAGGGTAGAGTGGCTGCCTGCAACATCTTGACATGGTAAAGATGACAATTTGTGGGCTGTTAAACCAAAACAATACTGTTAAAGACGCTGAGCACAGATGGGTGATTACTGTCTGTGGATTCATTACCATGAGTCACCCCCTGTCACACCACACACTGTCATTTAACCCACTTTCATACAAATAATATTGATTAGTGCAGCTTTAAAGAAGAGTCGCAGGATATGACAGTCGTTTTGCTTTTATTAAATGTTTATGAAATTTTTGACAAAAACATCAGCGCATGTTTTCATCAATTACTTTTATTCAAATGTATTCATGAGTACATGACAACATTACATAATTAATCAGTGTGTTTCATTGCTGCTTCCCACCTACGATGGCTTTTGTGTTTGTGTGTTTTTTTAATGAATACATTTGTCACTTCTTATCCACATGTGATCTGTGATGTTTGTTTTTTCAGCCTCGATAGTGACAGAGAGGGGGATGACATGCAACCAGGCTGCTGTTGTTGTTGTTGTAATTATGTACATCGCTGTTCTTTTAATTCACACTCTTCAACTCAAATGATCTGCTGAAAGGATCAATGGTTCTTCGTCCATCTCTGCCCTCATCTTATACGTTCCTCTGTCCTTCTCATTGCTCCTGTTTGTCCTTTCCTTCTTCCCTTCATCCCAGATTTTTACATTCTCACTTATATTTCTATCTCTCTCTGTTTCTCTCACTGTCGCTGTATCTGCCTTTGTACTATCATCCTTCCTTAATCCTGCAACCGCTGAATCCCACTTTATCCGTCCTCCAGTGTATCCGCCAAGCTTGTCTGTCTGTATCTTTCCTGTCCGTTTGTCAGTTTCTGCTTTTTCCTCTCTGTAAATCCCACTTGTTTCTCTTTCTACTGTACCTCTCGCAGCTCTCTCTTCCCCGTCTATGAGTACCTGACTCTGAGCCTGTTGAAACCAGGGGGCACAGTGGCTTAACTTTAATTGATGTATCGGATAGAAGAGAAGGCAAGGATGAGAGAGAGGGATGGCTCCGAGCTGACAAGGTTAATTCTGTTTTTTCTGGCTCCTCGTCACCTGGCAGCAATTAAACTCGTGACATCTCTCCCAAGGGAAAGAGATACTGGTGGAGAGTGAGAGAGAGGGAGAAGATAGAAGAACGAGATTGAGTCCATGAAACATGTTCAAAGGCAATCATAGACAATAGTTGATGAAAAAGAGGGCGGTGTGGAGTAAATTGGATTAATCAGTGTGGTCTGGGTGTTGTGCAGTAATGAAGTATTGAAATTCAACAGGATTGTATTGATATTGACAGTTTCTTTTTGCATCAAAACCTCACCGAGCTTAATGAAGCTTGACAATGGAGAGATATGAGCAGTTCTGCACTAAATTAATGAACTTCACATTACAGGAAAACACCTGCAGGTGTGCCAGTGAAACAACAGATAACCCAAAATGAAATTACGTTCATTTGATGTAAATTATTGCTCGCTGTACATTAAGCTGTAAAATGTGTTTATTTACTTTCTTTCCATGAATGCGATGAGTTGGTTTATCTGTCTGGAGAGCTGGAGTCTAGTTTAACATGAATACTGGAAGTAGCCGTCCAAAGTTAAAAATAGACCAACTAGCATTTTTAAAGCTGACTTATAGCGTGGATAAATTATATTCATATTCTCAAACTCATTATTATTGAAAATGTAGGCGTCTCCTAGATAATTGAATCATATTACAGGTTTATGTTATGACCATTGGTATTACTTATTTCTTTACTTTGTCTTAAACTTACTCTTAAACATACTTTCCAGCCTTTGTGATGCAGCTCATAATGAAGCCTCGGTTGCTCAACTCCTCCGCCGTTCTCCTCCCTGCTCACTCTCCGTTTGTGGCGTAGGCGCATGCTATCATTAGCTAGCGCTTCTTGACAAATCACACACTGAGGCCTTGGCCGGTGAGTCACTTGCGCCAGTCCAAGAAAAATGTATTGGATTTCTCTCACCGCCTTCTCTCGCCACAAAAAGACACTGGAATCACATTTGGATGTGAAACTTCCCGTTAACACAGAGTATGTGCGTTTTTTAACCTGTAAATTAACGGAAATGTAAAAATGTGTATATAAATATCAGTTTTAAAGGTTTCACGTTGTGTTATAACTCACAGATTTTGTTTTTGTTTCAAGCTCCAACACACACCAGTCCCTCACACAGACCCGGCCAATCAGGATCCAGCTTCTATATTTACCCAGCATTCATCACTGCCTGGCTTTGTGGTGGCATTCCTCTGTTTCTGGAAACAACATACAATGGCACTGCAAACCATGTTGTTCTCTGCCCTGAAAACAAAACAGAGCACCACCCATGAACAACATTGAGGTGGAGAGGAGAGGGGGGAGGGGGATGTGAGTGGGTAAGATCGATGTGAGAGAGTGAGAGAGAGACAGGAAAAGAGAGGGAGGAAAAGAGGGAGGGAGAGGCTGAGATGTGGTATTGTCGCTGGAGATAAGGAATGATTAAAGAGCAAGCAGGAGAACCAGACATGCTGAGTTGATCCAGTTAACTGTTCACTCATCAGTCTCCTAATGGTCTGGGGGGGGGCATTGTTTCAACATGGGTTCCCAGATGTTACAATATGGCCCGCCTCCCTCTGCGCCTCCTTCTTCCCTCTTCCTCTGCTCACATCCCTTTGCTCCTGAATTTCTACCCTTTTTCTTCCTTTTAAAGAGAAAATTCACCCCAAATCTATTTTTCTTCTTCTTTTTGTTAATAACAGACGCCATATGAATGACATTTATTACGAATCATGTCAAGAGTTTGTGGGTTATTGTCAGCTTTAATGGTCCCAGTTTGTGCAACTCATTGATATTAAATTCCAGGCACAGAAATAAGGATCCAATTTTATAAAAAATAAATTATCTGAGATCTTTGAAAGACCAAGAAGGTTGTTTAACAACACTAAGCCTCTTCTACCTGTCTGGATGATTTTTTCAGGTAGCACAAAATGAAACATTTTCTTGCTCTTTTGTACAACACAAAAATATAATACTGTTATTTTGTTCGAAAATATAAAATATTACAAAGCTACATAATCATCAGTATGGTACATAAGGGATAGATTCTAGTTTGTTCAATTTGAGAAAGAAATGCCATTTCTAGCCACTCTCTGTTTGCAAGTTGGGAAATGGATTAAATATATTTTTCATCATGCAAAATACAGAATATTTTCTTTGTGATTTTTAATGGACAAAAAAAAAGGTGAATCCAGGTGGAAGAGAGCGCCTGGTTTGGAGACCTCAGCAAAAAGCTCCTCTTTTTGCAGATGATGTGGTTCTGTTGCATTCAACACACCATCACATCCAGCAGGCACTGGGATGGTGAAGCCAAATGTGTAGTTGGAATCAGCTGTAATACAGAACCAGAAGGAAAAGCTCTAAATGTACCAGTCTGTGACTTGAACATAATGATGATATACAAGAGGGTTAGTTGTATATCTATTATTCTGCATCCACACTCAATAATCATTCAGGGAGATATATGATTAACAACTACAGTAGCCTCAGAATCCAATGAAGATAAAATATAATGGGCAATAAAAAGATAAAGACACAGATCAGTGGGGTAGACTTACTAATGCAACACCCACATCGCAGTAGATTCATCATAAATAAATAATAGCTTATATATATATAATATTAAAATAAGGATTGACTTCTGAGACAGTAATAAATAAGAGGTGTAATGCAAGGTAAGGAGAGAAGACAGAAAACCAGATGGTGTCCTTTAAGTTGTGGGCAGAGAGAGGGAATGTGGAGGAGAACATATAAAAGGAGAGTAAAGGAAATGGGAAATGGAGATAAATGGGGTCAGATTGTGGAGTAAGAAAGAAAGAACACGAGAGAAGCAAACAAATTCCTGCAAGCAGCTGCAACCCCAGCAAAGCCTTAAAATGAATTACCATATGTGGCAAATTAGTGATGATTAAATAGTGAGGACGTAAAAACAAGCCGGCTGTTTTTAAAGGACTTCTGATCCTTTGTTTTGAACCTGAACCCCCGTTCCCAACCTGACATGACAAATATTTTAGATATTGAGCTGATGTTGAAATGAGTGCAGGTGAAAGGATCAGAAAATCACAATGTGAGTTGTGAAGTGTGTAAACTGTGTGTATCTGGTGCAGGAAGTTTTAAGGACCTTATTATCTGTTAAATCCAGGACTGACTGCAGCTCAGGTTCACTGACCTCCATGTTTCTCTGCAGGTCTCCACATCCACCATTCTGTCCAAATATAGCATTTGTTCCAGCTTCTTTCAGTAGCAAATGGTTAAATGGGGTCTATTGATACAAGGGGATGATATTATTAGGATTTGATTGATTCAGTTATTGATATCTTATTGTTATCTGTGTCAATATTCCTCCTTAACTTTAATGGGTTTTTTTTATTTTTATTATTGATTAATCAATTAGTTGTTTTGTCTATAAAATGTCAAATAACGGTAAAAAAGGTTTCCTAAGCCCAATCAAACACCCTCAAATGTTTTGCTTAGAAGACTTTTTTTTTTTGCTCAAAGAATTAATCAAAGCCATCAATAGATTTCCAATTACTTGGTGATTAATTAAGTAAGTAACTAATTGATTTTTTTTAATTGTCACTACATTAATCATGGCATACTTTGAACTGTTAGCATACGTGTAGGTACCACAAAGCCTTCGTCTCC
This sequence comes from Pampus argenteus, assembly GCA_036937835.1. Taxonomy (NCBI): domain Eukaryota; kingdom Metazoa; phylum Chordata; class Actinopteri; order Scombriformes; family Stromateidae; genus Pampus; species Pampus argenteus. The sequence continues at coordinate 1,956,208 of CM072872.1, read as the reverse complement.
CCTCAGAGGCTAAAGTTAGAGTTAGTGTTTAAACTGGTTGTCTTTCTGAAATAATGTGGTTACAAGCTACAATTAGCTATGTTGTCTTTGTCTTTGCTACAGTTAGTCTCCTTTTCAGAGCGTTTTAAACTGTCCGCTTTATGGCCCACAGAAAGACATTTTAGGGATGCAACACTAAGGAACACATTATTATTATCAGATGGCCACACGATGGGAAAAAAGTTAAATCAGAATACTATAATCATAATCTATTAGTCTTCCAGTCTGTTTATGCTCTGTTCTGATGTGAAGTAAGGCTGCAACTAATGATTACTTTCATTATCAATCAATCTGTGGATGGTTTTCATAATTTATCACTTGGCCTTTAAAATATCAGAAAAAATGTAGATAATGTTCCCCAAGATACAAGTTAAAATATCTCATTTTGTCCAACAGTCCACAAGTCAAATATATTCCATTTACTGTCACAGAGGACCAAAGAAACCAGAAAATATTCATATTTAAAGCTTTTTTTCTTAAATAATAATTCATATAATGAGTCAAAATGATATAATTGATTCTTAGGATAGTTAGCAATACCTAATCTATTGATAGGCTAATCATTGTAACTCCACTGCCAAGATGAAATATGCATGAAGGATTAGGTTTCATAATACCTTCAGAGTAACAAATACAACAAATAGATCATCAACAGGCTCATTTACAACAGTCAAAGTTATCATCATAACATCAAGTCAGTGACTTCGGTTCAGGTTGGTGGACGTGGCAGGCTACCAGGCCACCAGATGCCCTGGAGAGGCCATGATTAAAACCTCATTATCCCTTCTCTCCTTGGCCAATCCACCCATTTTGGGTTAAGGTCCTCAATCAAGAAAGCTATTGTTCTGGTCCCACCTGACGACTTGAGATAGTGCATGGGGAAGGGGGGGGGGGGGGGGGGGGGGGGGGGGGCAACCCGAGCACTTGCTAATGGAGACGTTGAGGGAGTTTTCTCTATTGTTGCCGACTTGTCGGATTAAATGAAGCTCAACGATTAAGACTTGTGCATATTGCTCTGTAATTGTGGCGCGTATTGTTAAAGCTGTAATTGCCCAATCAAAATCAGCTTCCATATGATTTCAAAGATGAATAACCAACCCAAACATGGGGGGCTGTCTGTGCGGCAGAAAGACACTTGCTCAGTATTGTGGAGTTGCTATTGGCTTGTATTTAAACGGTAATTTGAAGACATGTTTTATCTTGACTTGAGAGGTGAACAAGGCTACTGTTAGCTATCATGCAGGTGAATATGCTCCTTGTCCTCCTGCTTTATAAGTAGAGTATCATTTAACCATTCACAAATATAGAAAGGAGAGAAAAAGGCTGCAAAGACCTCCTCAGTCATTTAGGATTTTCTGGCAGCAAACCATGAAAACATTCAAAGATACCTCAGACGATGAACCCTTTCTCAAGGTTGGTCAAACCTTCAGTGCTGACGAGTGTATTCCTCTTTACAAGGTTATGATTGACATCTCATATAATTCTATCCACAACCCAATTAAAATACCATACATGTTTTCATTGCGTGTACAGTATAGAGATGGGGTGAAGAGTGGAAGGCAATGAAGGAGAAATGTGTCATTAGAGACTCTTGGTCTGAAAGAGCTTCAGCGCAGTAAAGATAGCGTCTTCCAGCTGCCTAATAACGGAGAAATCAACCTGCTTTGTAGTGAGAAAAAGTGCCGATTGATATGTTTTTCAAGCATTCTTCCAAGTGTCAACTTTTTCCAGAGTTTTCCCACTCTGTCCTCAGATCTCAACAGTCTGTTTCACATTAAGGCAAGACGGTAAGAGAACATAATTTTATGTTCAGTGTGTGTTTTTGTGTGTCGACATACTAGACTTTAACATGAGGAGAAAGCAAAGAGCCAGAGAGCAGGGTGAGACGAGTGTTTTCCAGGAAAATATCCAGCTGTACAGTAAGGTTGAATGGGAGGTGTGTGGTTTAAAATCCTGCCACAGATCTGTCTCTAAATCCCAGCTGAAGGTAATTGTGTAATTGAACATGATAAATATCCTAGATTTATACTTATGAATGTGTGTCATAGGGCATGTGTGTGTCTGTGAATGTGTGTTTTAACGGTGTGTAAATGCAGCTTTTATTCCAACCAGGAACTGAAACCACCAGAGGAATTTTCCTTTCCTTCCCTCGTGTGTTTTTTTCTGATGTGGTGTCACAACACTCAGCTACCTAACTTGTTTCCTGCAAAAACTTCTCCTGGCAGTATAAAGCAATGTCTGTTTCCAACATTAGCGTTTTCTGGTTGACTGAGTGGCTGATTATGCTCCGCAGTGTGATGTCTTGTCAGTCAAAGGTGTTTGTGATTTATTTGGGGACATTTTTGCAGTTTTACCAGAATCTGTGATATAATACGTAACAACAACAGTATTCATGGTTTGGTTTACAAACTACTGAATTACTACTGAAACTATTCATTTGTGGCGCACTTTTCTGTACTTTTTTCTAAAAGTCTAACGTCATACTAGCAGCTCTGTGAGGCTTATGCTCACAGTGACAATGCTAACATGCTGATATTTAGCATTTAGCATATACCGTGTTAGTATATATTGTTAGCCTGCTAATGCTTGTGCTAAGATAAGGCCGAAGGGGATATTATTATTAATATGTATTATTAAGTACTGGACATATTAAAACAGGTACTGTGACATTATTAGTTATATTAAGTATATTTGGCAAAATCAAATGTCATTAATTTTTGCATCTTTTTATTTATTGATATGTCAACATCTCTTTCTGAGGCAAGCGTAAAAATGATTTTTGCAATATTTTCCAATGTTTTTTTTTTTTTCTTTTTTTTTTTTTTTTTACAATAAATAAATAAAATACACATTAAAAAGTTGGATGGATGTACCTACTGTCAAAGAAACAATCTTTAAGTTAAGGATGATTATTTTGTAAACACGATAACACGTATTCATATTAATATGTGACTGTGAGAATGTCCCTCAGTACATTAGTAATTAAAGGGATTAAAGCGAGTCGTTTTTTATTTTAACCTTTATTAATAAGGCTCAGACACAATATTTCTTTGTGAGGTCTTAGTGACCACCAGCCACAGTGAAGTGAAGTCATAAAAATAGATTCAATTGTTATTTATTTATTTTATTTTTTGGGACTAAGCTAACTGACGTGTGAACTGCAGGGATTCACAGCAACATCCTTTGATTTTCTATTCAGATTACTGCAGCAGTGATACTTTATATTTCCTACTCACAGAAATACTGCCATCACATCCACAGAAGACACCTGAATCAATACAATGCAACACTGGCGATGAACCATGGTGGTGAAACTCAATGAAATTGATCACAAATACAATGATGAAGTGTGCCAGGGTGCCATGACAACCGACTGTAGTGATCATGCATTGATATATGGAGTTACTGAATGTAAGAGACAGACATAAACAGTCTGAGGCTCAAATACCTGACTAACAAATGCAAATAGCTGCTTTTCTCCGGTCTCACACACAAATATTCTTGTAGTCACACACAGACATGCATGCTAATATATGTCAGTGTGCGTTCGACTGCATAGATCTGTATACAAAGCCTACAAATGGACTTCAATTGATCCTGACACATACAAGACTGATAGAAAATACAAGATTAAAGCAAAGTGGGAGACAAGCAAAAGCTTAAAGAGGACATAATATGCACATTTCCATTTAGATTTATATTTTGGAGCGCTACTGGAATATCTGCATGGTTTCCAGATCAAAAAAAGGCCTGACTTATCTTGTACGGTCTCTTTCAAGGCCCTCCTCCCAATGAGCCTGCTCTGTTCTTCAGGCTTTAGCTTCTTCCCACTGAAAATAATTGCCAACACTGCAAAGCCACAAAAAAAAAAAAAAAAAAAAGGTTATACAACTGTTGTCACAGGCTGAGTCATACTCCTGTTCATCAGTAAATTGACTTTGACATGTAAAATCACCGGAGTGCCCCTTTAAGAAGCGTTTGTTAGCAGTAGCGCTGTAGTCACAGGTTAAGGAAACATCACAGTCCGTGATCCCAGTGTGTGCATTTATCACGCTGTGAAACACGTCTTCCCCTCTCTGGTTCATTCTAATGAGACTCCACCTCTAGACACAGAGTAATTAGAGAATTATGAAAGGCCGAGGTGACAGTGACCTCATTATGGTGAGGAAGATCAAACTAATGACCCGTGACTGATGGAGGCCTCCATGTCTGCCCGTCGAGGGATTCAGGGCTGTCTCTGGATCTGAAGACCCAGAGAGAGAAGGAAAAATGGCCACAGCCAGCCGCCTACAGACGACATTATCCATGCTTTAAAAATACATACTAGCCATTTAAGGTTTTGGCATGTTACAGACCTGTCACATCCTGCAAGCAGCACAGATGCATTTCTGTCTGCACTGCCTGTTTTATATGGATTCAAAAAATATATTCAAAAGCAGAAAACGAAGCCTCAAAATAGACAATCAGCTGCTGAAACACATCATTCATATGATAAGATCTGATTTTAATAAAAAATGTATATTAATATTAATATCAATAACACAATTTTCATATTGAGAGAAATCTCTACTTTTACTACATATCTCTGCAGGCCTGTACTTAACACATAGACATACAATTAAAAGCAATCTAACTTTGGCCTTGAAGCTATTATTCCCAGTACATTTAGGTAAAAGACCTTTTTTCAAATCAAAACAAAGATGGCAGCCTGGATAAGAAACAGATCAGCTTTAGAAACGTGATGAAAATCTTTTTTTATGATTCAGCAGATGGAGTATTATTTTCATCCAGATGGAGATTCTGAAAATAGCAGAAGAGTTTTTCAAACATCTACAGAAAAAAAAAAAAAAAAAACCCAAAACAGATCATATGCAGATCCTGTCATTACCGTCCTCTGCAGTTAACATGATGTCAGGACCAAGTTAAGCTTGTCTGCTGTTGGTTTGTGTGTCTGGACTCTGGAAGAACCTGCACACTGTTCAAAAACACTGCTGTTCAATCACAAGCTTTATAATTTATAATTTAAGGTGAGCGATTTAATAGTTTCAGCTCATTTCAATGTACCAGATACATATCGATTGGTTCTGTATTCATTCTGCTGCTATGTAAATATATGAAAAAGGATTAAAGAAAAGAGAAAATAGCTGCAAACTGAAAGGTAAGGAAATTAAAATAGAAACTTTCCAGCCGTCTGCAAAACACGACTGTCGAGGTACAAAGTAAGCAGAAACAACACACCTCATCACATTAACAGGCAGGAAGCGAAAACTCGATGAAGACGGAAAAGGTTCCAGGTGGGAAATATTCCACAACACAGGATTCAGAGTCGTGCTGAAAACAGAGATGGAGAACAGGCAATCTGTCAAAGTAAGCAAAAGACTGGAGGGTCTAAAATCCGAACGAGAAAAATGAAACGAACGAAACCTGAGAAACACCGTCTTAAGTACGAGTGATTTCTGGGACTCCAGAGATGATTATGTGAAACACACGCACACCCGCAGTCTGGGTGCCAAAAACAGCAGACTGGATTGGAAAAGTATTGAAGGCAAAGTGTTTCTGAACTTACTCTTAATAAGGCGATATCCACTTCTGTAAAGTATGGCGGCTGGATGAAGACTAGAGGAGGAATCACACTGAGAGCGCGGACGTTGGTGGTTTCGGTCATGTGTGTGTGAGTGTTTTCTTTCTGATGGATGTGGAATGTTTTGCAACGAATTCCTTACAAATATGATATCGCTGAACATTTGATTAATCTGTCAAGTGGGAATAAAGGTGGTCACTGCAAAATCTGCACCAATTATCAAAGTGACTCATTTCCTTGTTGAAGGGTTTTGATCACATGATGTTTAAAGTTATAGTGGCATCTGAAAGGAGACATGTTAAAAGATAATTCAGTTTTGTAATAACTTGTTTGTTTGTAGGTTTATTTCTTTTAGTTGAAGTAACAGCTGCAGGTCAAGACACGAGTGATCAGATTATCTAAACCGCTTTAAGGTATGTCAGAGAGCAAATGTTGGTAATAATCCCTGACTGCACAGGAAAACTTTGCCTCTGTTTTCTTTTTTCATTTTACTTAATGCTATAACGAGTGTTTGGTTCATTCATGAGCTCATCACTCTGTAGTTTAATCTGGTTTCAGTCACACAATAATACATATGTAAAGGAAAATATATATATATATATATATATAAATGGCATTTCTTTCCAGCAACTGGTTGTGTTGCTTCTGTCTTTTTATGTCTTTTTATGTCTTTTTATGTCTTTACATAATGTTACATCCAATATAACAAAGATTTATCACAGACTGATGAATAATAAATTCCAGCCTAGTTGCATTAAACCTAAATGTCATAAGGTCTTTCCATCATCTCAATGACAGACATACACTAACTAGAGAGAAGTCATTAAGTAATAATGATATAATAATAATAAGCTTAATTATAGACACAACATGAGAATATCTGGTAATTTAAAACAACAACAAACAAATCACAGTTACATTAATATCTTCAACAACGTCACTTTGATCAAACAGCAGTAGATGTACCACAAACACACACACACACACACACACACACACACAAACACACACACACACACACACACACACACACACACACACACACACTCAGCGGTGAGGTGAGTAGTGACTAGAAACGCTGGACCCACGTCGAGGACAGCATGTGTACCACAGTATGATGATGGATGTCCAGCCCACATGAACCATGCTTTACATTGCAGGTGGTTGCATTGTTTTCAAGAATGACCACAATTGTAGCCTGAAAGCCTGAACAACCACCGCCGGCCATAAAGCTCAGTTTACTCATGTTTTCTACACATATACATACATTTGTTTGAGTATTTACCTTCCATCCACGGCTCCTGTCTCCTACCAGCCTTCATGATTTGATGATGAGGTTTAGGTGGGTAAAGGCCTTACCTGTTGACTGTGATATTGCTGACAGCTTGTGGGTAGAATCATTATCCTTACTGGCAATTTCTTTTCTTTCTCCCCATCGTCTTATTCTCTGGCTCACACTTTTTCTAACTGCCTCGTTCTCTTACTACAATAACAGCGTTAAACAGAAAAGAACAGAACTGTCCTGGGGGCTCTCATTGTCTCGCATAATGAGAAAACTGAGAATGACACAGAACCTTATCAAAAATAAATGAGAAATATTACCAGCACTTGTTCTCCAACAGTAAACACAATTATGCCATCGGAATAATACATTTATCTTCATCCTTGTTGGAATGGAGGAGGCTAGAAGGGCAAAGCGATTGTGAAAAACGAGAGGGCTCAGTTGTCTTTACGTTTGAAAGAGATGGGTTGCAGTTAAACGTCAGTTAAACAGCAAGTTAGAAATAAAATAAAAGTTTTATCAGTAATATTTCCTTGATTGTGTGCACATGTATATTTTCACATGCACATTGGTACTTGCATGTGGCTACAGATGCCACAGTATGCATGTTAATCTGTGTATCAGCCCCTTCGGCAGTCAGATATGCATTAATAATCACCTTCCTCCAGACCCATCTGATACTCGCAGCCTGTGATCTTTACACATTTGCGGTGGGATTTGAATGTTGGAAAGCCTTGCACTCCAATGAACTCAGTGTCAGTCTCGAAATGCTGGGAGGTAACGGCTCAACAGATGTCGACAGAGAGACTTATTATTGATGACTTCGGTCATATAAAGGGAATGATAATGAAGAATAAAATAAGTAAAGGAAGTGTGTGATGGCGTGTTTTAGAGGTTAAGGATATGCAATGGTCTCAGTAGACAGTTGGAGAGACACGAGATAAAAAGTAACTCAAGACTCTACTCTTATTGGCCAACCCTGCAGCTCCCAAGGCAACATAATTTATTGAATGACACTGAAACTAGACTGAAATAACAACCACAGCTGGATGTGCTGACATTTGAGGATGTGTGGCCCACTTGCATCACTACTAAGTGTTGATCACAAGCTCTATCATCATATTAATTATTTCTGTGCAATGGGAACTGAGAGATGTGCCTTCACCAGTAATGGCTAAGGCAGTTACAGATGCAGGAATGGGAGCAGCTGGACCAAAGTTAACGAGATAAACCACTCACAACAACCAAGGGCTGCTTTTGTCATGCAGGATATTTTACTATAAATATGTATCGTGCATTTATGATTTACTGTGGGGATGATTTTAATATAACTGTGTCATCTGATGAGTCATGTAGCTATTGAAGCCAAAGCAAATCCAACATTATGTGTACAGTTTTGTTGTTTTAATGCATACACACAGACAACCATGCATATGTCATTTCCCATGCATAGGTTATATATTATAGAGTATGTATAAAAACACATGTGCATGTGATGAATTAATGATATGGACACTATAGATGACCATACAGCCGTGTGTAATGGCTGGCCGTCAGTACAACTGCACTTCATTCCCATTTGTTTCATTAACAGTTTTACAGACTGATGGAGCAGGCAGCGTACTGATATGAAAACAGCCGGTTAAGGGTGTGTCTTGATTCATTTATGGCTGATTGCGGGAGTGTAAGTAATGCTCCTGCCTTCCACGATGAGTGAGATTCATAAAACAGAACCGTGCATCTGGTCCCAGGTCTACTGAGACTCATGTGATGTCTTTTTACATTAAATTACAGCCAAAATAATTGTACATTTAAAATAGCTAATATTGTATACATTTTAATGGGCATCATAGGCAGTGGTGGAGTGCTAATAGTTTATAATTACTGTGAGCTTTATGAGAGTTGAGTTTGATTAGAAGTCACTTTCTTCATATGAACCAAAGACTTCATACACACACTCACTCCACCCTCCACACCAGCATCCGCCTGTACACAAACACAAACACCACCAACGTTGTGTAGTGAATAAACTGATAAACTGGTGAAATCTGGCCTTTTATTTTATGTTAGTAAAGGGAACCATAATTTCTATTGGACATTTTACTTGCTATATAATAAAGTGATCTAGTAAGTCAGATCTGTGGAGCCACAACTTTACAGTAGAGTCTAAACATGTAATAAACTAAATAAAGATAAGGTGAGACCAACAGAGAGGCTGTAAACGAACCTCTGGTGTAACCCAGTCATCTAAACCACTGGTTCATAACCTTTCCGTTGATTCAAAACTATACTTTATATCCCAAGAAAAAAGCTGACGTTAGAAAAAAACGAATTATTTCCAACCTTCGTCTCCTCCAGATTGGGAATCACTCATCTAAATTGCATCTCATTATAAAATCTGAATTGAGGTGACATTGAATTCATAACTGTGAGTATGATAAACTGTGCAATAAACTCAAAGTTTCACTTCCTGGTGAGTGTTGAACCAGATACTCAACAATATGTGAAGGGCAGTTATGGAAGACATCTGGGGGTATAAGTTTGGCTTTATAAGTGGTTTAGATAATAGACTGTACTTAAATAGTGGACTATTTAAAAACTGCTCTGATTGTTCATGTTTCTGTTGTAAAGCCATGTCTCCAGTAGCTGCGTCCACATATCTGAGCAATGGGGTGTAAAATGTTGTCCAAACTGTTACAGCGACTGAATAAAATCATGAAAACACCGACTAATGCTGTAAAACTTTCCTTCAGGCACAACTCGTTTAACCACTTGGCAAACGCATCTGACATTACAAATGATAACTCACCATTAAATACATATTTAGACGACATTGTCATGAAGGGATGCGACTTCGTAGCCAATCTAAACACTTGGAATACACTGACATAGCAGTTCACCAAATCAAGCATATGGAAATATGAACATTAAAGTAAATGTGTGTAATTTTAATGTTGCAATGAACCTATGATGGATTGCAGTGGGATCCTGACTTGTATCCCTTTGGCTTGCACTATCAATATTTCACATTACATGACAAGAGGTTGGCTGTTGCATCTCTGAGGATGCGTGTGGGAGTAGAAGGGGGATGGCTACGATGATCCGAGGGATAAGAGGCAGTGATCTACACGCAACTCCAGACAGATAATGATGTGTCGTGGGGGTCTAATAAAGGAATCTGGTGGTTCAACAAAAAACCTGCAACTGAATTATAAATCGCTGGACAGCCTGAAGGTCATAACTGCCAGCTAGTCACTGCCCCAGACACAGAGGGGTTGACTGAGGCCAGAGGGAGAGAAGAAGAAATAGTAATGATGAGAAATAAGTGATGCAGGTCACAAGGACACATATTTCAGATGGTGTTTTACCTCCATAATGTGTTTTCCAGTTTAATAAGAGATACAGTAGATAGAGGATGTGGGATGATAGAGTTACAATGTTGAGCTGTAACAAACACACACAATGACGGATTAATTGCTGACAGACACTGTGGAAATAGAGCTGGAACATATTTGTGTGCAGACTCCTCCTCTTGCGGTTTCATCTAAAAACACACCCCGACCACGAGAATCTGATGTTTTATTAGTTTTGTTTTGATTGTGCAAACAGACCCAGAGGATTTGGAATTAATTCTCCATCTTTCTTAATTTAAGTTATGCTTAAAACAAAACAGCAATTATCATTTAATAATGTAAATCCCTGATCCGGATCACTTCTAAATTCCTCAACAATTGTTGGGTGGCTCAAGGCTTTTAATTCTGCCAAATTTAATAAAGAATTACAGCAAGTCTTTGAGATATCAGACAGCTAATCCCACTAACGAACGAAGCAAATGTAATGCATTACAGATACTGCAGTATAAGTAAATCGTGTTATGAAAAGACGACAGCAGCTATCTCAGCTGTCCTGTTTCAGCCACTCGTGTCAGTGGTCAGTAGTGTCGGTCATACAGAGGTTTAAAGTCTGACACTGTGCCTGTAACACAATGTTATTATTCTTTGTTCCTTCTCTTTGATTTGGGGGGTGATCATGCTCAAACTACAGTTCCCATAATACTTTGAGGTACATAAACACAATGTCTGTGTTCAGAGATGTGACTCGAAGAAGGAGTTTTGATGCAAACTGTGGATCTGAGGTTAATATCTCTGCAGTAACAAACCGCCACTGATTCAGTGAGTGAAAATAATATTTCTGTATATTCTGTATATATCTGTGTGATGAACACTACCTGCTGCGATCAGATCTATTAATAGTATGATAGACTGACTTCACATATAATTTACCTCCTGGAAGAACTGGATTTACTGTTCCAGCACTCTTTAAAGAGCTTTGAGGATGCAGGATAAATCTCACTGCATCCCTCCCGCTGCTTGTTAGACTTGTCCCCACAGTCGTCATTCATCCCGTCCGTATTAACTTGAAGCTGTGCAGTTTCCGAGTGCTGACTCAGTTGGCTGAATCGCATCGATCATCTGAAATTCAATGAGACGTAACTCGGTTTAAGATGGTTTTGTGATAGTGTTCCTACCAAAGCACGATGGTACACTGTGCATTTGTATTTCAGGATCCTACAAATGAAGTTTACAGAGATGAAGGCTAACGGCTAATGCAGTAATAATGCAGCCCTTCTCAGCGTCTACATGCTCAACAGCTCCACTCTTTTACTCCTGCCAACTGACTCCTGCTTGCTCAGTTATGTCCCTACAACACAGTTTGATGCATAACCTTCCAGTCTGCCAGACGTTTTGTTTCTGATTGTGTTGGAAATGAATGCATAAGTAAGCATAAGTCACCAGTTCAGACACCCAGAGGCAGATTTGGTGATTCAACAACTTGTCACTAAAAGGTCCAATATTTCAAATAACCATCTATTATACAGATTGATAATTACAAAGATTATTAGAGGACATTGTCAATTTTGTTGAGTGATTATTTTATTTTCGTGGGTCTTTGGGTTGAATACATCTACATCTCGATCTTGTGGCAGCCACAGAGTTATCCGTTACTCGGCTGCTACTCGGTGTGAGATGGGGTAAACTGGGTGTGCAGTGTACTGAATGCACATGAGAACTGACCTTTAAGAGACTTTTGGGACCACCAGTGTATTTAGTTGTCAGATGTAGTTTTGTGAATCTGCTGTGCTGTAACTTAGTGCAGTTATAGTAAATATGCTAACATCTGATCCAGTATCGATGTCTCACATTAAATTCTGGGCACAGCTTCTTACTGCTGGCTCTTTGCTTCTCTTGTCACAAACACTTCCTCAGTTATTTTTATTTTGCTCCGCCGGCCTCTCTGTCCCTGTCTCCAGTTACTTCTCACTTCCTCCAGGCTTGTGTATTTCCTCCAGACCTGCCATTCACCACCTGTCCACCAGATGCCCTCAGACTTACCCTACTCTCCTGATCTCATCCCCAAATCATCCCCACCTGCCTCTCATTATCCCTTCGATCCCTTCTGGATCAGGCTGCCTACATGTAAACCTGTTTATTTGAATGTTGTTGGTAAAGTTTCATCCACTGCTCTCCCAGTGTGCATTTGGGTCGTCAGTCCAGTTGTCCTGTGACATCTCTGCTGCTGTTGTGTGTAACTAAAGTGATATTGGTGAATGATGATGATCTTCGTATTCTTTATTTCAGTAAAAGCTAAAGGCAAAACAGAGTTATGATTTTATTCCTCAAAGTACAACATGTTTCTAAAAATAACCGTGATAAAAGGGACATATTATGCATATTTCCAGGTCCATCTTTGCTCTTCTGGGAATATCTTTAAATGATTTATGCAGCCGCTCAGTTGTGCCTCAGTCTGTTCTGGTTTGACAAAGCTGCATGTTTACAGTGTTTACATGGTGGACAGCGTATAGGATTTCACATACACACATGCTGATGGAGCTTGTTTGCGAGGTAGCTGATGTTATCTTATGTGATCCGCGTGTGTGTGTGTGTGTGAGAGAGAGTGGCTGTATTGTTTACATGTGTGTGTTACAAAGTGTATCTGTGTTCATGTATATAATATTTACATTGTCTGTGTATATACATGTGTGCATGTAATGTGTTTGTTCCTGTATATATGTGTTTGTGTGGGGATATCACCATCTGTGTGTACTTGTGTTTATGCATATGAGTAAACAGCAGGGTCCAAAAGTCTCGGACCACTTTCCCATTCTGGTCTCAGACTTTTGGACCAGTTACAGATACTCACAGGAGGAGTTAAACTTCATGACAAAAACACACTCAAAGTCAAGGAATGTAAAAAAAGAAAGGTTGAGGTAACATTTTACATGGTGCTGACTGGTACTTTTCATTTCAACATTTCATTTTTCAGGCTGTACATGTTGTGAACATTAATTATGCTTCACTGAAGAGTTTCTCCCTCCTCAGACAACTAAAGATGATTATAGGCCTTTGAGTTTTAAACCTAATCAGGTTTGACAAGTGAATTTTTAACAGATTTAGGATTCATAAGCCGATTTGATAATTGATTCAGATTCCATAACCGGGTCAATAATCTAGTCTGTGTATCTGTCTGAGGGTGTATACCCATGTATGAACACACATGATGAATGTGATGCATGTAAGTGATCATAACTTTCATTTATCATTTCATGTACAAAGAAGTGACTTTAATCTACATGGTGTAAAAAAAAAAAATAAATAAATAAAAACAAACTGCTAAATGTTGAAATGTTAAAAGCTTTTTTTTGTTAAGGTTTAATCTGAAGTAAAAGCAATTGATTTGTGTGACTGAGCATGTATAAGCTCTTTTAGTTACAATAAATCGCACCATGTCGCCATTATTCAACTTATAGAGTAAAAGAGAAAACGCAGCAGTGTGTGTGGAGCGTGCAAAGTGTAAAAGGACCTTTCAGCCGACTCAATTTGTAAAATCAGATTGGATCAAACGGTGTGCGTGATAAATGTCACGCCACCATGAGCCCCAAACATTTCTATATCCTTTGACTAATCTGGTCCTTAAACGATTCCTCTGGATCAGTCTCGTAGTTTGTACATTCCCTGCGTATTTGGCTCTCTGACTACATCAACAGCTCCAATCAGGCTCGAGTTCATCCAACGAAGGACTCATTAGCTTTAGTCTTGTTTGAGTGGGCTTCAAACCAAGCGCCCTTATACTGCTTCCAACAGTTTCCAGCCACAAGGGAGGTGCCCAGTGTTTGCCGACTTCGCTCTGGTGTGCATGCTCATGGTCTGTCAGCGGTTCCTGGGTTCTGTTTGGAGTGTGAAATTATCTGAGGCGCCTTCTGGCTAATGCCTCTGGCACTTTAGCGTTACTCTTCTGTTTGTATGCAAGTATGTGCATGTGTGTGTGTGTGTGTGTGCGTGTGCGTGTGTCAGCAAGGAAGTTTGTGTTGGCTGTTTCCTGTCTTCACCAAGAGACCAAGACATCCAGGAGTCACTATCTGAATATTTTCACAGAAAGGACTGATACCGAAGGCATTACCATTCATATGATTAGCACTTTAAAAGCAAACGCACACACACACATCCACAAACTTTGTATTCAGCATTCCACACGTCTGGGGAAAACATCAGACAGACCAGACACTTGACCTTTTTCACCAGACAGAGCTGACCCCAAAGGCTCCATCTTTGCCGATGTTCCCCTGTGTGTCTTTGAGTCACTGTGAGTGTGTTTATGCCAAACGTACCCCTATAAGGATGCTGGAAGATGAGGTGAAAGAAAGAGAAGAAAAACAAACACCCCGAGTCAGCCTCACTTGGCCTCATGATTAAAACAACACTGGGGGAGATAAATGTCCTATTTGTATGTAGCACAGACACAATACCAGCTTTACAACACTCTGGCTGTTATTATCGAGATCAAGACTATCAACCAGTCAACAGAAACTGCTCTACTTCTATGTTAAGTGTCAGTGTCTTGACACTAACTCGTCCCCAGAGCTCCTTCTCCATCTTTTATAAGACAACTGCTTTCAAAGTTTCTGAAAACACTGAATTGAACCGTACGAGGAAAGCGGCGGCCCCATCTTCTTTAACCACCAGACCTCTGAAAGATATCACGCTTACACAAAGGAGTGGGGGGCTATAATTGCCAGAGCTGGGCTAAACCATGCAATTAGCTTCAAATGACAAGACGGCCGGCAAGCTGAAATTAGCCAGTTTCCAGAGCATATCCTGGAGAGAGTGTGCCATCTCCCAACCTCTCACAGATGAGGAAGAAAAGGCGCTGAAAGAGACAGGAAAGGGGAAAAGATAACGAAGAGGCCCCTGCTTAAATGCTTTATGTAAAGTGTAATTAAAGTGGGGCGATGTATCCAGAGGAATAATGACAGTGGAAGTGAATATGAAGCAGATGAAACAATGGAGCTCATGTCAAAGCCTATATTTTTTACTACAATACATTTTTGTAGCTGTAGGTGATTTAGATTTTTAGTAGCACACTTATATTGTCTATATTTAGTTTCATGCACAGGATTCATTTACTACTGTACTAGTAATCCTAGTAATACGATCTATACTGGTTTTATGTATTGGTGGGGATTTGCTTGTGGTGTTGGCCCATCACTGCTGAATGTACACTCATTTAAGCACAAAGACCAGATGCCCATTTATTGCTTGATTTCTTTCAGCCAACTGTCAACCTGTGCTTCAGCTGGCCTGCAATTAAAATTAAATGTGCAGTTCAGCTGCTCCCCAGCTACAGTACCGTTAACCTCCTATTTAAAAATGAAAAGTGCAGGGAAAATACCATTTTGCTCTTTCTTTTAAAGGACAGAGAACGGAGAGCTTGTGACTTAAAAAGACAGATTTTAAATGATGGAGCTGCCAGTTACAGAAGTAAGAGCACGGTGACTCTCTGGTGAAACATTTGCTCTTATGTAAGAGCTCAATTGTTCTTGTTTTACTCTTTTCTCTCTAATTCTGGTGAATTTTCATGTATTTTTGTGTGCAGTAATATCCACATGCTGTAGTGTTATTGGTCACTGCAATGCTTCCTTCTGTTCATACTGGATCCATTACCCTACGTATCGACCCTTCTAGCACGACTCCATGGTTGTTGTTGTGTAGCTAATATGATGGTTTTTTTAGTGTTGTGCTAGGATTTTGTTTCCTTGAACAGCAGGTGGGTTTAACTCAACAATTGGACATATGCTACATAGCTGCATTCAAGAAGACCTCCATAATTACATCCAGACGAATCAAATGTCAAACAAAACAATAACCTCTAGTCCAGCTCAGGCATGCTCATGAAGGCGTAACCTACTCATTTTAATATGATACCTTCTCCTTCCTGTTCCCATTTATTTCTCATTTCTCACGTTTTACAATCTGTTGAGCCAAAGATGCTGAAAATGTTCAATTGCCTGTCCAGTGTCTGCTATGGCTTTGAGAAAGGCAGATTAATAAGACCAGTGAGGTGCTCATTACACGGCCACTCTCTGCAGCGATTATTGCATTAGCTAAACTGACCATTAAATGAGCACCCAGCTCGCCCCATCTGCACATGCGCTTCCAAAGAGCTGACACTGCACATTTGACACACACTAGTCTAACACCGGGATATTTCTCAAACTTGCAGCTCACGACTTAAATAGATGCTGATTAGCCAGAAGTACAGATATACACTACTGCACAAAGGTTTTAGGCACTTTAGATGTATAGATTGACGAATCTGTATATATATATATATATATATATATATATATATAAAACTAAAAAATAAAGAGTGTTTTTCTGCTTCACCAAGGAAAACGGACACTAATAAAATACTGTAGTGTAGAAGTGAAAATCAGTGTCATATTCAGACAGACGACAGAATTACTTCTTAATAATAAATCTCAGGATAAAACCAACCGTTTCTTTCTCAGTGGAAGCTCATTAAGTGCATATTGTTTCTGATCAGCATGTGCAGCTTGTTGCTGAGGGCTGAATGATGATTCTCTGATTAGCAGTTAAAAAGCAGCTCTACAGAGCGACCGTAGGTCCTTGTTTTGAATTCAGCCCTATGAAGAAGTGAATGAAGTATTAGCATCATCATGTATTCAGCATGAAGACAGACTCTGGAAGTTTTTAGGCTTCATCATGCACATGTACAATGTGAGATGGACCCTGAAGCTTTGTCGTCAGTATTGAAGTTAATTAAGATCAAATGAGTCGAGAGACAATAAAGAGCAAGAGTTTTAGTTAAAGTTATCCAGCTGCTGCTGATATATATATTTTTTGGTGAGAAACCAATGGTGATAATTAGCGTGCCATTAGATATGAGCAATTATCCATACCCCACCACCACCACCACCTCTAATGATGAAGATGAGGCTGTAAATGAGTGCCTACCATTGGAGCAATTTAGCACAGATTTCTAGGTGTCATTATATCTCATGGATGTCCAGAGATGAGACAAATGGGACTCAATTAGGGGTGTATTTCTGTGTGTGTGCGTGTGTTGAGCTCAGTCCATTGTCTACCTACTTATCCTTCTCCCCAGGGACAGAGACAGAACTGATTGAATCCATATCTGGCGCCTCTCAGCAGGGGATGGAGAAGGAGGTAATCCCCACTGTCAGGCCTCCATGCTGAGAGAGACTCACGACTTGAGTCCCCCGCCTGAGGCCTGTGTGCCTGGACTAAGACTACTTGAGCTCTGAATCGTTGTTCTCTTCCAGCAAACACCTGAGCAACAGCGAGAAAAAAATGTTTTTTTTACTCCTGTAAAATTCTTAAAATGTACCTGAAGAGAGAACCAGGACTTTATTTGAAACAGGTTTGTTTGTGTCCTGTTGATGGCAGCAATACCGTGCTGTAACAAACAATCTTTTATTTCATATATCTGATGACGGAGAATCATCAAGGGATATTGCAAACTCAAAACTTTTATAATCTTTATCTATTTGTCTTGATAATGGCAGTATAATATATAATAATATATAATTTCCACAGCAGTAATTCTATCAGCACAACAGAGTCATGTTATAGTCGCCACTTTGCTGCCCTCAGGTTTTTTCTTTTGACATAAATTTGCTGATTAATTGCAGTTGTTCAGCTCTGCTCTTCATCCTCTCTCAGCGGATGTTTCCCCACCAACACTTTTTGGGTCTGGATGTCAGTTGCTGCGCCAGATTATTCTCTGTGGAAATTAATACTGTGGAAATTAACGTTATACTGAATTTATCATGTGATCCATTGTAGTAAGCTGCAGGTAAATCTTTTTTTTTCAGCCTTTATTAGTGACCAGAATATATTTGTTATTTGAGACTCAACCATTATTTGATGATAATTTAAATTATGTTTTCTACTCACACTAACTTCAGGGGTAGTATTGTAGTATTTGTTATACAAACTGCATATTTCTGCAGTAGGAAGTACCTCTACTTTACAAAGTGCATTAGATGCCTTTAAAGAGTGAATCTGAAAGTCACAGGTCAGACCATCATCTCTCTTTAAAACAGTCCGAAAGGGAGAATTGGCAACTTCATGTCTTTACAGGGTCAATGTTACATACTTTATGCAACATTTCAGAGGGGGAATACAAAACACGTTATCAATCTGCTAGGAACACACAGCATATGCCTTTTTGACAGAACCATGGCCAAAACATGATTAACACTGCTGTTTTCACACCAGCTGCATTGATCAGATGTAATCTAATGATCTAATGAAACTGCAGTTTTGCAGGAGCAATGCCAGCTTGGTGTAGAACACAGGTTGTTGTTTTTTTGTTGTGGTTGTTAGTGTAACACACATCATTTAGTGGGTGTAGTGATCCAAATCACCAGTAAGAGGAAAGCATCAGTGTTTAGCTTGGATAGCTCCTGGTGATGATTGAAGACAAACCATTCGTAACATGGCTATAACAACACCTTGCAAACAGTCATTCTAATCTCAGCTAATTATGTGATAATGTGATAGTTTTATAAGCTATTGAGCTATTATCATGCTCAATTTGCTGCTTGGTTAGGATTTATCAAGGTGGATTTTTGCCTGTACAGAAGCTGGAACTCCCATCTTAAAAAACAGGCGTGTAGTAAAGTAAAAAAAGCCTCAGAAACTTTCACAGCATAACAAATCAATTGGTTTACAGCTGTGCAAACGTCTTAGCACACAAGTAATTTAATATTTATGGTTATTTATGTCAGTTACTATAACCTGATTATGTAAAAAAAAAAATATATATAGAAACATAGTGTTGATTTTATTTTCCGAAAATGTGGAGCCAGAAAAATCAATAAACCACGACCAGTCCTGAGGCGGTGCCATGCAGTACTCCATCTAGTTTTGTATTGACACATCACATTTTTATTTCCCGTTATCACATTTGAGTCAGTGGCTGCAGGACATGACCTTCAGCAGAGCCCGTAGGGATGTGCTGGCTTGGTGAGTCCATTAGCATGACCGTGGAACTATCAAAATGTTACCTCTGTCTGTCTGTTCGGCCGTCTGCCTCACTCACCAAGACACCTGTCTGCAATCAGAGGCAGCACGTCTCCTTTGGCAGGACCAACACACAATCTGGTCACCGTCCAAACGCATATGTGACAGATTGGTTTCGACGCTTTGCATGGCCTCGTCCCGGTCCACTACCACACCAGCCAAATGTTCTCCCTGCAAATGAGACACCGCCGGCTAAAGCATTGCCCTACTGTCTATGTTTTCATCGCCCTCAGGGCCAACACATATGGATTTACTCACATCAAATAGTACGGTGGGCTTGACAGGTCATTCTTGACCTTGGAAACAGTGGTTGTCCAAACATGCGGTCCATGCAAACCCTTAACTGCATCCACGTTTCTCTCCCGGACGTCTTTTCCTTCCATCGAAGTCCTTCCCAGGCACAGCTATTGATATACTGTAAATTAATTATTTAACTACTCAGGTTGTGATTTAGACTATCTTATAATCTGTTTGAATTATTTATGAGGTCGAATGTTTAGGCGACAAATAAAAATCAGAGATTATTAACCTCAAATGTGACACATTGACGAAATCAATTAAATATTTTTCTGTTTCACATGATAAAGTAAATGTATAAAAAGAAATACAGCAATGAAATAAGAAAACGCTGTTTTATTTGTTTAAAATACTTTACTGGGTCTGATTGACGGTATGTGATTTAACACTGACCGTACTGTGTTTACTGTCTGCTGTCTGGAAAACCTTGATTATAGTGTTGTTCATTCAAGGTGTGTGACAGGGCAAATGTTCATTAAAACAGACAAGTCCTATTAAGTCTTGTCACCCCTGGCTGTTTCCTTAAATAGACACCTAAAGTAACATCAGATGAAACTCTCTGATGTGGTTGGCTGGCCTGAGTTCACCACATGATTAGACGGGAGACACACTATTACTTGCTGTGTCTGCGGGGATGACTGATCTTTGATGGTAAATACATTGCTCTTGTCACCGTGGTGACTCTGCAGCATCCATTTTTGTTTGTGAGTTTAATGGGAACTCAGTGCAGCTTGGACAGCAGCATGCTTCAGGCAGAGAAACCTTACATCTATCCTATAACAGAAGTTAGTTACGTTAGTTTCTGTGTTTTGCTTTATATTACAACAACGTATGACGGTAAACAGACAATAATAAGCCATGACCATGATAATATGTGCATTATTGTATATATTTGTATTTGTCTCTCTCTAACCTTCCTCTTATTATATTCTCTAATAAGAGCTTAAAGAAGCCTTAAATGTTGCTGTGTTGCTGTGTCTGTGACAACAGAAAAACTATTAAATCGAGGATGTTGATATAATGGGAGGAAGCCCTGGTAAAGTTTTCAAGTTTCTATGACAAAAAATGAGAAAATTATTGAAAAAAAAAACCTCTCTCAGCCTGCTTGCATGTACACTAGAGACATCAGTTTCCTGTGTGCGGTCACGTTACAGAGCACAGGGTAAAAATAACATTACTGCAACACTTACTGATGCTTTCTGTATCTGTCCAGAGTTATCTGTGCATATCCAAACCATGTATTCATATCTGTTTCCACCGTTCGGTATGTGTAGTGTACGGCTAGGCAATGTAAAATAATATACTGTGAGATTATATACTGTGATAGCCACTCCTTTAGTCTGTTTGCAGCTTTTAGGCCATCGCATCGACTGTGTTATGGTCGTATTGGATTTATGATTTCTGTGTCCATGTGATGCAGGGCTTTGATTGTGACGTATTTGATTTGGTGGACTCACCAAAATCAGCCGTCTCTGAAATGATTTTCCAGAAAATTTACTAACTACAATTATAAAAACTGTGACAGAGGATTTGATCCATATCACACAACTCCTGCTTCAGTGTGACTGAAAACCATGTCAGCGTCACCCCTTTCAAACACACACACACACACACACACACACACACACACACACACACACACACACACGTCATGTCTGTTTCTGATTCCACCTGAAAATACTTTTACACCTCTATACACCCTTTTCTCTTTACCCTTTTCTTCCTCCTCCGTGGTTCTCTCGCTTATCTGAAACAATAGATGCCAGTCGGTGCTGTTAGCCAATCAAACCTCTGTGGAGCAGCAGTCGGCCCCTCTGACTCCAACACTCCATCTGAATAGGTGTCTTTAAGATCCCTGCCCAGACAAAGAGGTCTGCTTTACATTTCTGCTTCATTCATTCATGATCTACAAAGAGAAGAGGAGAGGTCTGAGCTCTACTGTACTGTGGATGGAGCTGGTAGAGCTGGTCTCTGAAGGTTCACCAGAGCTGACATGGCATGTATAGTATGTTTAGGCTGCTGGTGGTTTGCAGCGTTATAAGAGTGTTGTCAGTGACAAGGTGTCGCGTTGATTTTCAACTTAGACTGAGGCAGCAATAACAGATATTCATACGTGAACATTTGTATTCACTAGCGTGTAATCTTCTTTAAAACTTGTGCATGCATGCATGCATAAAGCAGTGCTTTGATTATCATCAAATCACTGTAAAAAATAAAGTTTCAAGGCAACTTACATCAATAATCAAATTAATAATAATAGAAAAGTAAAATACATTTTAATTTTTCTTTGTCAGTATTCAACTTTAAAAGTTGTTTAACTATGAAAGTTATATAATCTAATAATAATCCAACGTTTATTCTTTTTGAAAGACAAAAGTTTTAGATGCACAATGACTTTAACAACTGTTTAGTTAAGTTGACAGGAGTTGTTTTTTAGGCTTCATGTTGCAGTTATGTGTGTTGTGTCTTTATTAAAGCAGTTTTAGCACATTAAGGGAAGTCGCTTTCAAATCAGGAACATTATTGATGCATAAGAGGGAAAAACTTTAACTAAAGTGCATTAAAAACACAAAGAGAGAGAGTATAGGGGAATCATTGGAGACGATAGATGTTGTGGTTTACAGTGTTTACTACTTATCAGACAGAGACAAACAATTCTAATAACTAATCAGCCAACTTTGTAGGTTGTGGAGATCAATAAGATGTACGGGGATAATTTGTTTGAGTTCCTCTCTGACGGAGCCGACTCGCTTCCTTCTGCCTCCCTACACACAATGAAAATAATCTGCTGATAAAGCACTTTCAGTCTTTTTGATTTTTGATGGAGCTAATGAATCAAATCCTGATATCATGTCATGTTTTGGCATTTGTGAAGCTCAGAAAAATCTATTCATCTTTTTAGGTCTGTCTTTTGTAATGTATGTATATTGAAAAAAGAAATGTACGTATATTGGGCCTCCAGGCAGCGTTGCTCCGGACATGTTTCAACTCATGGAGGAAGAAGACAACATGGCGGACGTGAGTTGCTGCTGTAGATTTAAACTGGTGAAGCTACATTTTGATAAATAGTATATTAGTATATTAATCCTTCACAAGAAAATCAAGGATTATAATAATAATTTGGAGTAAATAACATAATGTTTCACTACCACATGCTATCCATACTTACAATATATTCGTATTCTTATTCGTATATATATCGTATATTGAATATATTTAATGATGCTGAATATGTAGAAGTAGTTAATGTTCAGCAGTGTTGCAAAGAGCATAAATACCTGAACACACAGAGAGTGTGTGAAATTACTGATAACATACACACATATACTGACACACACAACATACACCAGTCTCTCTCACTATCGCTCACTCTCACACAGAGAAGTTAAGTCCTCTGATTACTGATTTACACAACCAACAACACAGCAGCACAGGTGGCCCGCCCCAGGCTCTTTCCCTTCTCCTCCTCCTCAACCAGAGAGTGAAAAACAGAGGCAGAAAACCAGGGGTGAATGTGCTAACATGTGAAAACATAATGGAAGTCAGCCTGGAGGTAAAGACCAGGGATTACAAAGTGAATCCAGGCTTGGCAACCAGCTGGAACACTTTTATTTTGCATACACACACTTGATACCATATTGTGGTTTATGTTCCCATCCTGAAAAGCTCAGAGCAACGTGGGAAATGTGGCATGAAGATGTGTTAACCTACAGTCTGCTTGGAGACACTGGAAGAGGGAAAAGTGCAAATGTTTTGAGGACGATAATGACAGTAATGATGATGTTATCAATAATAAAACTATTTTACAGCATGACATTAAACTAAATACATAATTTGCATTGAGGATATACAGTGTGTATATCACAAGTAACACTTCAGGACGTTTCAAAAAGTGACATTTTCTGAATGGAGTTTTGTTTGTGGAGGTCAAAGTTATAAATAATGCAACACAAAATAATAAATAATGTAACAAGCAACATATATTTCCAAAATCACTGTTAACTGCATAACCAACTGACCCCAGACCTTCATGGGCCATGAACGCACCACGGAGCAATTATGTTGTGACAATTTAATTAATTTTAAATTTATTTGGTAATAT